>OY723391.1:11346329-11688829 GCA_963210295.1 Ophion ellenae
TCGTCCGTGACACTGTGATTAAAGCCAAACGTGATCGTCGTGATCTTTTTACGCGTGATGTTTTTGGTGACGACTCAAGCGGGAAAATATTTGTAAATGAGCTTTTGCCTTCAGCGTTATACGAATACTGGGTCAAACGAGAACCAAAGCTCGCTCTGCTGGCTTCAAGTACGTGTGGCCTCGCGGTGACACCATTTTCGTTCGCAAGTCTGATGGGCAGCCTATGATAACGATAAAATATTCAGAGGACCTCGACAAATTGAAATGACTATTACAGCCACCATCACCTCAGGAAACTAGGATTAATAACATTGAAAGGGTGCCTCCGTCGATTACTCAGCTCCGTATCGCTCACTCTATCCTTAGCTATGTTTAAAGGTCGATTGCATACTTATTTATTTCAGTGAGAGGCGTCATAGCTGCGACCAAATCTCTCTTGCACTCTTCATATTGTGCTCTGTTCCAAGTTTTCGACCTGCGATTAAATGTACTCTCGAGTACGCCCAAGTTATTTTCACGCGCTTTTTTCTGTTTCTGTTTCGCTTCTTTTATTTATATCTATTATTTATACCTATTCGTTTCATAAGCTCTAAGAACAGATATCCATTGCTCACTTATTTATGTATAATGATTCATGTAAGCGTATCTTCGCTATTAACATATAAGTGTATTTTTGTGATTGTGATTTTTACTGTGATCGCAATACTATGGCTGTAACTCGCGTAGTAAAGTGAGACGTATTATAATTTGAGTTCACAACTATTGTTGCTAAGTAAATATTATCATACTTGTCCAAAGTTTACTAGGACATAATAAACTATCAATCAATCTCTCTGTCACACCCCCACACACGCACACACGCACGCACACACACACACACACACGCGCGCGCGCGCGCACGCGTCAATATATCGTCGAGGGTATTCCAGATTAGAACCTACGAGACGCAGCGCGAATCCACGGGTTCACGACGAAGGAGTATCTCCTACAGGCGTTCGACGCTATATCGCCGGGAAAAACCAGCGCACAGAAGCGTTCCGGCGAAAGTGAAGTGAAGAGCGATGAATCAGGCAAAGCGTGTCAAACGAAAAGTGTCGATAAGAAAGAGCGAGCGGGCGTGAAGCGCTGTTTCAGCTGCGGAGCAAGTGATCACATGAACGCTAAATGTGCAGTAAAGGACCTTGGCTGAAAATGTTTTAATTGTGGAAAACACGGACTGGTCGCGTCGGGCTGTGACGAGCACTAAATCGGCGAAACGCGTGAATGTGAACGGGCAAGATGTTGACGCGATTATCGACAAGGCGAGCGACATTTCAATTGTACTGGCTGATCAGTATGTGAAGTTTGAACGACCGGACATCGGAAAAACCGAGATGGCGTTTGATGTGGGGTTAATGTAAGAAACAAAGCGATGCGATTCTACGACGTGCGAATGCGAATAGATCAAAACGAGTATGAGATTCGCCTGTACGTCGTCGCGAATAATTTGTTGAATCGCGATTTGCTGATGGGTACTGATTTTCTGGACACGGTAAGACTCATTCGAGAGCGAGGCGTGTGTATAATTATGCCGTTTCCGAAAAGCGATCAGTGCGAGAGTGTACCGGAAATTTCAAGAATCGGGGCAATTGAAGAACGCGGAAAAGACTAAATTCAAGTATCCGAGGTTTGTGAATCGAGAAACCGCGAGAAAATTCAGAGCCTGGTACACGCGTATGAGGTGAAAAAAGGTCGCGAGGTAGGGGTAAAAAAGATGATTGTGTTGAAAGTCGAAGAGCCAATCTATCAGAGAGCGCGACGATTGTGCGAAGACGAAAAGCGAGAAGTGAATGCGCAAATTCAAGAGTGGCTGAATGAGGAAATTGTCCACGAATCTCACTCAGACTTTTGAAGCCCTGTCGTGATAGTAAAAAAGAAAGATCGCTCAAGTTGATTGTGCGTGGATTATCGATTGATAAACCAGAAGATTATTAAAGATCGTTATCCGCTACCATTGATAGAAGATCAACTCGACTTGTTGCAGGACGCAAAGTTTTTTTCGTCACTGGATTTGCGACTCGGGTTCTTTCATGTTCAAGTAGATGAAGCGAGTAGAAAATATACTTCGTTCATCGTGCCGGATGGACATTTGGAATTTTGCCGAGTACCCTTCGGTCTCTGTAATTCTCCAGCGACTTTTCAAAAGTTCATTTACTGTCACGTCCGGAGGGGCCGTGGGCGTATAACGTGTGGTTCCCTCTTTTTTTGCCTACGCCTAGCGCAATAGCACGGGATGAGGGTAAAAAAAGGATGTGCTGGAGGAAGGAAAGATTTTAAAGAAATTTATGGAAATAATCCGATTATTTGGAAATGACTCGTTTCTAATTAACTGTTGATTTATTGGAATCAGCCAATTTGGCTAATTCTATTAACGCTCGAGTACAAAGAGTGTAAACATGTGGTTCGCTTACATTGATGGTCTCGTTCGGTGTCGACCCTGTCGTTCAGGTAGCGGGTGTCGGTCGTAAAATTTAGGGCCTTCGCTAGTGGGCCAGAGGCGGTCGCAGATGGTATCGGTGGCACGCGTACAATTTTCGAGTACACTGATTCTATTCCGCGTACAATTTTCAAGGATTGGAGATAGTTAGAAAACAATTGATGCTTTGGATATTATACTGGTTCGAGATATTTCTTAATTCTGAACCATTTCTAAGTTCGAAGGTATGAACGCGACTAAATCGATTAAAGACTTTGAACGTCGATAGAAATTTATAGAAGACCGTCGTGGACTGATAGACTTGTAGAGTGTCTTTGATAGGCGACAACGATAGACTGCGCGGTAGACTTTTAGAATGAACGAACTGCCCTGATGTGCCTGAAGTAACTAGAACTGCCGGGTTGCTCCCTTTATATGTGATTTCCTGGTCTCCCGAATTCATAGAGTAAGAGAGATAGAGTATTGACCTCATTTAATTTGGGAAAAGAAGTAGTCATCCATATCATACGTAACGAACGCATGAACCTGTTTCTGGTGGCAGGTTTTTATGGAGGAGGGCGCATCTGCATTCTCCGGATACGAATTCTTTTCCTGTGCTACTTAATTTTTCAATCGGGCCGTTGGGAGTTTTCCGGGGCCTTACTGAGATTCATTTGTATGTTGTTTGTATCTAATTAGCGAGAACGTTGGCGACGCATTCATGGATTTTTATGCAGAGGTCATACGAGTCTATTTTTGTGACCAGGTTTTTATCGGGGAAAGCGTAGCGGTTAAGCGCTACGTGATCCTTCCATATGCATCTCCTTTTTTGATACTTCTTAATTTTACGACCGGATTGATGGAAACCTTCCCGGGCCTAACTGACGTTGCGCTAAAGGCGCGTTACGTGTTTTTGTTTTATAGTTTTTCTGAGAAGTTGCGCCCAGTGTCCAATACGGCCGTCGAATAGACAAAAAGGGGATGCCGCACGGAGAGAGTGCGCGACGCTCAGGTTCTATTAATGAGCGGCATCTTAACTATAGAGTGCCTTTGGAAATATGTCGAGGAATGAGAATATTGTGCTTATTTTGGTGCACGCGGTTTCGTAAGGGACCGTGGGAGTCCTTGGTCACGTCGGAGTTCAATGTGCCTCCCGACGTGACATAACGTCGTTTTTCGCCAATTGATTAACGAGCGCGTTATTTTGACGTACATGGACGATCTCATCGTTCCCTCCAGCGACGAACAAAGCGGAGTAGGAAAGCTTGAACACGTTTTTGAAGTCGCAAGCGAAGCTGGGTCGATCTTCAAGTGGTCAAAGTATAATTTTTTAAAACGCGAAGGCGATTTTTTAGGACACATTGTAGGGCACGGTAGATTGTAACCGTCCAAACATAAAACCGAAGCCATCCGAAATTCCCCAAAACCAAAAAACGTCAAACAAGTTCAATCTTTCCTTGGGCTCACGCGTTACTTTCAAAAGTTCATATCGCAGTATTCGTTGATCGCGAGGCCGTTAACACATCTGTTGAGAAACGAAGTGAAATATCAATTGGAAGACGAAGAAAATGACGCGTTTACGAGTCTGAAAACAGCACTGAATACGAAACCGGTATTGAACTTGCATAAAGTCGACGCTGAGACGGAATTGCATCCCGATGCATCAACGCACGGGTACGGGGCGATGTTAGCGCAAAAAGTTGTGACGATGGCCAGTCGCACCCGATTTATTTTGCGAGCGGGAAAAACAGTGCAACAAAAGATAAATATTATAGCTACGAACTAGAGGTACTAGCAATTGTACGCTCTCTCCGAAAGTTCCGGATGAATCTGATAGGTGTTCAATTCCAAATTGTAACCGATTGTCGAGCATTTACGCGAACTATGCGTAAAAAGGACATGTGTGTACGCGTGGCTAGATGGGCGTTCTATCTCGAAGACTTCCATCACACGATCAAACATCGGCCGGGAAAAAACATGGCTTACGTGGACGCGTTGAGCCGGAATCCATTGCCGACGTGTCGCCTGATCGACCAGCATGAGGATGGTCTGGCAGCGCAATTGAGGAAAGCGCAACGTGACGATGACGAGATCAGCCGAATAATCGAAGATGTCGAGAAGCGATCGAGGAAGGGGTATTTGGGGCTTCTCGGCCCCAAATACCCCTTAAGGGGGAAGGGGTTTTTGTTGCTTGACTGCCCTGGTAGGGCACTAATAAGGCAGCCTGAAAGGGCCCTACTAGGAAATGGAACGTTGTGTCGCACATGGGCCGGACCTGGTTGCCTGATGAGGCCTCTATCAGGTTGCCTGATCTGAAAGTTTTGTAGCAGTTATTAATTTGTGAGAGAAAAGGGGTTGAGGATTAAGGAAGGAAACGACACAATATGAACAACGAATATAAACAAATTTATTGATGTGATTGACAGGAGGCTCAGGCTACGACTGACGAGATTCACTTATCTCAGAATTTTCTAGAAACAAAAAGTTGAGCGCGATAAACATAATACTCTATAGACTCTTTCCTCTGCCGTCTTAGTTAATACGAAAAACAAAATAACTTCAATACTACCACCGTTTGAGTATTCACCTTAATTTGAGGTAATGTTAATTAATTCACATAATTTCCTGAAACGATCCCTCGGCAGCGCTTTCGTAAGAATATCCGCTCGTTGTAATTCTGATGGAATATACAATATTATTATATCGTTGTTTTCGAACTTTTCGCGTATAAAATGATAATGTATGTCGATATGTTTGGTGCGCTTGTAAAAGACTGGATTGTTCACCAAACGTATGGCACTTTGGCGACCTACAACGTTAATTCGCGTTCGCACGAGTAGTTGAGATCACTAATCAATTTTTGCAGCCATATGACTTCTTTGGTTGCTGTCGCAGCAGCTACATATTCCGCCTCGGTTGTGCTTAGCACGACCATTTTTGTCTCTGAGAAGACCATGTCACTGGTCCGTTTGCCATGCAGAAGATATATCCCGTGGTTGACCTTCGCGTTTCAACATCGTTCGCGTAATCTGCGTCAGAAAAACCGACGAGATCTTTTTCGCTACCACCGTTTTATATTTTATACTGTAATCTCTTGTTCCCTTAAGATAGGCAAAAATCCATTTAACTGCGCGCCAGTGCTCGGCAATGTGTTGATTGACAAATCTGCTGACAGAATTAACTGCGAATGCAATGTCTGGTCGCGAAACTGTCGCGAGAAAAACTAACGACCCTATTACCTCGCGATACGGAACAGAATTTGACAGCTTATCATTTTCTTCGATTGGATGCAAAGTTATATGCGGATCTATCGGTACACTTACTGGCTTTGCATCTCGCATTCCGAATTTTTCGAGAATTTTCGCGACATACGCACTCTGGTGAATCAAGAGACTTTTGTTTTCGCGATTCCTTTCAATTTGCATCCCGATAAAACAACTTGAGTCACCGATTTTGATTTTAAATGCTTCGCGCAATTTATCCGCTATAAAATTCAAGGTAGACTCAGTTTTCGCCGCGACAAGACCATCGTCTACGAAGAGCGCTAAAATACGGTTTCGCTGTTGACTTGCCGGACAAAAATACATTGATCCGCTTGACTATACTTTTCAGCTCAAACTGGCTTAAAATTTCAAGAAACTTCTTATTCCAGCACTTTTAACTCCCCATAGAGAAAAGCGGTCTGAACATCGAATTGCAGCAGCTCGAGATCCTTCTCGGTCACCGTTGCTAGAAGAACGCGAAGAGAGTCGTATCGCACGACCGGTGCAAACGTCTCAGTATAATCGATTACATGCTTCTGTAGAAACCCCCGTGCGCACAGCCTTGCCTTGAAACGTTGACCTCCGTTCACAGAATCCTCTGTGATTCGAAACACCCGCTTGGAGTCGATCAATTTTGTTCCCGGTATTTTTGGAACAATTTTCCACGTTTCGTTTGTATCGTGTGCCTGAAGTTCCTCATCAATAGTGTGTATCCACTGCAAAGCATCGACGCCTTGAATTGCTTCCTTGTATGTATGTGATATTGCATATTCGGCGATGTCGACCTCGAATTTAAATCTATCCTTGAACTTGAAATCTATTTCTTGAACTGCTTGATGCTGATTTCCTTCCTCTTGATCTTCCGCTTGTTGTTGAGTCCCTTCCTCTTCTTCTTCTACTTCTCTAACTGGAACTTCCTCTTTTCCCTTTGCAAACGTTATTGTTTCGGCATTGTCTTCGTTCTTGTCGATTTCTACTTTTCCGATTTGTTCGTGAAAAGTTGCATCTCGCGTCACGCTGACTCGTTTTGTTTTTGGGTCGTAAACTCGATAATTTGGGGAATCACTCTTATATCCCACGAAAATCATTTTTTGTCCACGCAAATCGAGCTTTTTCGTAAATTGCTTGGGTGTATGTACGAATGCCACGGAGCCAAAAACTTTCCGGTGACTCATTGTTGGCTTTTTTCCGATCCATTTTTCGTATGGTGTCGAGGATCCTCCGGATGACACGGTGCGATTTAATACATACACGGCGGTATTCACTGCCTCAGCCCATAGAGTTAACGATAGACTTTTTGAGTGAATCATGGTTCGCGCTCTTTCGACAATAGTTCGATTTTCTCTCTCCGCGTTACCGTTTTGCTCCGGTGTGTACGGAGCTGTATTTTTTTTTTATGCCGAGCGCTTAGAGATATTCGTCCATTCGAGTGTTTCGGAACGCTCTTCCGTTATCCAATCGCAGAATCTTCATAGAACACCCGAACTTGTTCGCAATGAGTTTTTCTAAAACTTTAAACTTTTCGAATACGTCGGATTTATGCCACAAGAAATATACATGACGATATCCGGTCGCGTCGTCAATGAATGTTAGAAAGTATTTCGCGCCCCCCGGCCTGAAAACGTCAATAGTAAATACTTCTCCTGGCTTAGTCGAGACTCTTTCGCGATTTTTAAATGGCAAGCGATGCGATTCCCCAAG
Source organism: Ophion ellenae (assembly GCA_963210295.1). Classification (NCBI taxonomy): domain Eukaryota; kingdom Metazoa; phylum Arthropoda; class Insecta; order Hymenoptera; family Ichneumonidae; genus Ophion; species Ophion ellenae. Next base: position 11,353,749 of record OY723391.1, read on the forward strand.
CTGACACATTTCACACACGAAATCTGTCGTGTTACACATCGACACTCCGCGAACAAGGCCTTTATTTACGAGCTCACGTATTGTACGTTTGTCCACGTGGCCGAGTCTCTCGTGCCACACGCGTTAATTGTACGCCTCGGTGTTTGCTTCTTCTGCACTTGATTTAACGACGTGAAGAAACATTCAATAAATATCGTTGTCTTGTCTCACACCGAACGTAACGACTTCATTATTCCGTACGATATCGACGAAATTATTTTTGAAAATAATTTCAAAACCTTTTCCTGTGCAAACACCCACAGAAAATAAGTTTTTCTTCAGTCCGGGAACATAGAGAACATCTTCTATTCGCGCATCACTCCATAGACCCCCAACGAGCTTTTTCGCGAGTACAACACCTTTGCCGACCACACGACACTCGTCTCCGTCACCTAGCGACACAGTTCCGCCATTCGAGATGGGTTCATAGTCCGTCAACCATTTACGACGATACGTCATATGTCTTGAAGCACCACTATCAGTGATCCACACATCGTTTTTGTTAATCGCGAGCAGCTCGCTCAGCTGTTTTTCGTTCGGCTTCGCGGATTCACTACATTTATGATTCATACTTCGCGTATTTTCATCTACACAAACGCACAGTCTCGCGATTGTTCACGACCACCGAATCCCCCGCCCTTTTTCGTCGGACACTCATGAGCGAAATGTCTCATTTCGCTACATCGATAACGTTTCACGTTACTTTTGTCGTTTCTCTTTTACAACTTTCCTTTTTTCTTCCTTCGATTTTCTTTTTCTTCCTTGGCGACCGTGTCCCAACCTTGATGCTTCTCGAATAAGCCGTTCTGTCAAATTTTGAAGAGTTTGATGAGTCGGATCCACACTGTCCCACGCAGTTTGTAGAGTGGCATATTTCGCCGACAAACTCCCCAAAATTTTCGCAATCACAGTAATGTCCGTCACGGGTTCGCCAATATCTGTGATTTGCGCGGCCAAATTTCGAATTTTTGCAATATGCTGCACGACCGAATCGCTCGACCCCATGCGATATTCATGAAATTTTTGTAACAATAAAAGTTTATTCGACGCAGATCGCTGCTCGTGGATTCGACATAAATTGTCCCACATTTCTTTCGCGGATTTGCATACGAGAAGCGGCTCGAGCTGGGCTGGTTTAAGCGCTGATGAGATAAGAAACATCGCCTTTGCATTATCGCGCACCCACTGTTTTGCCGTTGTCGTTCCGGCTGCCGTTGTTTGATCTGCTAGTACAACCCGGTCTCCACTTACTATATCGTTGATCTCGTTTGCCATTAATAACGCACTCAATTGAAATTTCCAGCCTTGGAAATTCGTTCCGCCAAATCTCTTGACATGACGAGCTGTGATATCTTGGGACATTTTGAATACGAATCACTCGCATTTGACCCGACAAAAATAAAGCTAACGTTCACGCTTCGTGTTCCCGCCCTTTTTTTCTCACAGACGGATGCGCAATTAATCATGACCTGGGCCCATGACCTTTTGTAGAAGTTATTAATTTGTGAGATAAAAGGGGTTAAGGATTAAGAAAGGAAACGACACAATATGAACAACGAATATAAACAAATTTATTGATGTGATTGACAGGAGGCTCAGGCTACGACGGACGAGATTCACTTATCTCAGAATTTTCTAGAAACAAAAAGTTGAGCGCGATAAACATAATACTCTATAGGCTCTTTCCTCTGCCGTCTTAGTTAATACGAAAAATAAAATAACTTCAATAGAAAGAAATATTTAATTTAAATAGAACCTCTTTAAATCCAATATATTTTTCTCATGTCTCGCGGCCTACAATGATCTTATTCGTTTCAGTTATTCTTCTCGAATATTAAATATATTTAAATTGAATAAATAAAGATTCGATTCGAATAAATCTTTATTTGCTTACTATATACACTGTACATACAAGTATCCTATATGCATAAAATATTTCGCAAATCAAAAATGAAATGAACCACTCAATTTAGGGTTCTACTACAATGATTTTGTATCATAATTCGCCCTGGCCTGCTGAAATGATTTTGTTCGAAGCAAATATTTCGCCTATATGGGCATCGAACCTAGTACCTTCCTACCGACAGCTACGCACGCTGCCCCAATGCTACCGAGTGCTTGTAACATCTTGGTCGCAGATATGGCATTAGAGACCAAATGAATTCCTATAATTATTTGTTGTATCACATTGAGTATATCAATTAGTTGATATCATTGTGATAATTAAAAAGTTCTATCGAACAACATGCTATTGATTTTTTAAACTTAACCTTATATACATATGCATACATACATACATACATACATATACATATATATATATATATATATATATATATATATATATATATATATATATATATATATATATATATATATACTATATAATTCCTCTCAAACAAACTCACAAACCTGCCAAGATCTTCTAACACGCATCCGAGTTGCATAACGTTTTTTGTCGTGACAGTCCATAAAACCTTTTTTTTTTTTTCGATGCGGAAAATAAGAGGTTATGTGTATCTTTCGACTGCTGAGGCAGTTATAGGACAAGCCTATTCATGGCCTAATCAGGGAAAGCCTAGTATGGCCCTATCATGGAAAGCCTTAGTAGGGCCTCATTAGGGAAAGCCTAGTATGGCCCTATCATGGAAAGCCGTAGTAGGATCTTATCAGGGACGACCTTAGTAGGGCCATTTTAGAATTGCCTGATCTAGTGCCTAATACCTCCATAAAGCTAGCAGAGCAATCTCCCGAAAATAGATTTAATTGATATCAAAATTTTGTGCTTTTTATGTGCAAATTTTGTGCTCCATTTAAAATTTTTGTGCTCTTACCGTTTAGCAGGAAATTAGAAATCAAAAGTGCTCTGCTGGCTTGCCATCAAGCTAGCAGAGCACTTAATGATATTTGGCTTATTTAAGAATGAAACTACGTGATATTTATGTGCTTTTTATGTGCTCTACGAATATTCAAGAGCCAAACCGCTAAAACGCAAATTTCTCCCAAAACCACCCCCACAAGACCCAAATTAACCGCCAATACGAGTAATGGTTATTTTTTCGATATCGCAAAATCAAAGTAGTCCACATTTATGTGCTTTTTATGTGCTCTATGAATATCCAAGAGCGAAACCGCTAAAACGCAAATTTCTCCCAAAACCACCCCTACAAGACCCACGCTACCCGCCCATACGAGTACTGGTTATTTTTTCGATATCGCTAGATCAAAGTAGTTCACATTTATGTGCTTTTTATGTGCTCTACGAGTATCTAAGAGCCAAACCTCTAAAACGAAAATTTCTCCGAAAACTACCCCTACGAGACCCAAGCTACCCGCCAATGGGAGTAATGGTTATTTTTTCGATATCGCAAAATCAAAGTAGTCCACATTTATGTGCTTTTTATGTGCTCTATGAATATCCAAGAGCCAAACCGCTTAAACGCAAATTTTTCTCAAAACCACCCCTACAACACCCAAGCTACCGGCAAATACGAGTATTGCCTATTTTTTCGATATCGCGAAATCAAAGTAGTCCACATTTATGTGCTTTTTGTGTGCTAATTTTGTGCTCCAATAAAAAATTTTGTGTTCTTACCGTTTAGCGGGAAATTAGAAATCAAAAGTACTCTGCTGATTTGCCATTAAGCTAGCAGAGCACTTAATGATATTTGGCTTATTTAAGAATGAAACTACGTGATATTTATGTGCTTTGCGAATATCGAACAGCCAAACTCCTATTTTTTTTCGCCCAATTTAGACCCTTTAAAAACCCCCAAATAAGGGAATTTACCATTTTTTGGACATACTGACATGAAAATACATAATATTTATGTGCTTTTTATGTGCTCTATGAATATTCAAGAGCCAAACCGCTAAAACGCAAATTTCTCGCAAAACCACCCCCACAAGACCCAAATTAACCGCAAATACGAGTACTGGTTATTTTTTCGATATCGCTAGATCAAAGTAGTTCGCATTTATGAGCTTTTTATGTGCTCTACGAGTATCTAAGAGCCAAAGCTCTAAAACGAAAATTTCTCCGAAAACCACCCCTACGAGACCCAAGCTACTCGCCAATGGGAGTAATGGTTATTTTTTCGATATCGCAAAATCAAAGTAGTCCACATTTATGTGCTTTTTGTGTGCTAATTTTGTGCTCCATTAAAAAATTTTGTGCTCTTACCGTTTAGCGGGAAATTAGAAATCAAAAGTGCTCTGCTGGCTTGCCATCAAGCCAGCAGAGCACTTGATGATATTTGGCTTATCTGAGAACTAAACGACGTGATATTTATGTGCTTTTTATGTGCTTTGCGAATATCGAACAGCCAAACCACTATTTTTTTCGCCCGATTTAGACCCTTAAAAAACCCCCCAAATAAGAGAATTTACCATTTTTTGGATATACTGACATGAACATACATAATATTTATGTGCTTTTTATGTGCTCTACGAATATTCAAGGGCCAAACCGCTAAAACGCAAATTTCTCCCAAAAACGCCCCCACAAGACCCAAATTACCCGCCAATACGAGTAATGGTTATTTTTTCGATATCGCAAAATCAAAGTAGTCCACATTTATGTGCTCTTTATGGGCTAATTTTGTGTTCCATTGAAAATTATTGTGCTCGTACCGTTTAGCGGGAAATTAGAAATTAAAAGTGCTCTGCTGGCTTGCCATCAAGCTAGCAGAGCACTTTTGATTTCTCATTTCCCGATAAAATGTAAGAGCACAAAAATTTTATATGGAACACAAAATTAGTACATAAAAAGCACATAAATGTGGACTACTTTGATTTTGCGATATCGAAAAAATAACCATTACTCGTATTGGCGGGTAATTTGGGTCTTGTGGGGGTGGTTTTGAGAGAAATTTGCGTTTGAGCGGTTTGGCTCTTGAATATTCGTAGAGCACATAAACAGCACATAAATATTATGTATTTTCATGTCAGTATATCCAAAAAATACCATTTTCTGTTATTTAGGGGTTTTTTAAGGGTCTAAATCGGGCGAAAAAAAAATAGGGGTTTGGCTGTTCGATATTCGCAAAGCACATAAATATCACGTAGTTTCGTTCTTAGATAAGCCAAATATCATTAAGTGCTCTGCTAGCTTGATGGCAAGCCAGCAGAGCACTTTTGATTTCTAATTTCCCGCTAAACGGTAAGAGCACAAAATTTTTTAATGGAGCACAAAATTAGCACACGAAAAGCACATAAATGTGGACTACTTTGATTTCGCGATATCGAAAAAATAGCCAATACTCGTATTTGCCGGTAGCTTGGGTCTTGTAGGGGTGGTTATGAGAGAAATTTGCGATTAAGCGGTTGGGCTCTTGGATATTTATAGAGCACATAAAAAGCACATAAATGTGGACTACTTTGATTTTGCGATATCGACAAAATAACCATTACTCCCATTGGCGGGTAGCTTGGGTCTCGTAGGGGTGGTTTTCGGAGAAATTTTCGTTTTAGAGGTTTGGCTCTTAGATACTCGTAGAGCACATAAAAAGCACATAAATGTGGACTACTTTCATCTAGCGATATCGAAAAAATAACCAGTACTCCTATTGGCGGGTAGCTTGGGTCTTGTAGGGGTGGTTTTGAGAGAAATTTGCGTTTAAGCGGTTTAGCTCTTGGATATTCATAGAGCACATGAAAAGCACATAAATGTGGACTACTTTGATTTTGCGATATCAAAAAAATAACCATTACTCCCATTGGCGGGTAGCTTGGGTCTCGGAGGGGTGGTTTTCGGAGAAATTTTCGTTTTAGAGGTTTGGCTCTTAGATACTCGTAGAGCACATAAAAAGCACATAAAAGTGGACTACTTTGATCTAGCGATATCGAAAAAATAACCAGTACTCGTATTGGCGGTTAATTTGGTTCTTGTGGGGGTGGTTTTGGGAGAAATTTGCGTTTCAGCGGTTTGGCTGTTGAATATTCGTAGAGCACATAAAAAGCATATAAATATTATGTATTTTCATGTCAGTATATCCAAAAAATGGTAAATTCCCTTATTTGGGGGTTTTTAAAGGGTCTAAATCGGGCGAAAAAAAAATAGGGGTTTGGCTGTTCGATATTCGCAAAGCACATAAAAAGCATATAAATATCACGTAGTTTCATTCTTAAATAAGCCAAGTATCATTAAGTGCTCTGCTAGCTTGATGGCAAGCCAGCAGAGCACTTTTGATTTCGAATTTCCCGCTAAACGGTAAGAGCACCAAAATTTGTAATGGAACACAAAATTAGCACATAAAAAGCACATAAATGTGGACTACTTTGATCTAGCGATATCGAAAAAATAACCAGTACTCGTGTTGGCGGTTAATTTGGTTCTTGTGGGGGTGGTTTTGGGAGAAATTTGCGTTTTAGCGGTTTGGCTCTTGAATATTCGTAGAGCACATAAAAAGCACATAAATATTATGTATTTTCATCCCAGTATATCCAAAAAATGGTAAATTCTCTTATTTGGGGGTTTTTAAGGGTCTAAATCGGGCGAAGAAAAAATGGGTGTTTGGCTGTTCGATATTCGCAAAGCACATAAAAAGCACATAAATATCACGTAGTTTCGTTCTTAGATAGGCCAAATATCATTAAGTGCTCTGCTACCTTGATGGCAAGCCAGCAGAGCACTTTTGATTTCGAATTTCCCGCTTAACGGTAAGAGCACACAAATTTTTAATGGAGCACAAAGTTAGCATTACACAAAAAGCACATACATGTGGACTACTTTGATTTCGCGATATCGAAAAAATAGCCAATACTCGTATTTGCCGGTAGCTTGGGTCTTGTAGGGGTGGTTTTGAGGGAAATTTGCGTTTAAGCGGTTTGGCTCTTGGATATTCATAGAGCACATCAAAAGCACATAAATGTGGACTACTTTGATTTTGCGATATCGAAAAAATAACCATTACTCCCATTGGCGGGTAGCTTGGGTCTCGTAGGGGTGGTTTTCGGAGAAATTTTCGTTTTAAAGGTTTGGCTCTTAGATACTCGTAGAGCACATAAAAAGCACATAAAAGTGAACTACTTTGATCTAGCGATATCGAAAAAATAACCAGTACTCGTGTTGGCGGTTAATTTGGTTCTTGTGGGGGTGGTTTTGGGAGAAATTTGCGTTTCAGCGGTTTGGCTGTTGAATATTCGTAGAGCACATAAAAAGCACATAAATATTATGTATTTTCATGTCAGTATATCCAAAAAATGGTAAATTCCCTTATTTGGGGGTTTTTAAAGGGTCTAAATCGGGCGAAAAAAAATAGGGGTTTGGCTGTTCGATATTCGCAAAGCACATAAAATGCATATAAATATCACGTAGTTTCATTCTTAAATAAGCCAAATATCATTAAGTGCTCTGCTAGCTTGATGGCAAGCCAGGAGAGCACTTTTGATTTCTAATTTCCCGCTAAACGGTAAGAGTACAAAATTTTTTAATGGAACACAAAATTAGCACATAAAAAGCACATAAATGTGGACTACTTTGATTTTGCGATATCGAGAAAATAACCATTACTCGTATTGGCGGGTAATTTGGGTCTTGTGGGGGCGTTTTTGGGAGAAATTTGCGTTTTAGCGGTTTGGCTCTTGAATATTCGTAGAGCACATAAAAAGCACATAAATATTATGTATTTTCATCCCAGTATATCCAAAAAATGGTAAATTCTCTTATTTGGGGGTTTTTAAGGGTCTAAATCGGGCGAAGAAAAAATGGGGGTTTGGCTGTTCGATATTCGCAAAGCACATAAAAAGCACATAAATATCACGTAGTTTCGTTCTTAGATAGGCCAAATATCATTAAGTGCTCTGCTACCTTGATGGCAAGCCAGCAGAGCACTTTTGATTTCGAATTTCCCGCTTAACGGTAAGAGCACACAAATTTTTAATGGAGCACAAAGTTAGCACACAAAAAGCACATACATGTGGACTACTTTGATTTCGCGATATCGAAAAAATAGCCAATACTCGTATTTGCCGGTAGCTTGGGTCTTGTAGGGGTGGTTTTGAGAGAAATTTGCGTTTAAGCGGTTTGGCTCTTGGATATTCATAGAGCACATAAAAAGCACATAAATGTGGACTACTTTGATTTTGCGATATCGAAAAAATAACCATTACTCCCATTGGCGGGTAGCTTGGGTCTCGTAGGGGTGGTTTTCGGAGAAATTTTCGTTTTAGAGGTTTGGCTCTTAGATACTCGTAGAGCACATAAAAAGCACATAAAAGTGAACTACTTTGATCTAGCGATATCGAAAAAATAACCAGTACTCGTGTTGGCGGTTAATTTGGTTCTTGTGGGGGTGGTTTTGGGAGAAATTTGCGTTTCAGCGGTTTGGCTGTTGAATATTCGTAGAGCACATAAAAAGCACATAAATATTATGTATTTTCATGTCAGTATATCCAAAAAATTGTAAGTTTCCCTATTTGGGGGTTTTTTAAGGGTCTAAATCGGGCGAAAAAAAATAGGGGTTTGGCTGTTCGATATTCGCTAAGCACATAAAAAGCACATAAATATCACGTAGTGTCATTCTTAAATAAGCCAAACATCATTAAGTGCTCTGCTACCTTGATGGCAAGCCAGCAGAGCACTTTTGATTTCTAATTTCCCGCTTAACGGTAAGAGCACACAAATTTTTAATGGAGCACAAAGTTAGCACACAAAAAGCACATACATGTGGACTACTTTGATTTCGCGATATCGAAAAAATAGCCAATACTCGTATTTGCCGGTAGCTTGGGTCTTGTAGGGGTGGTTTTGAGAGAAATTTGCGTTTAAGCGGTTTGGCTCTTGGATATTCATAGAGCACATAAAAAGCACATAAATGTGGACTACTTTGATTTTCCGATATCGAAAAAATAACCATTACTCCCATTGGCGGGTAGCTTGGGTCTCGTAGGGGTGGTTTTCGGAGAAATTTTCGTTTTAGAGGTTTGGCTCTTAGATACTCGTAGAGCACATAAAAAGCACATAAAAGTGAACTACTTTGATCTAGCGATATCGAAAAAATAACCAGTACTCGTGTTGGCGGTTAATTTGGTTCTTGTGGGGGTGGTTTTGGGAGAAATTTGCGTTTCAGCGGTTTGGCTGTTGAATATTCGTAGAGCACATAAAAAGCACATAAATATTATGTATTTTCATGTCAGTATATCCAAAAAATGGTAAATTCCCCTATTTGGGGGTTTTTTAAGGGTCTAAATCGGGCGAAAAAAATAGGGGTTTGGCTGTTCGATATTCGCTAAGCACATAAAAAGCACATAAATATCACGTAGTTTCATTCTTAAATAAGCCAAACATCATTAAGTGCTCTTCTTGCTTGATGGCAAGCCAGCAGAGCACTTTTGATTTCTAATTTCCCGCTAAATGGTAAGAGCACAAAAATTTTAAATGGAGCAAAAAATTTGCACATAAAAAGCACAAAATTTTGATATCAATTAAACCCATTTTCGGGAGATTGCTCTGCTAGCTTTATGGAGATGGGCCTAATACTTCCGGCCCGGTCGGGGCCGGATCAGGATGTCCGTAATAGGTGTTACTCATATCACACCCCGATCGGGGCCTGATCCTGATCAGGCTAACCCTAAGAAACTTCTACGCGGGTGATAGTTCCCAGGAAGTTGAGTGCGCGGATAATTAGGCGCGCACATGAGAAAGGACATTTCTCTGTTGCAAAGACCAAGGCGATGTTCAACAAAGACTATTGGATACCAGACCTGCGCCGGAGAACCGAGAGAGTGGTGCACAGCTGTGTAGAGTGCTTCATAGCGGAGAGGAAGGAAGGTAAACAAGAAGGTTACCTGAATTCTATAGCAAAAGAAATTCGACACTCTACACATCGATCATCTCGGGCCCCTGGCTTCAAAGAAAAAGAACTACAGGCACGTTTTCGTGGTAATCGACGGATTTACGAAATCTACGTGGCTGTACGCAACAAGATCAACCCACGGCAGCTGAGGCGATTGACAGACTGAAAAAGCACGCACCGATTTTTGGCAATCCGCGACGCACATTCTCAGATCGTGGTACAGCGTTCCCGGCGACGGAGTTTAAAGAATAGTGCCAACAGGAAGAAGTCGAGCAGGTTCTTACTACAACAGGAATTCCGAGGGCTAACGGCCAAGTCGAACGAGTAAATCGCACGCTGACTCCCTTGATTACCAAGTTGACTGCACCGAAGAGTGGAGAGTTGTATAAGCATTTGAGTACCGCGCAGCAGTACCTGAATGCAGCGTTTCATCGAGTCATTGGGACTACACCATTCCAGGTGATGTTTGGGACGCGGCCACGTTTCAAGAACGACGAATCATTGCGCGAATTAGTGGAGCAAGAATTCGTGACGACTTTCCAGGGGGAGCGCTATCAGGTTCGAGAGCATGCGAAAGATCGTCTTCAGCGAATTCAAGAGGAAAATAGACAAGGATGCGATCAAAAGCGCAAAAAGGCGCGAGCATATCGCGATACAAAGAACGCAGCAAGGCCGAGGATTAAAGATTGCGCCGAAATACCTTGGACCTTACGAAATATCGAAGGTTTTGCGCAACGATCGGTACCTCATGCAGCAAAGTGGCGATCATGAAGGACCGCGACAGACGTCGACCGCGGCTGATTACCTCAAGCCTGAGTCAAAATACGCAGATACCGACAAAGAAGATTTTCCGGAAGATCTACATTCGGGGGCGAATGTGCATGAGCAGGACGGCCGAGTGTAGGAGCGCGAAAAGTACAGCGTGAGTCCGTGGGCGCGTGTGTGGGCGAATGCCACACCATTGCTGCGAAAAAAGAGAAACACGAAGAGTCTCGCGAGGAAATGAGGCCCGCGGACTCGACAGTCTTTTGGTAACTACCGAAAATAAACGACGTTGACAGATTATCCTTCCGTGTAAACTTTTGTAATAATTTGCGTTCTTCAAAGCTAAAGCTCCCTCTGCTAAAGATCTGCAAGGATCTTCTCTCGATCCTTCAATAAAACATAAACCTTCAAACATATATTGAAAATCCCACAGTATGATTCTTTCATAGGATGTGAAAAAGTTTGCGTCCTCTGTTTAATTTATCCACGAAAAGGATTATCTTCTGAAAAGAAGCTTGGTGGCCTAATTGGCACCGATGCTGACATGCTGCTGCAAGCGCTAGCTCAGAGCATTTACTTTATGTATATTTGAGGTTTATTCCAGTTTCTTCGTCGTCCTTTACCTCAGTACTTTGTCAGCAGCGGGAGCAACACGATGGAATAAAAAAAAACTGCATAAAGTCCACGGTCGCTCCTCGGCGTCAGCAACGAAACGACGGAAAGACTTTGCCGTGTTCGTACCTCATATATATATTTATATAATGCAATGTCTTAGGATTCTATATAATTTTCCGAGGAATATTTTACTATTATAACTTCCTACTTAAACGCTCCGGGGAGTTTTCTCATCCTTGTTATCGCCGTGATTTCGTGCTTAAATATTTCCCGTACTTCAGTTTCTATTCCCTTGCCTATATGCATACAATGAAAGTACGTTTTTTCGTTGTAGTGAAAAAAGTACTAAATGAAGCTGCAAAGAAAAAGTCCTGGTATGACGAGCATTCGGGAAACCTTAACCAAAACGAAAGGATCCTGAATTCAAATAAAAGTAAAGTTACTCAGCAAAATGCTAGACCCGGACCTGGGCTGATTATACTTGCTCTTGGTATTACTATTCATGACGGATTATGCAATACCAAGACCAAGATTACCATCGTGTTGGTATTGGTCTTACTTTTGCTCATCACTACCCGTGTAGAAATTTGAATCGGGAGAAAAATACTTCCCCTCATCTGCTTTTCGTAGATAATATCAGGTCATGGTCCGTCCAGCGTAGATCAGGTTCGTCATGTAGCAGGTCGTAGGCCAGGCCCCGATCCGCCATTCCCTTTTTTGCTACCGGCGATCTACCCGAGTAAAATAAATAGTATAAGGTGTTACTGATACTTATTATTCCTTTGCATGCGAGAGGTGACTCTCGCTCACCGCTTACTATCCAAGTAAAAGAGGCCCCGACTGCGAATAGTTGTTTCACAAGAATCACAAAATCATAAGCGTAAGTGCACGCTGTAAGCATAGCACTTCTGTACCTGTTGTTATACAACAACAGGTCGAACTTATATCCTCGTACGATGGTACCTTTCTTACGCGAGGCGCATCGCTTTAAGCCATCTGGCGGATAGTTGGCGAAATACATTCGGGTGAAAGTTGCATCATTTTGGCGATTGTTCGTTTCAGACATCTTCTATTCAACGGCAGAAAAGAACTCTTTATTTGAAATGTGAATGTTCTATTTGATAAGTGATGGCAGTATGCGTTGACGGAGTAATCCTACTAAAAACGGCTAAAATCGAAATTAATTTTGACGTGCCTTATTACCACAGTCTTCCGTTCAGCTGTGATAACTCAAGCGGAATTTGATGGTGTCGGGCCTTCTTCAAAGCTTGGCAATTCTTAGTTACGGCTTTGCTACTACAGGTCACTTCCGAAAGCGTCATTGACAATTTGTAGCATAAGCGTCAGGGTCCGAGTGATCGTCATGTTTACGCATTAAATAAATGTTTAAGATAAAAATCAGTACTTCGTACAGATCTGTGGTATATTAACCAGGAGGTATTTACTATGTTGTATTACATTTTCACACCCGTAAGTATACGTATAAAAGAATAATCAAATTAAATATATTCCGCTACGACGTCTAGCTGTCATTTCGGCCGAATTCTTCATTAGGAGGTGAACGTGAACCATGTCACATCTCGGGTGATTTGAGAATGCCTTTGGCTGGGCCCAGGTTCAATTTCCCTAAATTAGACCTCTCATTTATAAATTTCATATGGACTCTTAAAGGGTTCATACTTTTTCATAAATGTTCCTGAAGGTTAGACGAAACCTACTGGTTGGTACGAATCCCCTGGCTCAGTTTACTTCAAGACGATTGAAATTTCAAAAAAAGAAGAGTCCTCTTTTTAATATAGCGCGAGATGAGACGTTTTTTTTTCTTAAAAATGCCAGTCCTCTCGGCGAAAAGTGAGAAACAGATTTTCAACGATCGTTTTCCCACTCGTATCTATTACGAGTGCGAAAACGATCGTTGAAAATCCAGGTGAATTCACTTTGGTTGGAAAGCTCCAAAAGCTCGTCCTATTTCAAATTAATTAACTATAGTTGATCAGCTTCGGATTAAAAACAGTTAACTATCTAGTTAGATAATAATGTAAATTGAGTATTTTCAATGTTAGTGAGTCTTGATTCAATGTAACATTACGAAAATCCACAATAGCGACTTAAGGCGGGTTATACATTTAGACAGAAAAAAAGCAATATTGAGGGATTTTTTAAACTAAGGAATAATTATTCTACGATTATCAAATTCTAGGTATACTTTAATAGTATATTTGAGTATACAAAACATTTTTTTCTTAATTAATTCATCGTCAACATGACGGAGCTGTGGCAGAGTGTTATAGCAAGGTCGCCGCGGAAGTTGCGAATCGGCGTGCAGTCTAGCTTCCCGTAGACTTTTATTTGTAAAAAATTTCACACAACATTTCTGTAAAATGTGGATGAAATAAGTAGTTTTTTTTCCAATTTTTCAAAAACAATTCTCGTCAAGAATAGTACCAGTATTACCACGATGTACCAGAAGGTACCAATATTATCAATATTTCTACCAAGTTTCAACTCAATTGGCTTAATAGTTTTTGAGTAATCCTGCACGCCAATTTCGATAATGCAGTTTTGAGAAAAACGCGTGTGAAGTTCACGCCCGCTCCGAATCCGAGGGGTGAGGCACAGCGTTGACGGGCTGTACCGTTTGAAGTTTTTCGAATTTCGCTTTGAAACTTTAGGAAAATATTCTACATATATAGTTCTATCGTTTGAAGGGAAAAAAAAGAAATCGGATTGTTGATCGTTTTAAATGTATATCCCGCCTTAAAGTTCAAATAAACATTTCATTTTCTAGTGAACATTTTATTTTTCGGTGACGATGAAAACCTCAAAATATGTATTATAACGCGAGGCGTGGTTTATTTCTCGAAGCCCAATTTTCATTCGCATGTCCAAAAATATTCAATACTTTTTCCGGGGTCCCCTAATAATAACCGACTAAATCGTTAACTATTTGTGCAGGGTACTAACTAACTGTACTAAGTAACTGTAGTACTCTTACCCAAACTCATTACAATTTAGACACCTAAATCTGCGATCTCCCTATCAGGACTACGAGTAGAAATATTGTCAGGCTGGTCTGACATTCGATTCGGCCCTGATTACGCTGTTGTTTGGAAGCTTCATTAACGGTGTGCCTTGATTTGCCTGATCCTACTGGGTTTAGGCGATAGTCAGACAACTGGATTTACGGTAACCTCCAGTTGCCTGATCTGGCCAGTTTAAGACGATAGTCAGGCAAACGGATTTGCCTGATCCGGCAGGCTTCAAGCAATCATCAAGTAACTGCACCTATATACAGTTGGGCGCCTTTTACACGCCTAACCTCTTATCAAACACCAGACGAATTATATATATTAGGGCGTCGTCAAAACATCGAGACATATTACCTCTCTATGCGTACATTTTTTAATTATTCCTAATATTTTAATTATTCCTAATAAATCTGATTCGGTTTCGTGTGTTCAAAAAAACAATTTAGTCGAATCCACTCAATTTATCTATTTAATTTTTTCAAAATTTTAATCAAATAGAATTTTCGGAGAGACGAACATTTTTTTGTTTGATTAAATTAATGGTCCGTCTTGATTGCAATACACACATCGAAGGGGAGGGGGTAGAGAGGGGCCGAGAGAGAGAGATGTTATATATATTGTGACGGGGATATTTTTTCTTACCACGGAAACGAGAACTTAAACACGAGAGCTAAGGTGCGAGAACCATCATCTTCGGCCGTCCAACCCGCGCGCGTGCATCCGCAATACCCGGGGCGTCAGAGAATTTTAATTCACCGGATTTCTCAACCGGTATGCGCTGGGGTCCGGGGGATCCGCCCTGACCCACCATCGGAGCTGGAGAACTCGGTGATTTTTGTTTTACCGGAATCATAACCGGTATGACCTGAGAGTCGGGAGGCCTCCCTGATTTTTGTATCACCGGAATCATAACCGGATTAACTTGATGCACTTGCACGGGAAGACGGTTGCGGTACAGCACGGCCGCTCAGGCTGTGGGTTGTGGTAGAGGGGTCGGGATTCACTGGGGAGTAGCTTAACTGTCGAGGGTATCTGTCACTACGCGACACCGGTATCATCACGATAAAATAAAACAAGGTTTTATTTTATGGTGCGGGAGCTGGTGGGTTAACCACCCGAGAACTTTTTACGTAAACGAAGCTCAACGCGAACGCGAAATGCACGCGGAAACGTCACACGAACGGGAACGAGAGAGCACGACGACGTGCCTCTAACGCGAGAGCGGGAGCGCGACGTCACGGGCGCGAGAGAGACACGACACGTCTCTCCATCGCGACGTCTGATCGACAACTCTCACGGTATCCGAAGAATCGGGAGCGATCGCGTTTTGGGAGACAACCGTCTCACGCGAAGATTCGTTAGCAACTCTGTACCTCGCGCGACCAAGGCCGGCGTGCAAGTCATTATGCGAGAGCGAAACAGAGCGCGTTAACAGAAAAAATGTCAACACGCTTGCGGCATCGGACCATGCGAAATCGCCGATTCAAGCGAGAACTTTATCTCATAATATCGAGAGCTGAAATATTACTTCGGGAGCTGGAATATTCTCATAGAATATTCCTTTCGGAATCTATATTTTCTGCCCGAGTTACCCCGACAACGGAACGGTAACAAATCGGGACCTTTTCTCATCGGTAACATGGAGGCTCTCGGAGATCGCATCCCCGGGTCACCGTGCGAAAGCGAGCAAAGCTTCTCTCCCGAAGCGCGGCGCGGAGGTCTCCAGCCCCCGCCCGTAACCTAAACAGCCCGCTCTCCATCACGATGCACCACTACGGTAGGGCGCCGGCGTTTCAGCCGGGCGTGCACCGATTCCCCGAGAGGCCTCACTGGGTGCATGTCTCGGTCGGGATTGCTCAGTACGTTGAGCCACACGCCGCTCGACCGAGTTCCGCACGCCAACCTAACCAAAACGAAAGCACAAGCCAAAACCTCAAATGTAACAAGACAAACATTCTAGAGAAAAGACCCTTAACACAAACGGATGGGTCGCAACCCGGGCATCGAGAGCATACATCGATCATCGGTAGCATACCTGTGACGTGGCTCAAAAAATCACGTCACAATATATAGGTTATGTTTGAAAATTCTATAGCATGATATTCGATAAAACTCTCTAATCATCACAATGATATTAACTAATTGATATAGTTTATGTTATACAATAAATAATTGTAAGGATTCATGTGGTCTTTTATGCCACCTAAATGCTACGAACACTCAGTAGCATAGGGGCGGCGTACGTAGCTACAGGTAGGTGGTTTTAGGTTCGATCCCATGTGGATGCCGAAATCTTTTCTTCGAAAAAAACCATTCAGGAGGCTAGAGAATTACGGATTATGATTCAAAATCATTGTGGTAGAACTCTAAATTAATTATTTCTATTTATATTGGATTTATGAAATATTTTATTGAATATTATAAAACATATATTTGAAACAAATATGATCGTAGTAAAAAACCTATTTGATTTAAATGCATCCTATTAAAATTAAATACTTTTTTGACAGTGCAATGAAAAATGTGATGAGATGGTGGTTTTCGAGGCACAGCGAACTTCTCTCTTCAGACTGCATGTCAGGCCTTCACTTTTCACCCTGATCAGGCCTTGAGTTTCACCCTGATCAGACCAAAATCAGGAAAAGTATCACAAAATGATCAGGGCTTATTAAAAAATCCTGTTCAAGGCATGAAAAAAAAATCAGGATGCCTGATCAGGTCTTCTTTGTAGCCGGAGCAGGATTTCTATTCGGGACCTAGTTGACCAGTATTATGGCGGTAGAACAGCTGTTTTGAAACAATCAAAACCCTCAATTTCGTTGGAGATGCCCTATTTTCTGCATAGACACAATTGATGCTTTTCGGTAGCTCAAAATCTCCAAAAACTTCCAGGCGATAGCAAACCCAACCTGACCGAGAAATTCACGAGATCTAACAATTCGCAAAGTATGCGAATTTCGTTCTGAAGTTTACCTCTGAGCGATAAAACTGCCCATACCGGCGAGGATATTTTGCCTTTCGTAATTACATTTACCTTCGGCGGAAAACGATTAACATTATTACATTTTGATCAATATAGTGTAGAATATCTCTGTATATTTAGTGGTATGTCCAAGGCTAAATCCGGACGATCGTCTCTGTGGGCAGTGACAAAAGGAGCAATCTATTTCCACGAGATAGCATCACTCTGTGTATATCTAACGTTGTGTACGCCTTGGCTATTGATCAAGAAGTGACACTAACACGTTGCAATATCAAGGTATCCGCCTAAAACAGCTGACAAGGTCATTCACTATAGCTCTCATGTCCTCCCTCTGAGTCTGTCTCCTGGTTCACTCTCCTTCGGCTTTAGTCAGTGCCCGGAGAACCCGAGGTATGTGCAATTAACCAAACGATACTACAGATTCAATGGTGCTTTCGGATCTGTCATCACGAGCCTACTAATATACGGCCCTCTACAATACAATAGGAGTTAATTCTATGATCGCCAAATGTAGGATCATCTGACCCAAATATACTACACGTGGTATTCGTCAAAATCAGAAAAATTTGATCATCTCCAAGCTGGGACACGTAGACCGGAATCGGTCGGAGGAGAAGAGAATGAAAATACCGTGATAATATTATACCATTAATATTCATCATACGATTTGACTCGTGAGATTTCTTTTCTGAAAATTGTTATTTCCCATTTCGAGTGACTTTATCGGTATAGTTTGGACTCGGAATGGCAATAGTGTTGTTCCTATTCGTTTTTACGAACTCGTGGCCTATTTGGCCTGATTAACTTTTGCGACCGTGTATGAAGATATCTCATATAACGACTCTGTGTACAAATACTAATGTTCCCCCGATTCAGAGCTTTTTAATTTGCTACTATTTGCATAAACCAATACGACTCGAGGTCGTATTCAACTCTAAACACCCGTTTTCCGGCGTTTTTAGCAATTATATTTGGGAAAACTATTGAACCAACAGAGCAGAGGTATTGCACACATATTGAGTGATATTTTAATTAACAACGCAAATTGTATAAACCATTCTGTTAAAAAATGTAGTGGTTATACGCCGATATGCAAGTCATGTTGTCAGATGCTTTTCTAATCAAGCGCACGGATTGCTATCACCCTAGTAGCCGGAAACAAAAAAAAAACAATTATTTTCTAAACCTGTATGAGAGAATTGTCATCGCTCGAGTTACTACTATGCAGGTATGAAGATTGTTACTAGAATTGTAGCTATTTGAAATTGAAGTTCGATTTCTTCGAAACGTTCAACGAAAACAAGGTGGCGGAGAGGAGTTGATCCACACTATCGATATCATTTTAGTTCAGCCCATATGTACACATTCACCAGAAACGTGTACAGTTCTAGCTCCATCGGCTCCTTACTTTTTCAGACAAATGGGCGCTCGATCTGTGAACTGTAGTCTTAAGAAAACGCATTTAAATTTTTCCATGCTGTTACGACTAGGGCGACTGAAGTTCCGGTAGATAACGTATGATTTCAGAAGATTTAAACCTGCCGTTAAGCTATATCAAAGCCGTAAACGAAAGCTTCCTTAGCTTCGACGACGTCTTGGAAAGTCGCTTTCTCATCTCTGCTGACAGTCATCGCCACTTTAGACGCGGTAGACGCCTGTCTGTCAGACTGTTGTACGCGCTTCTTGTTTTCGTTGTCTGCAAAGTTTCTAGCCCTGTTGCCGGCATTATTTTCTACGACTTCCAGGGTTTATAATATTTATGTACCCTTTCATTAAAGATGGTGGCAGCTAAGAAATTCGGAATTTCCACGATCCTCTGCCACAGTGCTTATGTTTCGGCGCAAATATTTAGCTTTATGAATTTCAACTTCTATTATAGTTTTCTATGAACCGTTCGAAACATCGGACTTTTTTTCAACGACGAAATCTTCACCCTATTCTTAACCACTATCCGGAATGTATAGGTTCTACTGTCCTCAGCCCTGTTTTTTTTCCTTTTATACTTAGCTTGGTATTTGTCCAACGATCGCGAGGATATTTCTTTTGCTGGGTCCACTTCCATTTTGCCTACAGAACTTGATGATTCATTGTCCATTGATCATCACGATTGTTTTTTATTTCGCCGTGGCAGAATTATTTTTCCATGATTGGCAAAAACTCGAGATCACCACTGTTTCGATGACTTTATTACTATATACTCAAAGCGGGTGTTGATGCCTAACAGCGAGCAGATACCTCTTTTTTAGAGGTCCTGTCTCCAGATACAGCCAATTCCGATAAGGGATAACCTTATTTAGGGTACTTTTCCTTCTTTTCCTTGCCTGCTTGCTTCGACATAATGCCTTAGACTGCACTGGCACAATGAATATTTTCAAGACGTGAATAATATGTTTTGGCTAGTGACACATCACCGCCTAGGACGACACAATTCACTGGGTCCGATTTTTTTGTCGAGGTCCGTTTTTTGCGAACATCGACAGTAGGTAATTTTTATTTTTGAACCCGACCAAAAGTGTGTTTTGGCCGCTCGTGTTTTTGAGCCGGCTGAGATCAATTTTCCTAACCGACTGTAAAATATTTAGGCTTTTAATCGATTTCAGAAGATATTTTTCGACTGAGCTATCGCAGCGCTAGGCGTACCTATCCAGACGGTTAAAATGAAGGAGTTAGAAGAATGAAATAAAGGCACAGAGTATACTCGTTAAAGATTGAAATCACGGGATACACATATATTATAGTAGGTTTTCATAAAATGGATATTCCCTGATTTTATGCAAAATTTAGTTCCCGAAGATTCTAATAGTGAGCTGAAATACCTACACATTGATTTGAAATGTTGCCTGTGATTTGCGACGATGTTTATAGTGATTTGTACCATATTATAAGATATGACCTGCTATATGCGTATTTGATGTGTTATTCAAGTGGTGGTACAAGGCAACAATGCCCGGCTACAAAATGCATAAAATATTTCATAAATCCAAAATAAAATAAAATACGCAACTGAGAGTGATGACCACTATGCTCGATGATTTTTTATCGTAATTCAAACACTACCTCGATGATTTTTTATCGTAATTCGCCGTTTCCTGACCTCCTGTAATGCTTTATTTCGAAGAAAATATTTCGCCTAACCGGAATCGAATTTAGAACCGGTATCGCCTAACCGGAATCGAATCTAGAATTATGATTCCGGTGTCAATAAACTTTACTATCCGTGGCGTTTGTTGCAAATACCATGGACTTTTCTCGGTGTACGGTTTGATGAACTTGTAAATTCATATCGTGCTGACGGTAGACGTTCGGATCTTCTTGAAGACAGTGCTATAGTTTAGCACTCACATACGTAAATCACATGCTAGTTTTTGTTGGTGTGAGTTTGATTGGATGAATAATGATTTCTCCACACTACTAATGATCTCTTATCGGCCTGCGAAGCGTAATGAGACGCTGGACCCCCGTGCCTCCCATCACGAAAAATCGAAAACGCGTATTCGGAACTTACTTGCAAGAGTACGGGAAAAGACTCAGAGTACAGACTGCCTTCGTAGAGCTCCACTCAGTCCCAAGATTCGCAATGAACCGCTTAATTTGGTTGCGACTCGATGGTGGGTTGCTTGTTGGTTGTTGCACAAATCAGCAGTTTTAATTGTTGCTGAGCAACAAATTTCTCAATGGGTATAGGATTGAGCGGCCGAGGCCTGTTCCGTGTCCTCGTTGAAAGTCATTCGCATCACTAGTTGTAAGGCTCAGCATTGTGAAGAAATCAAAGTCAAAACTGCGAGAATGAATTTTGGTTTCGCCATGAAGATTTTATACACTCGAAAAATGTATGGCTTCGCAATGAGTTTACTTCGATGTAAAGAGGAGAATAAATTGGTATAACATACATTCAAGTTTGACAAAAATCGAAAATGAAATACAATTATAACATGTGAAAGATGGACCGTTCAGAGATCGGATCAAAATCACGTGATCTGCAATCCGTCCACACCGGAGGTTTAGTACAGTCAATTGAAATTCAATGACAACATCTTGGTGCACACCTAAAATCATTGGAAATTCAATCAATTTAGCAGGAAGTAAATTATGCACATTGCTGTATGAGAGAAACTCAGAACCAGTATATCCAAAGGTCAACATTGCTCTGCGTATATGTAAAGCAGAGCGCAGAGCTAAACCTATCTGAAATCGACCATATCACAAGGGCGCCTCAATGCTCTTGGTAGCTCGTGTATCAAAGAGGACGTAAGAAGCAATATCACGTTCGACAACCTTGTAACCGAAATCTCGTAAAGGCTATTTCGATTAAATTATTGTAGAAATCATCCATTTTTACCGGATTGTTTTATGGTTATATGTCGCATGCTTCTACATTTGTACTTTATTGTGATTACTATTCTGACAAGGAAACGTTGCGAAGTCGATGTCTCCGATTTCGATTAAATTTGGCATGCTTGTAGAATGGGTAAAAATAGGCGACACGTATTTTTTTATATCGGCGGAACCCGATTTTTAAGGGTTGAAAAGCACCCTCGAAAATTGGGGTGCTTTTCGTTTTTCGTCGATAATGTTTTAACGGTACGAGATATGAAAAAACTTCAAATTGCAACAATGTTTATTTTTTCGTGTACTATACATTGGAGATAAGAACGATGCAGATAGCAACAAATTTCATATTGTTTATTGCAAAAATGCAATTTTTTCAACCGTATCTCCGAGAATTTTTAATCGATTGGGATGTAAATTTGCATACATGTAGAGAATGGAAAAGTGCGGATACGCACTTTTCCATTCCAGGAGTTGAAACTGCCCGTCGATTTTTTTGCCGAGAGCATCGTATAATCAGCTAGCCTTTTGGCATTTTGTTCTAAATTCACGTCAATATATGTTCGTGTTATGACGCAATTGCATATTTGTAACATTCCAGCCCCTCCCCCCAACGGTCCCCCTCTCAAAAGGGAAACCTTTAAAGTTCTTACCGAGCGGTCTCGACGAAAATTTGCAGAAATAAAAATGGGTTACAAAGAAAGTACAATGAGTCAAAATAATCGATACACATTTTCTCGTTTTCGAAGTAAAAATAAAGTTCGAAGGGAAAAAATGTTGTATTCTTCGACTATTAGACGTTCATGATGATAATGATGAGTACAACAACAAATAGCGTGTTGTTTATTGCAATAATTCGTGAATTACTTGTGAAAAATCACTCTTCAGTTTCCCACTGATATGGGCAGAGGCAAGGCTCGCAATCACGGACTGACTTCGTGCTTCGGAAAGCAACTGGATTACAATTGTATATTTACGAAGAAATTCGACTCCGCTCACCGTATCGAAGGCATTATTTGCAGAGGTTACAGCAGTAGAAGAGCTAGGGCGGTTCTAACGCAGGGATCTCAGGGGGGAGCGGGGCGGCGGGGTCCAGCGCGGGGAAGCCAAGTGCCTGATGGAGGGGGGGGGGGGGGTCCAGCGCGAGGACGTGACGTCATGCCATGGGTCTCTGTGGAGGGGGTAGCCATGTGGTCCGAAGAGCGACTGTCGGGAGGGGGAAGCCGTCGTCGACGAGTGTTTTGTGGGGGCGGGGGTCAGGTAGTGGTGAGCGACCGTTGAAAACCCATAAATCTCCTAATTTATTATAGACATAAAAAAGATTAGCATCGATGCAGTGTTTTTCTTTCTACACTATTTAGTCCGTGTGAAAATAAAACTCACACACACACGATGTGTGCATGTAATGGTCATATATGGGTAGGCAAATCTCGTTAATTTGAAGCGATACATGAAGGGGACGGCTTTTCTTTTCTTAACTGTCCCTGTGGGGTAGGCATCTGCTGTCCAGAAAAGTGTGCACTTGTGGAGGTGAAAGCTGGCCAGGCTCGCCAATCATTGACTTTCGCGATCTCTACAGAACAGCGTCTAGGTCATGGAGACTGAACTGGCGTATTATACAGAGCATCATAGACTTTTCAATATATGTTGCCGCGTGTTCCAGTATGTATGAAGTCTGTCACGAATCATAGGGCTCTTCGCAGAGCAACATCAAACCTGTTCAAGTGACACTTGAAGCTTTACAAAACTTACCAAATCAGCCATATTCTTAAGGCATTTTTTTTTCTACGTCGACATTCGAAGCCACCCTCCGAGCATAGGGAACATTTTGAAAAAATAACATTCCGCTCAAGTAATGTCTTGACTATCCGAAACACATATACGAAAACGAGGTATTTATTACATTTTTTGCCTTTTATTTATATTTATTTTAATTTATTTTATTTTATTTTTATTTTATTTATTTATTTATTAATTTTTTTTGCTCCCGTTGAACCCCGACCGGCTCGTTCTGTGTATGAATTTATTTTTCATGCTTGCCGCGATAAAAGATATCAACGTGATATTAAAAAACTCTGGTGGAGGTGATTCTATTTTCCGAGCTAGAAGGGAACATTTTCCGAGCTAGAAGGGAACGACAAAAATATTTTCTGATGGGAGACCGTTTTTAATCATCGGCAGCGCTCAAAAGTGGCCACACTTTGAATGAAGCAGTGAGTTAACATATCTCTCTGGGAAGACTTTTCAACTCGTTAATATGGAGATCAACAATCAACCATCAGAAGAAATCTTGCACAACCAAGCCACGCTCCTAAGTTCGATCGACGACTTTTGCTGTGTGGAGGCAACAGATCGTCGAGTTCATCGAAGTACGGAAGACGCAAAGCCGAATTAAGCGCCAACGATTATCAACTAAGCATCAATAGTCATTGATAGGCCAAATACCGCATCGGGAAGGATTGAAGTATTCCATGTACAGGCATTTTATAAGCATGGGTGTAGGACACAGCGGTGAAGGGTTAATGTGGCGAGAACTCGACTTGAACGCGTGACGGTCTATACTTTAACCGCGGCTCGATGAATTTCAACAACGTGGAAGTGGTTGAGCTTTACGAAAAATACGTAATCTTACAATAAATGTGAATAAGTATAAATCGATACGCGTTGAATGTTATATCCCATTGCCACGGGAAATAATGATTATAAAGGCTGCGATTAATGTGCAATCAAGAGATAATACACGTTTCGCATGGGTGACAGCCACAGCTTTATACCCAGCTGAACGAAACAGTGACCACGGATCTTCTTACATGCATTATTCAACGGTATTGAATCTATCGAATATTGGATTCCCAGGAACTATAGGTCAAATAAAAAATAAAAAAATTGTGCTTCAAAACAATTTATCCATCGACGTGTATACCGCCGAAGAAGACATTGCTCCGATACGCGTGGCTCAACATCAGAAGAAGAAGAAAAGCATATCAATTTGCTATACATACAAGATACCGAAGATAACAATGTATAACATATCACATAGATAAAGAACCTATCAAGCCTCGTGAGCGCAGAACAGAGGCAGCCATTGAAAAAATATATATATGCCATCGGTGTGTGAAGTTAACACAATTACTATACCGTCATATGTGCTAGACGACTTAAACAACAATCCAGTATTTCGCAGGTGCCTGCATTAGATTAGATCAACGGATAAACTACAATCACATGAGATCGATTATGGAGCAATAAAGCACTGCGCCATCCGACTATCAAATGATACCAATAAGTGGTTCCAAATCATCAACTTCAATCGGAAAGCAACACATCCATTCACTGTAGATGCCTATTTGGAGTGTTTTTTTTTACTAATTATAGAGAGAAGATGAGAGTGTGCAAAGACTGATGGGAAGAACGTAGCAGAGGATATGCACCAATATCATGAAGCATTTACTATTGATTACCACATGTGTTTTTCATATGATGAATCGCTATCATAGTATCGACCACATCACAGCGCCGATTTCATATCATAGTTCGTGACAGAACTGGAAAAACTAGTGCTGTGCATAAAATACATTTTCTACGAAAATTAATGCTCGTCATGAGTTAATTCTAATACCTTCACGCTATGGCAATAATTGTGCATTCAGTCATCATCAACCACTAGATGTAGAAGTTGAATTACTCAAGATACAATGGCATATGCCCCACATAATATTAGATGAGATCAATAAATTATCATTACTTCGAACATTGGAAAGTGAGCGATACTTGAATATGAGTTGTTCGCTCTTGGGGTATATACGACTGTTCATCGCTTCAAAGCACAACGAAACATTCATGGACCGAAAAAGCTGCCTCCCAACTAGAGAAACCAAAATATGTAATTGGTGCGGTGCAGACTGGTAAAAAGATAATGAATGGTCGAGGACATTATATTATTCACCGACTGCAAAATCACAAGTGCTAAACTTTATCTCAATTCAGCATTCTTTTCTCAAGATGATTCGAATTAGGACTTCAAAAAAGTTTCGACATTTTGTTCAATATGTACTCTCGATTTTGTAAATACCATTGTGACTGCAATAGTGATCGTTCTTTACTAACCATCGCCAAGTCTTAATGTAACGGCCCTCCCACTGTCAATGATTGATCACATCAGAACGAGCCTGTAAAAAAAATGCTACCGTAGATGTGAGAATAGAGTTCGAATGCAAAAAAGATTCACCACTGAATACAACTACATATTGTTTTAATCTTACATGATCGCATTGTTGATTATTGTCCATTGACCGACATTATCCATAAAATTGCATAGATCGGCAAAATCTGCGAGATACGAAGCATCATGGTCGATTCGCAATCATCATGGTCTAAAGTGGGCATATGGAAACGTTCCATACAGCATGGCTGAAGGTTCAATAACAGCTGGAGTTGAAGGTACAACGGACGGCGATATGTGTCCTATCGTATATGTTGAGGGCCATGAAAAACGAGAATGGCTAGCTGATATAATATATATGAAAAATGAGCTATTTATTGAGTCGTTGAATATAGTCTTTGACGATATGGATGTCTCAAGTAAATTAGATGGAAGTTTTACTCTACGATGTGAAAAGCATAAAAAACAGTTGTGCCTTACAAAATGTATTAAAAATATTTAATTGGTGGCTGAATCATAAAGATTCATGCAAATAAAAGAAATGTAACATTATGTACTTTTTATTCTCCTCAACCCGTACTTAGTTATGTCCGCATCACCTCATATCGGATTGTGCAACTGAATACTATATTACATTCGAATGTGAACCATTTTTTTGTATGGAATTTGATTCAAAATAAATTAATGTAATCGCCCAATGATAATCGAAGCCATTTATCAGTATACGTTCGTTAGATGTTCGTGAACCGTTTGTTGGAAGTTTGCGAGGCATTCGAAGATTTTCGATAGTCGTTCGTGAAACGTTCCATAGACTTCCGGAGACATTCATAAGACGTTCGAAGCCATTTAAGAGACGTTAGAAAACATTCACAAGGCGTTTGAAGACATGCATGAAGGGTACAAAGAGTTTCAAGAGACTTTCTACGACGCTCATGAGGCGTTTGAAGATGTTCGCGAGACATTCAAGAGACTTTCGAAAACGTTCATAAGACGTTTGAAGACATTCATGCGAGGTGCGAAGACCTTCGGAGACTTTCGAAGACGTTCAAGAGATCTGCGACGATATTTATAATACGTTTAAAGACATCGATGAGGGGTTCGAAGACGTTTAAGAGACTTTAAAAGACATTCACAAGGGATTTTAAGACGTTCAAGAAACTTTCGAATACGTTCAAGAGACTTTCGACTACATTCATAACACGTTTAAAGACAATCGTGAGGGGTTCGAAGACGCTTAAGAGAGGCTTTCAAAGACATTCACGAGGGGTTTGTCCAAAACACATTCATAATACGTTTGAAGACATTCAAGAGACGTTCGAAAACATTCATAAGACGTTTGAATACACCCATGAGAGGTTCAAAAAGTTTCAAGAGACTTTCTACGACGATCATGAGACGTTTGAAGATGTTCGTGAGACATTCAAGAGACTTTCGAAAACGTTCATAAGAAGTTTGAAAACATTCATGAGAGGTGCGAAGACCTTCAGAGACTTTCGAGGACATTCAAGAGATCTTTGACAATATTTATAATACGTTCGAAGACATCGATGGGGGGTTCGACGACGCTTGAGAGACTTTCAAAAACATTCACGAGGAGTTTGAAGATGTTCAAGAAACTTTCGAATACGTTCAAGAGACTTTCGGAGACATTCATAATACGTTTGGAGACATTCATGAAGAGTTCGAGGACGCTTGAGAAACTTTCAAAGACATTCACGAGGGGTTCGAAGACGTTCAAGAGACTTTCGACGACATTCATAAGACGTTTGAAGACATGCATGAGGCCTTCGAAGAGTTTCAAGAGACTTTCAACGACCATTATGAGACGTATGAAGATGTTCGTGAGACATTCAAAAGACTTTCGAAAACGTTCATAAGAAGTTTGAAGACATGCATGAGAGGTGCGAAGACCTTCAGAGACTTTCGAAGACATTCAAGAGATCTTTAACGATATTCATAATACGTTTGACGACATCGATAGGGGGGTTCGACGACGTTTTAAAGACTTTCAGAGACATTCACGAGGGGTTTGAAGATGTTCAAGAAACTTTCGAATACGTTCAAGAGACTTTCGACGACATTCATAATACGTTTGATTACATTTATCAGCGGTTCGAAGACGCTTGAGAGACTTTCAAAGACATTCCCGAGGGGTTCGAAGACGTTCAGAGACTTTTGAAGATATTCAAGAGTGCTTTGACAATATTCATAATACGTTTGAAGACATCGATGAGGGGATCGACGATGTTTTAGAGACTTTCAAAGACATTCACGAAGGGTTTGAAGACGTTCAAATAACTTTCGAAAACGTTCTAGAGACTATCGACAACATTCATAATACGTTTGAAGACATTCATGAGGGGATCGAAGACGCTTGAGAGACTTTCAAAGACGTTCACGAGGGGTTCGAAGACGTTCAAGGGACTTTCGACGACATTCATAAGACGTTTGAAGACATGCATGAGGCCTTCAAAGAGTTTCAAGAAACCTTCTACGACGATCCTGAGACGTTTGAAAATGTTCGTGAGACATTCAAAAGACTTTCGAAAACGTTCATAAGAAGTTTGAAGACATTTATGAGAGGTGCGAAGACCTTCAGAGACTGTCGAAGACATTCAAGAGATCTTCAACGATATTCATAATACGTTTGACGACATCGATAGGGGGGTTCGACGACGTTTTAGAGACTTTCAGAGTCATTCACGAGGGGTTTGAAGATGTTCAAGAAACTTTCGAATACGTTCAAGAGACTTTCGACGACATTCATAATACGTTTGAAGACATTCATGGGGGGGGGGGGGTTCGATGACGCTTGAGAGCCTTTCAAAGACATTCACGAGGGGTTCGAAGACGTTCAAGAGACTTTCGACGACATTCATAAGACGTTTGAAGACATGCATGAGGCCTTCAAAGAGTTTCGAGAGACTTTCCACGACGATCATGAGACGTATGAAGATGTTCGTGAGACATTCAAAAGACTTTCGAAAACGTTCATAAGAAGTTTGAAGACATTCATGAGAGGTGCGAAGACCTTCAGAGACTTTCGAAGACATTCAAGAGATCTTTAACGATATTCATAATACGTTTGACGACATCGAT
Organism: Ophion ellenae; assembly: GCA_963210295.1. Classification (NCBI taxonomy): domain Eukaryota; kingdom Metazoa; phylum Arthropoda; class Insecta; order Hymenoptera; family Ichneumonidae; genus Ophion; species Ophion ellenae. The sequence continues at coordinate 11,382,567 of OY723391.1, forward strand.
GAGGGGTTCGACGACGTTTTAAAGACTTTCAAAGACATTCACGAGGGGTTTGAAGACGTTCAAGAAACTTTCGAATACGTTCAAGAGACTTTCGATGACATTCATAATACGTTTGAAGACATTCATGAGGGGTTCGAAGACGCTTGAGAGACTTTCAAAAACATACACGAGGGGTTCGAAGACGTTCAAGAGACTTTCGACGGCGTACATAATACGTTTGAAGACATTGATGTGGGGTTCGAAGACGCTTAAGAGACTTACAAAGACATTTACGGGAGGTTTAAAGACGTTCAAGAGGTTTTCGAAGACGTTCAGAAATCTTCGATGACATGCATAATACGATCTTCGACGACATCCATAAACCGAGGACTTTCATGACGTTTCAGTTTCGCTGGAATTGTTTGGGTGTTTGAACCAAAACAAACTCAAACACCCAAACAAACGAAAACACGTTCCACCAAAACTGTGAAAATCCCAAACGAACCGAAACAATTCCAGCGAAACTGAAACGTCATGAAAGTCTTCGGTTTATGGATGTCGTCGAAGATCGTATCATGCATGTCGTCGAAGATTTCTGAACGTCTTCGAAAACCTCTTGAACGTCTTTAAACCTCCCGTAAATGTCTTTGTAAGTCTCTTAAGCGTCTTCGAACCCCACATCAATGTCTTCAAACGTATTATGTACGCCGTCGAAAGTCTCTTGAACGTCTTCGAACCCCTCGTGAATGTCTTTGAAAGGCTCTCAAGCGTCATCGAACCCCCCCCCCCCCATGAATGTCTTCAAACGTATTATGAATGTCGTCGAAAGTCTCTTGAACGTATTCGAAAGTTTCTTGAACATCTTCAAACCCCTCGTGAATGACTCTGAAAGTCTCTAAAACGTCGTCGAACCCCCCTATCGATGTCGTCAAACGTATTATGAATATCGTTGAAGATCTCTTGAATGTCTTCGACAGTCTCTGAAGGTCTTCGCACCTCTCATAAATGTCTTCAAACTTCTTATGAACGTTTTCGAAAGTCTTTTGAATGTCTCACGAACATTTTCAAACGTCTCAGGATCGTCGTAGAAGGTTTCTTGAAACTCTTTGAAGGCCTCATGCATGTCTTCAAACGTCTTATGAATGTCGTCGAAAGTCCCTTGAACGTCTTCGAACCCCTCGTGAACGTCTTTGAAAGTCTCTCAAGCGTCTTCGATCCCCTCATGAATGTCTTCAAACGTATTATGAATGTTGTCGATAGTCTCTAGAACGTTTTCGAAAGTTATTTGAACGTCTTCAAACCCTTCGTGAATGTCTTTGAAAGTCTCTAAAACATCGTCGATCCCCTCATCGATGTCTTCAAACGTATTATGAATATTGTCAAAGCACTCTTGAATATCTTCAAAAGTCTCTGAACGTCTTCGAACCCCTCGGGAATGTCTTTGAAAGTCTCTCAAGCGTCTTCGAACCGCTGATAAATGTAATCAAACGTATTATGAATGTCGTCGAAAGTCTCTTGAACGTATTCGAAAGTTTCTTGAACATCTTCAAACCCCTCGTGAATGTCTCTGAAAGTCTTTAAAACGTCGTCGAACCCCCCTATCGATGTCGTCAAACGTATTATGAATATCGTTAAAGATCTCTTGAATGTCTTCGAAAGTCTCTGAAGGTCTTCGCACCTCTCATGCATGTCTTCAAACTTCTTATGAACGTTTTCGAAAGTCTTTTGAATGTCTCACGAAAATCTTCATACGTCTCATAATAGTCGTTGAAAGTCTCTTGAAACTCTTCGAAGGCCTCATGCATGTCTTCAAACGTCTTATGAATGTCGTCGAAAGTCTCTTGAACGTCTTCGAACCCCTCGTGAATGTCTTTGAAAGTTTCTCAAGCGTCCTCGAACTCTTCATGAATGTCTCCAAACGTCTTATGAATGTCTCCGGAAGTCTATGGAACGTTTCACGAACGACTATCGAAAATCTTCGAATGCCTCGCAAACTTCCAACAAACGGTTCACGAACATCTAACGAACGTATACTGATAAATGGCTTCGATTATCATTGGGCGATTACATTAATTTATTTTGAATCAAATTCCATACAAAAAAATGGTTCACATTCGAATGTAATATAGTATTCAGTTGCACAATCCGATATGAGGTGATGCGGACATAACTAAGTACGGGTTGAGGAGAATAAAAAGTACATAATGTTACATTTCTTTTATTTGCATGAATCTTTATGATTCAGCCACCAATTAAATATTTTTAATACATTTTGTAAGGCACAACTGTTTTTTATGCTTTTCACATCGTAGAGTAAAACTTCCATCTAATTTACTTGAGACATCCATATCGTCAAAGACTATATTCAACGACTCAATAAATAGCTCATTTTTCATATATATTATATCAGCTAGCCATTCTCGTTTTTCATGACCCTCAACATATACGATAGGACACATATCGCCGTCCGTTGAACCTTCAACTCCAGCTGTTATTGAACCTTCAGCCATGCTATATGGAACGTTTCCATATGCCCACTTTAGACCATGATGATTGCGAATCGACCATGATGCTTCGTATCTCGCAGATTTTGCCGATCTATGCAATTTTATGGATAATGTCGGTCAATGGACAATAATCAACAATGCGATCATGTAAGATTAAAACAATATGTAGTTGTATTCAGTGGTGAATCTTTTTTGCATTCGAACTCTATTCTCACATCTACGGTAGCATTTTTTTTACAGGCTCGTTCTGATGTGATCAATCATTGACAGTGGGAGGGCCGTTACATTAAGACTTGGCGATGGTTAGTAAAGAACGATCACTATTGCAGTCACAATGGTATTTACAAAATCGAGAGTACATATTGAACAAAATGTCGAAACTTTTTTGAAGTCCTAATTCGAATCATCTTGAGAAAAGAATGCTGAATTGAGATAAAGTTTAGCACTTGTGATTTTGCAGTCGGTGAATAATATAATGTCCTCGACCATTCATTATCTTTTTACCAGTCTGCACCGCACCAATTACATATTTTGGTTTCTCTAGTTGGGAGGCAGCTTTTTCGGTCCATGAATGTTTCGTTGTGCTTTGAAGCGATGAACAGTCGTATATACCCCAAGAGCGAACAACTCATATTCAAGTATCGCTCACTTTCCAATGTTCGAAGTAATGATAATTTATTGATCTCATCTAATATTATGTGGGGCATATGCCATTGTATCTTGAGTAATTCAACTTCTACATCTAGTGGTTGATGATGACTGAATGCACAATTATTGCCATAGCGTGAAGGTATTAGAATTAACTCATGACGAGCATTAATTTTCGTAGAAAATGTATTTTATGCACAGCACTAGTTTTTCCAGTTCTGTCACGAACTATGATATGAAATCGGCGCTGTGATGTGGTCGATACTATGATAGCGATTCATCATATGAAAAACACATGTGGTAATCAATAGTAAATGCTTCATGATATTGGTACATATCCTCTGCTACGTTCTTCCCATCAGTCTTTGCACACTCTCATCTTCTCTCTATAATTAGTAAAAAAAAACACTCCAAATAGGCATCTACAGTGAATGGATGTGTTGCTTTCCGATTGAAGTTGATGATTTGGAACCACTTATTGGTATCATTTGATAGTCGGATGGCGCAGTGCTTTATTGCTCCATAATCGATCTCATGTGATTGTAGTTTATCCGTTGATCTAATCTAATGCAGACACCTGCGAAATACTGGATTGTTGTTTAAGTCGTCTAGCACATATGACGGTATAGTAATTGTGTTAACTTCACACACCGATGGCATATATATATTTTTTCAATGGCTGCCTCTGTTCTGCGCTCACGAGGCTTGATAGGTTCTTTATCTATGTGATATGTTATACATTGTTATCTTCGGTATCTTGTATGTATAGCAAATTGATATGCTTTTCTTCTTCTTCTGATGTTGAGCCACGCGTATCGGAGCAATGTCTTCTTCGGCGGTATACACGTCGATGGATAAATTGTTTTGAAGCACAATTTTTTTATTTTTTATTTGACCTATAGTTCCTGGGAATCCAATATTCGATAGATTCAATACCGTTGAATAATGCATGTAAGAAGATCCGTGGTCACTGTTTCGTTCAGCTGGGTATAAAGCTGTGGCTGTCACCCATGCGAAACGTGTATTATCTCTTGATTGCACATTAATCGCAGCCTTTATAATCATTATTTCCCGTGGCAATGGGATATAACATTCAACGCGTATCGATTTATACTTATTCACATTTATTGTAAGATTACGTATTTTTCGTAAAGCTCAACCACTTCCACGTTGTTGAAATTCATCGAGCCGCGGTTAAAGTATAGACCGTCACGCGTTCAAGTCGAGTTCTCGCCACATTAACCCTTCACCGCTGTGTCCTACACCCATGCTTATAAAATGCCTGTACATGGAATACTTCAATCCTTCCCGATGCGGTATTTGGCCTATCAATGACTATTGATGCTTAGTTGATAATCGTTGGCGCTTAATTCGGCTTTGCGTCTTCCGTACTTCGATGAACTCGACGATCTGTTGCCTCCACACAGCAAAAGTCGTCGATCGAACTTAGGAGCGTGGCTTGGTTGTGCAAGATTTCTTCTGATGGTTGATTGTTGTTCTCCATATTAACGAGTTGAAAAGTCTTCCCAGAGAGATATGTTAACTCACTGCTTCATTCAAAGTGTGGCCACTTTTGAGCGCTGCCGATGATTAAAAACGGTCTCCCATCAGAAAATATTTTTGTCGTTCCCTTCTAGCTCGGAAAATGTTCCCTTCTAGCTCGGAAAATAGAATCACCTCCACCAGAGTTTTTTAATATCACGTTGATATCTTTTATCGCGGCAAGCATGAAAAATAAATTCATACACAGAACGAGCCGGTCGGGGTTCAACGGGAGCAAAAAAAATTAATAAATAAATAAATAAAATAAAAATAAAATAAAATAAATTAAAATAAATATAAATAAAAGGCAAAAAATGTAATAAATACCTCGTTTTCGTATATGTGTTTCGGATAGTCAAGACATTACTTGAGCGGAATGTTATTTTTTCAAAATGTTCCCTATGCTCGGAGGGTGGCTTCGAATGTCGACGTAGAAAAAAAATGCCTTAAGAATATGGCTGATTTGGTAAGTTTTGTAAAGCTTCAAGTGTCACTTGAATAGGTTTGATGTTGCTCTGCGAAGAGCCCTATGATTCGTGACAGACTCCATACATACTGGAACACGCGGCAACATATATTGAAAAGTCTATGATGCTCTGTATAATACGCCAGTTCAGTCTCCATGACCTAGACGCTGTTCTGTAGAGATCGCGAAAGTCAATGATTGGCGAGCCTGGCCAGCTTTCACCTCCACGAGTGCACACTTTTCTGGACAGCAGATGCCTACCCCACAGGGACAGTTAAGGAAAGAAAAGCCGTCCCCTTCATGTATCGCTTCAAATTAACGAGATTTGCCTACCCATATATGACCATTACATGCACACATCGTGTGTGTGTGAGTTTTATTTTCACACGGACTAAATAGTGTAGAAAGAAAAACACTGCATCGATGCTAATCTTTTTTATGTCTATAATAAATTAGGAGATTTATGGGTTTTCAACGGTCACTCACCACTACCTGACCCCCGCCCCCACAAAACACTCGTCGACGACGGCTTCCCCCTCCCGACAGTCGCTCTTCCGACCACATGGCTACCCCCTCCACAGAGACCCCTGACGTCACGTCCCCGCGCTGGACCCCCCCCCCCCGCCAGGCACTTGGCTTCCCCGCGCTGGACCCCGCCGCCCCGCTCCCCCCTGAGATCCCTGCGTTAGAACCGCCCTAGCTCTTCTACTTACAGCGTTTTGGGGTTGCCGCTGCAAATCACGAACAGAATGATGCAAACATTTTTATCACCTTATAACGCAGCATAAATTAATCTTTATCTTTAACTTTAATTTCACAAACAGCAGAACCAATGAACGAAAGAAATAAATCTTCGCAAAGAGCGACTACGGTGCAAAGAGCGGCTCTCATGAAAATCTTGAAATCGCCTTATTAAAGATTAATAGCAGTTCTGGTAATAGCGTGTGTCGTCGTTGTTTTTTTCGTGGGTATTTATCAATTAGGTTTCAAGTCATATAAATTCACCAACGGTCATTATTGCTGCAGTTACGACGGAGATGGAAGCCATACATTTTGAGTTCGAAATACAAATAAAAATGTACGTTAATCCGGCGAATGTTATTCAACTTCTATCCATAGCGATAAGTGCTATGAATTTTCCTCGCACTCCAATCACCGAACAGGAAAGACAGTTCAGTAAGGATCTAGAAAACATGATCTCTGAAGCGATGGATCAACCTATGAAAATGGAGGTCGAAACTGGTTTGGATTTTCTGTCACCAAATGAAATTCATGAAGCAGCCGCAATAGAAGATGACAGTAAAGGAGATTGGCACGGACAACGATACCTAGATCCAAAAATTGATGAAAATGTATGTACCCAAGATATAGAAGAATTGAGTTACGAATACAAGACAAGAGCTGTAGATTACTGGAGATCCGGGGCAAATGGGAATAGAAAGTTATCATCTGTTCAAACGAAATTCAAAAAGATGAAATCAGAGCCGCAATCGTGCCGATGGGCCCATAGTATAAATAAGGGTGGCACCTACAAAGAAAAGTTAACAAAGATAGCTTACTACACGTTAAACAATTTTAATGATGCTTTGGACAAAAGGCTGCCTGTCCATGATATAGATCTTCGACGATGGGCCTTACGTGCACGAGAAATTGTAGAAATACCAGCGGTGAATTTCCCAGCATCCGCTTCTTGGCTAAGGACATTCAAAAACCAACATGGAATTGTGTCACGGAAGATTACTAAATATGTAACTAAATAACAATTATTAAACGCTGATACACTTCAAAACAAAGCTATCGAATTTATAGAAATGGTGAAAGTCAATATAGCCAACGTTGGGGCTGAAAACACATTTAATTCTGATCAGAGTGGATTCAATTTAGAGCTACATACAGGCCGCACATTGGCGAAAGAAGGGCAGTAATCCATTGAGACAGTCGTGCAATCGAAAACATCAACAACACACAGTTATACTATACAGCCTTTGGTTTCTGAGAGTGGCCAGCTTTTGGCACCTATGTTGATCGCTTTAAACGAACCTACTGCCAAATTTGGTCCTCGAGTGGACCAAACTATGATCAGAGCCGAAAATATATTTCTAGTCGAAATCTGTAAATCTGAAAAATGAGTAATTTTCTGGAAAATCTGGAAAATTGACGACTAATCATTTCAAGCGATGGTTCCAAGAAGTATATATTCCCAATACGGGTCCGAAATTGGTAATACTTCTGGATTCTTGGAGTGGTCAATGTCCAACTGCATTTGAAGAAATGGATATGCAAGGGAAATATATCAAAGTTTTAACCATTCCAGCAGGTAAATATATTGCACTAGTTTCATTAGTTCTGTAGACAATTAGTCCATATGATAATTAGTAATTCCTGCAGGTACGACTGGAATGATACAGCCCCTTGATGTTTATGGCTTCCGTGTACGAAAAAACTTCGTCAAACACTTTCCTGACGCAGTAATATTTTACAATTACGACGTCAATCTGCATTTGGGAAATTATATTGTTAAATTATAATCTCTTCCACACAACCAGTTTTCTTCTCCACGGTTTACAAACCTTTTCAAATATGCGTGGTACAAAAGCGGGTACGAAGAAGAAAGACCACCAAATTTCGAAAATCCGCTAGAATTTCGGTTTTCACAAAATGTACCGACCTGCGATATATGCGGCGAAGGAGCTATTATCACTTGTGCGTGGTGTAAGAAATCTCTTTGTTTGAAACACTTTTATCATGACTATCATTATTGTAATAAGTATAATCCATAAAAAACATAGATTGAAACGTTTCCTAAATGAGTAAGCGTGAGAACACTTTTCCGATTGTTTTGTAATCTTCAAAGGCAGTACGTGGCGGGGGAGAATTTCTTCGTAAATATAAAATTGTAATCCAGTTGCTTCCCGAAGCACGAAGTCAGTCCGTGATTACGATCGTTGCCTCTGCCCATATTAGTGGAAAACTGAAGAGTGATTTTTCACAATTCACGAATTATTGCAATAAACAAGACGCCATTTATTGCTGTACTCGTCATTATCATCATGAACGTCTAGTAGTCGAACAATACAACATTTTTTTCCTTTCGAACTTTATTTTTATTTCGGCACGTTCACGATCTATAGAAAGAACGTAGTTGTTAAGGGTGCGTTGACCCCTTACGAGTGTCGTTCCGCCAAAACGAGAAAATGTGTATCGACTATTTTGACCGATTGTACTTTCTTTGTAACCCATTTTTATTTCTACAAATTTTCGTTCATGCCGCACGGTAAGAGCTTTGAACGTTTGCCTTTCGAGAGGGGGACCGTTGGGGGGAGGGGCTGGAATGTTACAAATATGCAATTGCGTCATAACACGAACATATATTGACGTGAATTTAGACCGAAATGCCAAAAGGCAAGCTGATAATACGATGCTCGCGGCAAAAAAAAATCGACCAGCAGTTTCAACTACTTAATTGTGAGATATCGGAAAAAGAAAAAATTCGTATCCGCACTTTTCCATTCTCTACATGTATGCAAATTTACATCCCAATCGATTGAAAATTCTCGGAGATACGGTTGAAAAATTGCATTTTTGCAATAAACAATTTGAAATTTGTTGCTATCTGCATCGTTCTCGTCTCCAATGTATAGTACACGAAAAAATAAACATTGTCGTAATTTGAAGTTTTTTTATATCTCGTACCGTTAAAACGTTATCGACAAAAAACGAAAAACACCCCAATCTTCGAGGGTGCTTTTCAACCCTTAAAAATCGGGTTCCGCCGATATAAAGAAATAGATGTCGCTTATTTTTACCCATTCTACAAGCATGCCAAATTTCATCGAAATCGGAGACATCGACCTCGCAACGTTTCCTTGTGAGAGTAATTCAGTAATTCTGTACTATTCTCAGAGTAAATTCAGTCATGGGGAGTGGAGGGCCAGGGGACGGCGAAAATAAATCAGATTTGCTTAGGGGTACTATGGACCGTAATCCGGTCCTGGTTTTCATAGCCTTGAGGGGTCTTCTCACTCTAGACGCTAAAAAGGCTATTTTCATGATTGTTTTTGATAGGTTTATATTATAGATATTGATATAAAAGTTGTTACACTTATTAACACTCGAAAAACATTTTTTTTTTAATTTCTTTCAGTCTCTATTTATAGACGAAAATGGTAGTTAAAGAAATGTCCTAAAAAATTGTAGGTTGCGCTGTTGATGAAATCTTGAAGATGGATTCGAAACTTTTTTAGATTCAGTATATAAATAGCTATAGCGCATATCATACGATTTTTGATAAATGCAAAAATAACAAAATGGCGGACATTTTTCCACAAAAACAACAAAAAAACGAGTTTTTCACCGTTTTTGGCACCGAAAAATAGTAAATATCGAAATGTTAAAAAAATCCTTGATATGCGCTATATCTATAGTTTTAAAAAAATATGTGGTTAAAATTTCATAAGGATCGGTTCAGTAGTTTTGACAATTTCATCAACAATCTGTCGAAAAACGTATTTTCGAGAAAAACCGCGTTTAAAGTTTGTTTGGGTTACATAAGTACATTTAAAAAAATTCTTCATGTATTTCGAAAGTGTATTCATTATGTGTAACGACTTTTATATCAATAAAAGTCGTTTTTTCCGCGGATAAAAAAAATATATGCGTGCAATAGTTTTCAATCCTTTACCACATATATGAGTTTTAACAAAATCGAAAGCGGACACTTAAGTGATGTTCCTCGTGAGTGCAGTGATTCCCTTTAAGCGAATGTCTAGAAGTCGCATGTCAAAAACAAGTCTTCGGTTTAGTTCAAAAGCTCTATTAATCAAAGGCCTTGAGTTGTTATCAAGTACACCACAACTGCTTTCCACTCCAATCCACGTGGACTTGCTCCTTGGTTACGTCTTTTTTATACTTTTTACATATAACAAGTGCTCTGTAGCAGAAAAAAAATTGAGAATGCTACAGTTGTGTTCTTTGCTTATTCGAAATTCGACGTCTATACGATATTCCAACGTTTTTGCTGTTGTACTGGCATGCCAAGTATCAGCTGCGTGACCATCTCGTTTGCCTCTCTCATTTACGTCTGCTTCGTTCAGAGTTCGAAAGTATACTGAGTGGTGCAACGGTAATGAGACGTCAAACTACACGATCGAGAAGGGGCAAAGGATAGGCGTAAGAATTCTCCAAGCCGGTATACAATGGATACAACGGTCGAGAGAACGACGACCTGCCGCGCCGGGGCCTTCAAACCTCTATAGCATGAGAAGTTTTGCGATTTCAATCTTCATGTTTTTGGGACGCTTTTACGAGACTCAACAGTTCAATAAAATGAAAAAAGATGTGTTTTCGAAGGTGTTGAACTTTGCGTTTGCTTGAAATGCATCGAAAATCCTTTTTTTAGTAGACTTCTTTCCTTATTTTTGTTATGATACCAAATGTAGTTGTTATGCAGATATCGATTGCAGACTTCCAAATGAGCATCTTAAAAAATGATTGCGGGATTTTCGTACGTAAAATGGGAAAAAAAAAATCCGTGCATATAAAAAATATTAATTTTCATTGCATTTCAACGATGCAAATTTCAATCTTATTTTAGAAAATTGTAGAGTAGTATACTACGTTAATGGACTCTAGCTCGCTCAAATATTTTTCACATAATGTTTTTAAGAATATGGGTTCAATGTTGGGTCCTACGCCAACTGAACGCCAACTATCTTTCGCTCTGGCCCTCGTTCCTTTCTTTATTTTCTTTAAAGGGCTATACCAGAGTGACACTTTCAAAAAATCGATTTTTTTTTGCTTTTTTCAACAGTTTACCCTTTCAAGAATATCCTGTAAAAATGTCAAGTCCGTATCTCTAATACTCCCCGAATTGTAGCCTTCTAAAGAGCAACCGCTCGTCGGTATAAAATGTAGGATAAAAATCTTTAAACGCGTTTTTCTCGAAATGAGATTTTTCAAATTTGCTGACATTGTAACTCAAAGAGCAATCATCCGATTGACTTGAAATTTGAACTGAGTAGGGGAGGCTGGGGTCAATTGAAACGTTTTTGCGAAAATCTGTTAGTGTGACTCCATTTTATACCCTATCAGTTTGGTAATGGTCTTTAATTATAGCTACATTATTTGGCTATATAATAGGATTATTGATTTTGCTTCTAATATGCCCTGAACTTAGGTAGGAGGTATTTAGAAACTCTCGGAAAACGTTTCATTTGACCCCGTGTCGGGGTCAATCGAAATGGTGCCTGGGGTTCGTTGAAACAGACATTTTCAGCTCATTGAACTGATGTTTCTACAGAACCCGAGTCCTATTAATGATGTGTATGAAGTGATAAAGTATGCTTGTTGTGAATGAAATAGACTTTCAATTGAAATAATCAGTTTTATTGCTTTTCATTCCAGTTTTGGTATCACTGAAGGCATATTAAGGTTCTTCCATATTATTCTAATTACCGAATTTTAATTTACTAACGATAATCAGTCAGAAAATAGTTCTTGTTACTAGCGGGCTACTCAATGAGATCAACATGGAGATAAACAAACGTTATATTAACATTTTGTTTCATATTAGTTCAACCTAACATTTATAAATTAATCAACCATGACCTGTTGGTCCAAAGACAATTCTAATAAAAACATTTATCAAACGGACAAGTTTGAATTTGGTAATGATTATCAGTCAGAGCAGAGAACAAGTTTTTTTTACTAGCGAGCTACTCAATAAGATCGACTTATTTAAAAACAACACTATTAAAAGTTTTTGTCTAATATTTATTAACTTCTAACAAATCAACAAAGACCTATTGGTCCAAACACTTAAACATTAACATTAATTGGGTTCACAATTATGGCGAAGATTGCCTGCTGTGCAAGCTTCGTGTGCCCACAGCCTGCACCCAGAACATGCACCCAGTCTTCTCCTGGCCTGCTGTGGCCGTAACTTTCCACGCAAACTGGACAGACGTATTTTTCGGCTTCATCATCTGCAGAAAATTCTTTATTTTAACGTTTATTCTTGTTCTTACTCTTTTCTTTATTTTTTTCCCCGGGGTTCTTTTTTACTCTCTTAGCCTGTTTTCTGCGGTCTTTCTCTTCAGTCTCGTTCCTTATTTATTTTTTTTCTGGGGTATCAGTGTATATTGTTGATTTTCTTTTTTTCCTACCCCTATTTAGTGTTTACCGTGGTGGAGCTTTCGGAAAAGACCTGGCCACTTCCGGTAAATAGACATCCAGATGACTTGTAGATGGTCGAGGTAAGGTGCGATTCAGAGGTGGCTCACCCTCAAGCTCAGGGGATGAGCCACCTCATCCCCTGTTGAGCAGAAAGCTAATGTTGAGCTTTCTGCTCAACATTAACAGACTCGCTCTCTAATCCTCCAGGTTCGTTGGTTGTTGTAGTGACGGTAGTTGTTGGACTTTGATCATTCGTTTCGGTAATAGGGTTTGGACGGTCTGTCACATATGACGGAGCGAAATCTAAGTCAGTGAAAAGATTTCTATTGAACGGATAAATCCCTGTCTTCCGAAATCCAGCTTAAACATTGCTTGAGGTGAATGCTAACGGTACGGCTCTAGCCACGATGCTTGGTATGTCGTAGATGCTCATTGGTTTTCCAAGGTTATTTCTCATCCACGCATCGCACGCAGAGTTTATTGATTTTTTGAATGGACCAAAGCAGGACCTGTCCAACGGCTGCAGCTTATGAGAACAATGTGGCGGGAAAGACAGTAAGACGACGCCATTCTCCTTGCTCAAGTCAAGACAATTGATGTGTATATGCGAAGAATGGTTGTCAAGTACCAGCAATACTTTGTGGCTAATGGAAAAATTTGCATACTTTTTACAATGTGTGAGGAACTGCAGAAACCCTTTCTCTTGCATCCATCCCGATGGATTTGCAGTGCCCTTTGAACTCACTGGACCATCTCCTATAAAGTGTTCCTGGTATCGAACGCGAGGAAAAACAAACATCGGAGGAAGCGCATTTCCTAGAGCATTTACTGCAAAAGCCAATGTCACGTGAGTGCCCCGCTGTGCTGATGTGACTGATCCTACTTGCTTGGTTCCTCATTTGGCTACAACTCTGTCAGGTTTCTGTACCGTAGTGACTCCGGTTTCGTCGATCTTGTAAATATCTTGAGGCTCGAAGTGGTGGCGATCCGTAACTTTTTCTAAGTTGTCATAAAATGCCTCAACATTTGTTCGGTTAAAACTCGTAGCACGTGACAAACATGTGGCTTGTGCAGCTCACACAGATAACTCTGGATTTCTTGCCATGAAAGCTCAAAACCAATTATCTCCAGCCAACTCGTTCGCTTCTCACGATGACGGTTTTGGCAAGCTGTAGACGATAGTCAGCTGGAATGCTAATTTCCGTTCCTCCTTCTTAGAAAGGCCAAAGTAAATGTCAGCACATCTGGTTAAATATTTTCCTAACGTATTTTCCTGGGATTCAGTGAACACTTTGTTATGTGGTGAATAACCCATCTTTACTGATTCTGCAGTCTCTTCGGTGCAATCATCCCTCTTTCCGTTGTATCTAAACAAGGATGTAAGGCTTACGTTATATTTTTCAGCCGCTTGCCTCAATGGGATGTCATATTTTTTGACATCTTCAGATGCCTTTTTATAGTTTTTGAGATCGCACCTTCCGCGGTTCGTACTTTAGGGCCGATTTCTTGGCATCTAAAAAATAAATAAAGATTTGGAAAAGTTGCTTGCGTATAAAATATTTGTTCGGGGTCAATAAAAACACGTTTCAGTTGACCCGGAAATTTTTGTTTCAACTGCCCCATACCCTCGCTTCAAATAATTTATTAAACAGCAAAAAACCTACATGTCGTAGGTAGGTACTGACCTCAATAAACTTACTAGGATATTCATAGTAATGATTATTGTAAACAACGCTGAAGAAGGAACAATAGTTTTCGAGCAACACGCAAAATATTAGTAATAAAAAAACTTACTTTCTGTGTCGAAAAAACGATGCAGCCACACAAAATGTCCGACGCTCTCGGCGGGGCGACGTGAACTAAGCGACGTGAACTAAGAACACTAACAATCTTCGAGTTATTCAACTTGTTTCTATTGACCCCAGCCTCCCCTACTTTTGAATATATTTACTCTACAATGACGAAGGATATTTTTGATTGGATGGAAATTGACGATTTGGCATTGAAAAAAACGTCCATTTTATAGGCAAGAAAACAGACTTCTTTCATAACTACGCCATTTTAGTTTTAAGGCTTTCACGGCTCTTTATGTAATGAGAAGAGTATGTGGCTTCCGGATGGAGGCCGTGTTGAGGATCAGCGTTGTGCCGACGTTTCGCAAACGTTACAGTCTGCATCATCAGGGCTGAGAGCTCCGATACTGAAGCTCTCGTATCTCAGGCATCCCTTATATGGTTGCAGTCATCGTTCCAGATCGCTGCACCAGTCAATCAGATGTTTTAATTGATCAGCTGGTCAATTAACGATGACTGCAAATATAAGGAACGATGACTGCAACTAAATAAGCGATGCCTGAGATACGAGAGCTTCAGTATCGGAGCTCTCAGCCCTGATGATGCAGACTGTAACATTTGCGAAACGTCGGCACAACGCTGATCCTCAACACGGCCTCCACCCGGCAGCCACATACTCTTCTAACTACGCCATTTGGTTAGATTTTGATATTTTTCGAAAATCCTACGTCATTGTACAGGAAAAACCTTTCAGTTTAACAACATTTTTTTCTTCTTCGGTTTCAGCTACTCAATCGGTCGGAATCATGTCAGCAGTGGAGGAACTTTTTTTTGGTGCCTACGAAGGCCTACGCATAAGTCGCTTGCATCTCAATATTTTCCTATGAAAAAATTATGTAATATAAGTCAAATATAGCCAAATATATTCTTAATTTGCCGAAACATTTAATTGAGTACTTTTCTTTCAAAAAATGCCCGAAAATCACCGAAATTTTCAGCTTTAACACTGGTATAGCCCCTTAAGAACATCTCCGCAGGTCTCCGCTTAACATTATAATATATTATTTATGCACAAAACTTGGTTGCGTCGAATATGTACACATATAAAATTATATATATAATGTGCGTGTGCGTGTGCGCGCGCGTATGTATGTGTGTGTGTGTGTGTACATCAGAAGAGATACTTTCTGAATTTGATCACTGCGACACAGGAGAGTATATGGGCGAATACTGACGAGCAGTACTTTCTGGGGTCACAATTTTCTCAGCCCAGTGACATACTTGACTTAACGGATTACTCCTATCCATGCAGAAATGTGACCCGGCATTCCCTACTTTGTTTCCGGCCCTGACCAGACTTGCCTTGTCTGATTTACCTGACCGTGCCCTCCCATGGAACAAACCGGGAAGATCGCAAAATCGTTTTTTTACGGCGTACCCTCTATGGTTGGAAATTACAATCTTCTGGCCGGGATACATTGCGAGCAAGTACTGAAAAGTGGAGCCTGTCTTTAAGAATTGAAGAAAAGCTACTTTGCTTTTCACCTTATTGGAGATATTTATGATTGATTGGGATGAAATATCTGTATTAATTCTATTCATCATTAAAAGCATTCATTTTATCAATGATAATCGAAGAGGATAACAATGCTTATCATAAACACCGGGATAACGATAACTAATGATTTGAGCATAAAGAATAGCCAAATTATTTCATGAGCTAAACAAGTAAAACAGGTCATTCGTGGTTTTTGAACGCCTTATCGCTATGTTGGGAAATACCAATGTTCTGGTCGGGAAGACATTACCTGAATGTATTTCGCCAACAATCCGCCAGGTGGCTACAAGCGAAGCGCTTCGCGTAAGCAAGGTACCATCATACAAGGATAAAAGTTCGTTCTCTGAGTTGTACCACATACAGAAGTATTATGCTTACAGCGGGCACTTACGCTCATGATTTTGCGATACTTGCGAAATAACTCGGTGTACTCTAGGCCTTTTTCGCTCGGATAGTGATCTGTGTATGTTTTTCTGTCTCTTTCCCTATCAAGAAATGCGAGCAAGCGGATGTATACACTCATATACTACCTTAGGAAGTAGATAACCAACAAAGGATATGTTGTCGAAATACTAAATTGAATACACTCCCGATTTTACTTCCTCAAGGATTCCAAAAACGTCGAAACGTAATTTTTAATTTTCTCGTTTGTTCTTAATTATTTCCCGACCTATTCCCCACAACTTTCCTGGCCATTCACCGCTTGTTCTCCGGCCCGTTCCTGACCAATTCCCCAGAAAGGGAACGACGGATCGGGACCTAGCCTTACAAGGGGCCCTACTCGTCATCGCCGATTTCGCTCAAATTTATAGGACATGCAGGCCTTGGCTAGAAATGAAAGTACCCGAAGTGGGAACTCCAGATGGCCAAACGTTTAGAAAATAAAAATGTTGACGCGGCTCTCGCACCGTATAAGCCATTTACGTTAGCATGTTTGCCAAGCAGCGGTTGGCGTAGCGGTCAGAGCTCGGACTAGTAATTCGATGATCGTGGGTTCGACTCCCCGTGTGGAGACTTTTTTTTTCTTTTTCTATCTTTTTCTCAATTTTTATATTATTCATTTTCCAATCAAGCAAAGAGGTGAATAATTTATTTTATTTATTTATTTATGCGCAAAAGGCATAGAAAAGGTAAAAATTTGGATTTCGTCCTTTCAACAAGGGATTGTAATTAAAGCGCATACGAAAAGACTTTGTACATGAAAATTCAAAACTTTATTCGTTGACATTCGATGATTTACATGTGTCGGGATGATATTTATCGTAGAAACACCGCATTTTTACAACCACATCGTTGTTTCAACGTCTCCATAGAAAAACATACTTGATTGACATTCATAAAGCATTCTCTCTCAGCGCGAAGTTTAGAAGCGAACCACGCGTTACCAAATATTGGCGCGGATAATTGATGATGAACAATCGAATGTATTTTTATGCAGTCGGCTCGGGAAGTTATTTCTTTTTCTTGCTCGATGAGATAAGAGCAATTTTGTATTTTTTAAATAAAGTTTTTTACCTGACGATAAAAATATACATCGCAGGGTTGCACCCGTGGAGTACATTTAGGGGGTATTACTTTGATGCTACACGTTGGCAATCCTTCTTCATCTTGAAAGAGTTCGTCGTATAATTGCGGATTTGTTTGTCCTCCCCACGAGTCAATCAGCAGAAGAAATTGGTTCTCTTGTACGTACGGCTTCATCACATCCATTAAAAATTTTGTGTACAACACTGTTGTAAGTTTTCCAGATTTTAAAGAAGTGATGACGACGTTCTTGTATTTTGCTGCCTATTCATCCACCGTTTTTTGAATCCATGGTCCAAAAGAGCCAGTATTCTCTTGTAAACATACGTAAACTTTTGGCAATAGCTTTCAGGAAAGGCTTATAGTATATTGCGCTAAATATGAGTGGGTTACGCTGTTCATATCTTTTCTTTTTGCGAAAACCGTTTTTACCTCTACATGTTCCAGGTTTCGGTTATACGTCGACTGGTACTGGCAACCTGGAAAGAGAATATACGAATGTAAATTTATTATATGCGCCGTTAATAAGAGTATTTCATTTGAGGTAGACAAAGAAGAATTCTTGACTTACCGGTTTGATGAGTGTTGATAACAAAATCCTTGTCGTATTGAGGAATAAGAGCTCGAGTTTGGAGTCGGAACTTATGTGCCGCAACAAGGATTTCCTCTTGTATAGCTGTCTCTTTTTCTGACACAAATCTTGTAATTTTCCTCTGACGAATCTTATGCCTTCGTTTAAAGTCGATGACCCACGATTCATAGGCTTTGAATTCCAACTCTGGAAATTGATTGGCAGCAGCAAGTGCCTATTGTTGCAAGTTTTTTGTAGTGATTTGCTGGTTACAACATCGCGCTTCTACGAAGCGATCATATGTCCACGAATCAATTGTATTGTATTTATCATTTCGAGTTCCACCATTTTAAAAATGTTGTTCCCAAATTTTCAAATCTCGCATATGCTTCAAGCGAGTTGCTCCTTTCGTTTGAAAACTTTTTGAACTCCACGTTGGATGCGCTTTGGCAAGATTAACCGCCATTATTTTGTAGTCGAGTGGAACGTAATGTGGATCCTCTTTCATTTATTTTTTTCATCGGGTTCATACTCAGCACTTGACGACGATGTGGCACCCTCAACATTTGATATTCTCCTTCTTGATCGATTTCTTCGCGCCAGATCAACTCTTCGTCGCATATAAACTGATACTCCAATAAAACTTCCACTACTTTCTCGTGTATTTTATTTACCATTTGAATGTGTTCTTCGGTTATCACTTCGGAACTTTCTGATGAAATTAGATCTTCTTCGGCCAAAAGATATAAACTATAATCCATCGCCGTCTTCAATCATTGCTTCGACGCTTTGCTGTGGATGCTATCGTCTGGCTCCTGTTCTTTTCCCGTCGACGTTCCAGGCTCCAGTTTCACTTTTGTCCGACGATTTCGATTTTTCCACACTATTTTCCTCACAGTTTTATCTCACAAAAATGTCGATATCTTCCAGAATATTCCCACAGTATTCTCGCACGATTCAAGTTACTTGACCAAGAGCTAGCAAACAAATGAGCTCCCTAGCTAGCGTCGTCCCCAACGGTCAGGGACACCTGCGCTAAGAATCTATTATTCGTGTACAGCCGCCAGGAGCGACCTTCAGGTGAAAACGAATCTTATTGTGAAACGACTATTCACGTTTATGGCACATTCCCCAAGGAGGGGAAATAGCCAATAAAGGAGAAAGAAGAAGAATTTCTGGTTGAACACGTCGGGAAAGTTCGCAACTCCATATTTTCTACGATTATGCGCTCATTAAAAAATGACGTCCTATATGCCTTTTGCGTATAAATAAATAAATTATTCACCTCTTTGCTCTTTTGGAAAACGAATAATAAAAAATTGAGAAAAAGATAGAAGAAGAAAAAAAAGTCTCCTAACGGGGAGTCGAACCCACGACCATCGAATTACTAGTCTGAGCTCGTACCACTACGCCAACCGTTGCTTGCCAAATATACTAACGTAAATGGCTTATACGGTGTGAAAGCCGCGTCAACATTTTTATTTTCTAAACGCTTGGCCATCTGAAGTTCCCACTTCGGGTACTTTCATTTTTAGCCAAGCCCTGCATGTCCTATAAATTTGAGCGAAATCGGTGATGACGAGTAGGGAATGCCCCCTTGTTAGACCCGTTATATTGCGAACCTATTCCAGGGTAGAAGGCCCGACCAGAGTCTGATATTATCTAGGGAAGGCAGATCACGGGCAATACCTTTTCCCGACTCAAATTTCTACACTGGTAGTTCGCGGCCAGAAAAAAGAGGGGTTTTCGTGAGTTTTTTTTTAGAAAATGGGTGTAGTTTTTTAACTTTTTTCATAATAAAGGGTTTCATTTCAAGTATCTTCGACAATTTTTTTATTGGAAAATATTTATAAACGACGGAGATACAGTAAATTTCACAGACCGCTGTGCAAAAAAGGTCCTTCGCGGTGACCACTCCTGCTCGGGAACAAATCATCTGAAATAAAAAAACCAAATGAATTTAGTTTTTGTATCGTATTACCTAGTCTTTAATCGAAGGATCCAATAAAATAATGATTTTTGAAAAAATGGTCGACGATCAAAAGTCATCGTCGAAATTTCGGTGAAAAAAACACTCTATTTTCCTTGATATAGACAAAAGTATGCATTGAAAAAAAATTCTTCGTTTAAGGACTGCCTCTTGATATACAAAAAATGTCTGTGAAATTTTAAGCAGATCGCTTTAGTTGTTTTTGAGATATTTTGGTCACCGATTCTGAAAAAGTCATTTCCAGACAAACGCGTTTAAAGTTTTACGTCAGGTATATACCTAGATAAAATATATAGATAAAAACGCTCGTAACTCCCTCAATATTGAACGAACCGACTTGAAATTTGCAAATAAATTTTTTGAAAGGTTGTATTATAAGAATCCGTCGATAACGAAAAATCAATTTTTTTCTAAATTCCAATTAGGTGTAACTACAGAAATTGTATCTTTTTTGCAAGTTGTGACGAAAAAAACCCTTTTCGTCATAGTATTGCTGTAATATACGTTTTCGTAACTTTTAAGCATTAAGTCTTACAAGAATCAGGCGCGCATGAATTGAAAGCTAAGTGCAAAAGAGAGTGATCGAAAAATGGACAAATTTATTTTCAGTGTCCGCTGTACTTATGTACATCGGGCACTGAAAATAAATTTGTCCATTTTTCGATTTGTCCATTGTGCCCGCTCCGCAAATTTATGCCCTGTCCATAAATTTGTCCATCCACAGTGCCCGCTGTACTTATGTACATATGTACAGCGGGCACAATATAAAAGCTATTCCAAAATTCAGAAGATTAATGCAAAGATTTTTTTCAACTTCGCAGATTCTTTGCTTGAAAAAATCATGTGAAGTGCGTACGATTATTGTTCCTTTTCTATTCGCAGGGCAATCGAGCACAAATCGGAGTATTTGTACCCCAATTTAATCCCATTTGGACAAACTTACTTGTAATGATGCATATATGCGCCCAAAATGTTCGTGCCCAAACTGCTGATAGCACATCACACTTCAACATGTCGGTAAGAGCAACTCAAACTCAACAATCATTACCGAGGCCCGGTATATGTATACACTCACATTGTTTTAAAAAACCCGTCACTACATAAAAACATTATTGGCGTAAACACCCACGAGTACTTTTGAACCAATTAAGCCAAACTAGAATATTCGTTCTTCATGCCTCCTGCATGTCCGGTTTCCCCAGAACCGCAGCGCAAAGAAATAGAAACCGGTGTTGTAAATCTCGCGACGACTGTGCGCCACGCCGCTCTACGTGCATTGAATCATTAATCGTGAAGCGCGGCTACAGTAGTGTGATGCAAATTATACGAAAACTTGCAATTAGCCTGATGGATAGGACAAATATAGGATTCGTATACAAAGTAGGATTGCGTGATACGAGGTGGGCATCATCAACGGCCATGCGGTTGTCGCATCAGGAAAGCTTTTCCTCTTACAAATATAATCTCAAAAAACCGCATTGAGGGGTCTTCTCACTTTAGACGCTAAAAAGGCTATTTTCACGATTTTTTAAATAGGTTCATATTATAGATATTGATATAAAAGTTGTTACAGTCAATAAAAACACTTTCGAAATACCTGTAAATTTTTTAAAATGTATTTATGTAACCCAAACAAACTTCAAACGCGTTTTCGCGAAACAACGTTTTTCGACCGCTTGTTGATAAAAATCTTCGAAACTACTGAACCGATCCTTATGAAATTTTAACCACATATTCTTTACAACTACAGCTTCAGCGCATATCAAAGATTTTTTTTAAATTTTGATATTTACGAATTTTTTTGCGAAAAACGGTGAAAAACACGTTTTTTTTTGTTTTTTCGAAAAATATCCGCTGTGGAAATTCTGGAAATAAACGCCCCGCGATCTAGCATAAATAATACGGCTCATAGTAGGTCCTGATTCGAGAGTCCTTAGTGACTCTATAGTAACGCGTTGTTGTGGGAGACATTCATCTAACAGTCTCTGTCCATCTGTCAGCTCGATAGCACGTCCGCCCCGAATACCTTATTTTCATTTCAAACATGTGTTGATATTCCTTAATAAAAGTTATTATCGTTCGTGGGTTTTTGTTCTTCGTTATTTCTAATGATCTAAGCTCGGCTTCGTTCAACGGGTTATGGGTCCAGGCATCGCGTTAGATCAATAAATAAATAGGCGACTACTCGCGCGAGTCTAATATACGAAGTGACAAAAATAAAAATCCACGCTAAACGATGGCTACGATGTCAGGCATTACGAAAATAGAAACTCTTACGAACGCAAAGTTCGACACGTGGAAAATCCACATGCGTGCACTATTGATTAAGTGCGAATGGTGGGGTTACGTGAACGGTGAACAAGAAGAGCCAGTCATAGTGGCGAATAATCCTGCGTCAGCGGAAGCCGAGGCCAGGTGGCGAAAAAATGACGAGAAGGCCATGTCCGAGATCCTTTCGGGCATAAGCCCAGCTGAGCTGAAGCAAGTCAAAAATTGCGCGACTTCTCGCGAATTGTGGCTGCAACTCGAGCAGATATACGAGTCGAAGGGACCAGCGAGAAAGGCAACTCTTTTGAAACGTCTCGTGCTAAAAAGGATGCGCGATGGCGACGACATACGCGAACACCTCAAAAACTTCTTCGACGTAGTCGATAAATTGGAAGCAATGGAGGTAATTGTAAACGAAGATTTACTCTCAATCCTTTTACTATACAGCCTTCCGTCGTCGTTCGAGACATTTCAATGCGCGATCGAATCTCGCGATGATCTCCCCTCACCGGAGATATTGAGGATTAAAATAATAGAGGAAAACGACGCGCGGGGTAAGGACCGGACGGACGTACAAAACGCTATGGACGTCGGAAAGAATTTCACGAAACGGCCCTTCGACAATCGAAAAAGTCGAACGAGCGTTAAAAACGACGACAGAAGCGGAAATTATAACTCGAATTTTAAAGTACGCTGTTTCAAGTGCAACAGGATCGGCCATAAAGCATCCGAGTGTAAACGTAACCATGGAAACGAACGACATTACGCAAATTCGGCCGAGGACACGAGTCTGTATGCTGAAGCGTGTGAAGCCACCGCACTACCCATTGATCAATCCCCGAATAATCGATGGTGCCTTGATAGCGGCTGTACGTCGCACCTATGTAACGACGCACATAGATTTACGACGATAAAGACAGCCAATCATAAGTCGTTGAATCATGCGAATCATGCGTCCACAAAAGTTAATGGAAAAGGCACCGTATCGATCGCGACACAAGTACAGGACCGCAAGAGAAATATAAAACTTGAGGACACCTTGCTCGTCCTCGATCTACGGGCTAATCGATTGTCGGTGGGAAAAATAACAGATCGTGGGTTGAGGGTGACCTTCGACAAAAGTGGTGCATTTGTCGCAGACAAACAAGGCAACGTGATTCTCACGGCCGATCGCATGGAAGGGCTCTATTACGTGCAGGACAAAAAGCCTCATGAATGTAGCGTTATCTCGGATCCTGCACACTACCAGGAAGAGAAAGATGCGAAACTCGAATTGTGGCATCGTCGATTAGGCCATCTAAATATCGAAGATCTATGAAAAGCCAAAAAGAACAGCATGGTCAGGGGTCTCGAAAAGGCGAAATTATCGGGGAGCGTCACGTGCGATATCTGCACGAAGTGTAAGATGACACGGGCGCCATTCCCCAAAAACGATGCAAAACGGACTGTACCCCTGGAAATCGTACATACAGACGTATGCGGTCCCATGAGAACAGAATCCAACGGACGATCTCGTTACTTCATTACGTTCATCGACGAAGCCACACGATGGTGCGAAGTAAGGTTCCTTCGTATCAAGAACGAGGCCTTTCAAGCATTTTGCGAGTACAAAGCGATGGCGGAAAATGTCACTGGAAACAAAATAAGACATTTACAAAGCGACAACGGCCGCGAATATATAAACGAGGAATTTGATCGATACTTACGAAGAAGCGGTATCCAAAGAAGGTTGATCGTGCCAAGAAATCCCGAGCAAAACGGACTGGCCGAGAGGAAAAACAGAACGCTTGTAGAAATGGCTCGGTGCCTCCTCACCCAATCTGGACTAGCGGCATCCTTCTGGGCAGAGGCAATTTCAACATCCAACTATCTTCGAAACCGATGTCCAACGAGAAGTTTGGAAGAAACGACGCCCTTTGAAGCTTGGTACGGAAGAAAACCCAACGTGTATTATCTGCGCGAGTTCGGATGCAAAGTCTTCTGTCTCAATACGAACTATCAAAAGGGAAAATTCGAACCTCGATCTCGGGAAGGAGTATTCGTCGGTTACGGTGAGCAATCCAAGGGATACAGGGTATGGATACCAACGGAGAGAAAAATCGAAACCTCACGCGACGTTAAATTCTTTGAGAGAGAGTCGACAAGAATAAAAGAAGATCTTCAGGAGTTCGAACCTGAAGACGCAGAAGCTCGAGAGAAACTCGTAGATAAAGTCTCTCAAAACGAAACCATTATCGTAGAGATACAACGGCCCTCAGAAAGTGGACCAATAGTAAAAGATGATCAAGAACAAGAAGAAACCCCGAAACGCGGCAGGGGAAGACCTCGTGTCGTACGTTCAGGATGCAGGGGAAGACCGCGAAAGCTGTTTCAACTCGCCGTTCCAAGAATAATTCCAGACCAGAGTGAACCTCACTTAGGATAAGACGAAAGTGGGGACGATGAAAATGCACAGGCCGAAGGACCCTCAATAAGCCAAGAAGCTGAGACAGCATGCACCGCCGAGATACCCGTGAAGTTCGCAATGTCAGGTAACGCAATGGACGAATGGAAATCAGCGATGGCCGATGAAGTACGCTCCATCGTAAAGAACGATACATGGAATGTCGTGAATAAACCAGCCGGAAGATCCACCATTGGAGGCCGATTCGTCTTAAGAAATAAATACAATCCCGACGGATCCCTTCAAAAGAGAAAATCGCGATTAGTGGCGCAAGGATTTAAGCAAAAACCTGGCGTCGATTTCACCGAATCCTTTGCTCCTGTAGCACGTTTGAGCTCGATAAGGCTTCTCACCGCTATCGCTGCCCAATATGAAATGAAGATTCACCAGCTTGACGTATCCACAGCGTATCTTAATGGAATCCTCGAAGAAGACGTCTTTATGAACGTTCCCGAATTCTTCGAAGAAGTGTTGGAGCAGCTAGTCCGAACAAAACGCGACGACACCCTTCGAAGAAAAGCCGCGGAAATACTAAAAGACATACAGTCTGGAGACAAGCTATTTCATTTGAAAAAGGCGCTATATGGTCTACGTCAGGGAGGTCGAGCATGGTACAAACGACTCGACGAGAAATTAAAAAAATTAGGCGCTCAACCTACCAATGCAGATCCATGCGTCTACAAAATCAATCAAGGACATGAATCCGTAATCATCGCAACTTACGTCGACGACATACTGATAGCCGCTCGCAACATAAACTCAATAGAAAAGGTCAAGTCCTTCTTAGGTGAATCCTTCGAAATAAGGGACTTGAAAGAAGTGAAATACTGCATCGGAATCGAATTCGAGCGCGAAGGCAACGATATCTCGATCCATCAGAAAGGTTACATCAAGTACCTTTTGAAAAACTACGGGATGTCAGATTGCAATCCCGTATCTACGCCGATGGAAGTGGGAACGAGACTTCAAAGACGACTGAGTACTGCGAATTCTGAAGATAATAAGCTACCGTATAGAGAGTTGATTGGAAGTCTTATGTACTTGGCAGTAGGTACAAGGCCTGACATCGCTCATACGGTGAGTTACTTAAGTCAATATCTGACATGCCACGACAAATCGCACTGGGCCGCCGCCAAAAGAGTATTGAGATATTTAAAACACACCTGCAACTACGGCATCACATACAAATCCATAGGTGAGCCAACAAAGGGTTATGTCGACGCCGATTGTGGAAATTGTCCAATTGATAGAAGATCGTTTACTGGATACGCTTTCATCTTAGCCGAGAGAGTAATTAGCTGGAATTCCAGAAAACAACGCACGGTCGCATTATCATCGACCGAATCGGAATACATGGCCCTAACGGAAGCGGCTAAGGAAGCGATATTTCTTCGCAGTTTTCTAATCGAACTCGGATTGGACGACCCTGCCGCGATTACAATCTACAACGATAACATCGGCGCTTCGAAGATAGCTGATAACCCAGTGTTCCACAGCAGAACGAAACACATAGATATTCGACACCACTTCGTTCGCGAGGTCCTCGATGATGGACGAATAAACATCGAACACGTTCCAACCAACGAAATGCCAGCCGATGTCCTAACAAAAGCACTTTCAGGCCCGAAACACTCCAAATGTCTAACTTACCTGGGAATGATCAATATAGAGCCCGGATCACGTGTCGAGGGGAAGTGTGGAAATTCTGGAAATAAACCCCCCGCGATCTAGCACAAATAATACGGCTCATAGTAGGTCCTGATTCGAGAGTCCTTAGTGACTCTATAGTAACGCGTTGTTGTGGGAGACATTCATCTAACAGTCTCTGTCCATCTGTCAGCTCGATAGCACGTCCGCCTCGAATACCTTATTTTCATTTCAAACATGTGTTGATATTCCTTAATAAAAGTTATTATCGTTCGTGGGTTTGTGTTCTTCGTTATCTCTAATGATCTAAGCTCGGCTTCGTTCAACATCCGCTATTTTATTTTTGCATACATAAAAAATCGTATGATATGCAGTGGCGAAGCGTGGGGGGGGGGGGGGGGCAGAGGCCATGGCCCGGGCGGCGCAGATGTGGGGCGGCGGCGGCGAGCGGCACTTAGTTGCGAAAATAGGGAGGGGGGGCGGCAAATTTAGGGTTAGCCCCGGGCGGCAAAAATCCACGCTACGCCACTGATGATATGCGCTATAGCCATTAACATACTGAATCTAAAACCGTTTCATTTTTTTGTTTCGGATGATTCATCTCCTATATTTCATCAACAGCGCAGACCGATCATTTTTTTAACTACTATTTTCGTCTTTAAATCGTGACTTAAGTAAATAATTTTTTATCTGTATTTCGAAAGTGTATTTATTAAGTGTAACAACTTTTATATCAATATCTATAATATAAATGTATTCAAAACTTCATGAAAATAGCCTTTTTAACGTCTAAAGTGGAAAGACCTCTAATGCTGAACAGTGAAGTTGAAACAATTATACATTGTATTTGTCTCACAAAAGTTGTTAAATCTATTTGAATCAACACAGACGGACCGTCGTATAAAAATCTTATAGTGTAAAATAGGAAACTGAAGAGCGAATGGGTGGTTGTAAAAACCCGAAGGGTATACATGTGGAACAAACTACTACTACTTTATTTGAATCTACAAAATCAGATGGCGTCACGTACACGAAGCTTTGATATTTGCTTATGGGAGGGGACACACCATAAAAATTGCAAAAGTGTCCGTTTTTTGTTTCATACAGTGTTGGTGTCAGATCGTAAGAATATGATAGGAAAGGTTGAAACGAAATTCAAAGTATCGCTGATGTTATAGCTTGTGAGCGTAGTTCGTCTACGCTCTGATAAAGTTATTAATTTAGTAATTAAGTGTAGCTACTGCCTACGAAGCAAATTCTGAAAAATTAACAGAATACTGAATAACATCACTGCTAGTCGGTAAGTTACTGAAATCATTGAATTTTTTTTTATCAAAACTTTAAACACGTTTTTCTCGAAGCGGTATTTTTCAGTGGCGGAAGCAATACGTCAACTAACTGATCGATCCCGTTCAAATTTGCAACACATTTTAATAACGATGTTACTTTGTACTTAAATCGATAGGTTTTGAAAAATCGTTTGAAAAACGTTTTTTTTAATTGCCGAAGAAGTGCAAACTATTTGGTAAAAGTCAATCTATTTTTTTTCAATCGTGTTATTTGTTTTTTTTTTCACTTTTTTGTGCACGCTCCAGTATACATGTTACTAATGAAAACAAATTTAACTGTTTTATTCCAGCTAAATACAACAAAAGCTACGGCTTATGCTGCTTTACAACTCACGTAACAACCTAGCTGGCAAATGGTGGCATGACGCCGCCATGTAAAATTATTTTGTGAAAAGAAAATACATTGTTAAAGTTCAAGGTGATAATAAATAACACCCTAAGTTTCAAAATCGTAAGAAAGCGCGTTCATGTTTTTTTCAATGAAAATTCAATCATTTTCAGCTAGCTAAAGGTATTTCCCCGCTTAAGGCCGTATTCTAGTGCAAACACCCTTTTTTAAGGTGATTTTTTGGGAATTAAATTTAGAGAAACGTTTAAATCTACATTGTTAGTATTTCACAGTTATATTTATACGTGTTTGAAGTAACATCTTAAATTTCTTTAATGCATTTTATTCGTAATTGCAAATGATATTTGATGTTGCGCAAGCCATGTCACGAAAAGTTTTTATCGTCAGGCGTTGTGATTGCGATCGTCCTTGTCATCTGAAACAAATGATTTTTTAAAATTCTTTTCTTTACGAATGTAGTTATCGTTCGGCCCCACTACTAAACAATTTTGGCAGAAATTTACGAAAGTGGCATTTGAAAAATAGTACCCAATTCGAAATTTTCGAGCCGCGTTCAACCCACAAAATGAAGTCTTCCGTCCCCGAGGAGAAATCGGCGAGAGCGGATTATTGGGTATCTAAAAGAGGGTACAATGTTTGAAAATACCATGCGCTAGGGCCTCCGATGAACCTCCGGCATGGCCGAAAGTAGACTTTTTTACTCAAAGGAGGTCAGTTAGGACCACAACTGAACCTACGGAACCTCAGCTGGGCCTACTTCGAGCGCTCCCGCCGAACCTACTGCCCCCCCCCCCCCCCCCCTTTCGGCCTACTGTATATTGCTAAACAAAAAAATTAATTTATATAAGATCTATTTAAATAAAATAGGTTTTTTCCTTGTCACACAGCCTACTACGATTATATTTATTTCAAAGATATTTATATATGTTAATAAAGATGAGATTCGAATGAATCTTTATTTGCTTACAATGTACACTGTCAAGCTAAGTGTATTATATGCATAAAATATTTCATAAATCGAAAATAAAATAAATTCCTTAATTGAGAGCTTTACCACAAGTATTTAACATCGTAATTTGTCATTCCCTGGCCTTAAGAAACGATATTTTTCGAAGAAAATATTTGCCCTATGTGCGAATCGAACCTAGTACCCACCTACTCATAGCTACGCACGCTGCCCCTATGCTACCAAGTACTTACAACATTTTGGTCGCTGATTCGGCATAAGAGACCAAATGATTACCTATAACCAGCCCCGGATCCCTGATTTTTCCGAGCCGGGGCAAAAACTTGACAATAAACTTGAAAATAAAATGGAGGCCTTATAAGGTATTCGTTAGGCGTCTTTTGAAAAACTGTTCGTGTTATAGCTCAAAAAGTTATTGATCGATCTGGCCGGAATTTTGGGAGGTTTCTGACTATAACATTATGGGAAGAATATAGCTATAAAAATATTAAAAAGTATGAAAGTAAAAATTAAGTATGCTTTGTAATCAAATTTTCATATTTTTAACCATTTTCTCGACAATTTTTTCCTCAAAAAAGTAATTCATTTACGCGATAACCTTAAAACTTTAGGTATATCCTTCCAATAATCGTATCGTGAGAAACCTGCCAAAATCTCAGCCAGATCGATCAATAACTTGTTGAGCTATAACATGAGCAGTTTTTAAAAAACGCCTAAAGGAATACCTCATCAAAGTTCGTCTCATAAGCACTTTTACTTTCTATGACTAGGATCACGAGGCCATTGAAACTCACTAAAGCGCCCTGGATGCTAGGCGCTTTAGGTAAACAAGTTTTTTTTCAAACACAATAATTTGGTGTGCGTGCGTGCGTGCGTGCGTGCGTGCGTGCGTGCGTGCGTGCGTGCGTGTGTGTGTGTGTGTGTGTGTGTGTGTGTGTGTGTGTGTTTTAAAGAGGTGCCCGACACCGTAGCAAATAATTGCCGTGTGTCGCGCTTGCACCGACTAAAAACCCCCGTTCCTCTGCGGCCTTCCAAATTCTCCCGCGGGACGACCGGTAGGTACTACATCGCAGGAGAGGCCTTAGCCGTAGCTCTTCCTGCAGTGTTGTCAAACGACCTTACATCCCCCGTTCCACTCGAGATGGTATGAGTGGCTTAGGGGTTCGTGTCGCTGATTTCATCTATGACTGCCTGGTCTTCCGGCGTCGTCTTCTTCCTCGCGCGTTCTGCACGTCGCAACTCCTTCATTACTGCGGCAGCATAAGCCGATACCGCTATCCATGTGTCTGCTGACTTCAGCACCAACTCCACCAGGTTGTCCGGGGTGATGCGTGTCTCCAGCTTATCCTCGACTATCGCGCGGGAAGCATGGAACGTGGAACAATGCATGTTCAGCGTTCTCCTCGACTGCTACACATGCTGGTCAGTCCGGGAAATCTTTATAATTAAACTTATACAGATAAGCCCGGAAACAGCCGTGTCCTGAGATCACTTGAGTGAGATAATAGTTGAGCTCCCCGTGTGGACGGTTTACCTATATCTCCACCTTCGGGATTAGTCGGTGTGTCCACCTTCCCGTGGGAGAGGCATCCCACATCGTCTGCCACTGGTTGAAACTGGTTGCTCTCGCTTCTGCCCTTGCATTACTGGGGTTTCTAGCTCCCTTCTGCTGGTACATCGATCTACGCTCCTCGGCGAGCACCTCAATGGGCAGCATCCCCGGGATAACGTTGATAGCGTCCTCGGAGACAGTGCGAAATGCACAGGCTACCCTCAAGGCGCTGATGCGATACGTTGCTGCAGCCTTCCTGCGGTACTCCTGGATTTTCAGTGCACCAGCCCATATGCCATAGGTGAGCACTGAGGTCGTCACTGATGACAGCAGTTTCCTCCTGTTCTGTCTGGGGCCACCGACATTAGGCATGAGCCGCGCCAATGTAGTAGCCACCCCTGAGGCCTTTCTGCTGATCTGCTCGGTTTGCTCTTTAAAGTTCAGCCTCGCGTCAAGAATCACACCCAGATACCGAATGAACGGTTGGGATGTGATTTCGGCGTTTCCAACCCTGAGCGTCACCGTTTCCATCACCTTCCTGCTGGATACGAGGTGTCACGTCCTGAGGGGACGTGGGCATATCTATATGTGTGGTATCCCTCTTTCTTGCCTACGCCTAGCGCAATAGCATGGGATGAGGGTTAAAAAGGGGACGTGCTGGTAGAAAGGGGATTTTTAAGGGATTCCGTGGATGATCCAATTATTGAAATAATGGTTGTGACACTTGTGTTCGATTGACTCGTAATTTATTAGAATTAACCGTATGAGTTTATTCTAGTATTTCTTTAGGATACAAATTGGAAACAAAAAATATAAAAGTCTGTTCGCTTACATTGGTGCGCCTCGGTGATGACCCAGTCGCTTGGGTGTCAGGTAGCGGTCGTAAAACTAAGAGCCCTGCGCCGGAGGGCCAGAAGCGCTCGCAGATGATGTGTGTGTGTGAGTGAGACAGATACAGATGTTCGACGACACAGATTCTAATATTTGCGAGTTTCACGGATCGAAAATGGAGTGTACAATAAAGTAATGCGCGGAATACGACGTCAAGGTCCTTATGATATTCGCGTAACGTGACAGAGGTTTCGCAGTACAAGATGTTTCAAGCTTGAATCGTATGATAACGTTCGCGTTACAAAAAGAGAACAAAGGTCTGACGCGATGGATATCGATAAGTGAACTCTAGGTCTGAGCTCGTTGGATTCTAATCGGAGACTGATGTGAGGAGAACTCTTTCGGAGTACCAGAAATCAGGGTGGGAGAATTTTTTGGAGGAAGAAATCTTTGGGAGAGTGGAACTTAGGTGACGTAGGTTTTTTGGATTGGTGGTCCGGGCATAAACCATGACCTGATTCGTGTGGTTGGCCGGAAAAAGGAAGCGAGAACGAGTTGTCGGTGTATTATTGGGTAAGGGCGCATATAATCGAGATGAGCGCTGCATTTCCGAGAACACAGCGCGGCTTTTCTTATTGAATATGTGGGGAAACCGAGAGGAGACAAATAGGGCCTTGTTCGTGACGGTATGCGTCACGCGAGATAGAAAGAGCTAGTTGGCCAGCCTGGGAAAGCGCGTGGCTTATGTCATCTAATTTTGTTACTGCAAGAGTCAGAGGCCCTTTCTTTGGAAGAATGTATTTTTTTGTGCATGCAGAGGATTAGGCCGATTCGTTCGTCCGGGTCTTGTGCCGTGAAGTCGCGTAGTTTCAAATTTTTACGACCAAGATCTTAGGCTGGGTTATTTGATACACTCTTTGTGCATGGTCGCAATGTGTTGGCCAGTCTTGGAATCTTGAACTCTCTGTTTCAATAAATTTTTATGTAAGGGGAAATATGGAGTGTGCAGTCTGGTTTGGCTTAGGAATATGTATCGAGATCACTCTTTTCATCTTTAGCAGAATTTTTCTGGCACGTGGCGCAAACTATTTCGCGGGGATGCAGTTACGCACGGACGTGACACCTCCCCCCTTTTGGATCGAGCGTCTCGCTCGATCAGATTTATCGGGGGTTGTGATCGAAAGAACAAAAAAATACTGGCACGACAGCAGGAATTGGCATCGCTATTAATCTACTTACAATGCGACTTAAACTTATTCGGAGATTGATTTGTAATATGGTGGCATAACTTATGGTTTTCCTACTCTTACGCGATACGTATGAATTTGATTATCATCTTACAAGAAAGTGTGTGTGTGTTTTTCTATAGATTTTCGTGTGTGTTTTTTTTTAATATAATGATATATACTCTGAGATGCATATGTATGCTTTTTCTGCGCTTTCTTTTTCCTTATGCGTAGGTGCTTATTTACTTATTTTACCTTATCTCTCCCTGGACAAGGCTAAAAGAATGATGACAATAAAAAAGAAATTATTAGCATGATCAGAACAGGTAAGTCTCCTCGTGTGAACTTAAGGGAAGGAACGCGGTTTCGAGGATTGGTTGCTTTTTGGATGATCGGAGATTTCGGTGTACCGATCATGTGTTGCAGCGTTGGTCCTGGCCCTCTGGTTCAGCTGGAGGGGCCGACACGAGTTGATGAAGTTCTTGACCAGTCACTGCATCCGTTGACGTTTCCTTTTTGGATCGTTTAGCCAGGTGCATCAGGATATACGTAACCGATTCTTGTACTGTACCGATGAGGTAGATCGACCAGCCGTACACAGGGTGTCGGCTGTTTGCATGGATCACCGTATCTATGAGGACCTTGATCGCTCGCACGACGAGTGAGGTTCGGGTGAGACCAGCGCTTGCTGTACCGAATTGAATTTTTTTTTTTGTGCGATTCCAGATGGAGTGGGCTTGGTGTTACAGATTGTTGTTATTCACGAGATCTAACAACTTTTCTCCTTGATTGACAGTGTTTTGATCACTGATGCCCCGTGCTATACTGATTACGACAGCGGGTTTCTCTACGGGAAATATTATGCGTTCTTGTACGTTGTCGATATCTTCTGTGAAATGGATCCCACATGATGCTGGTGATTCTGGGTTGGTGTACCGCCGCCTAGGCTCCGTCGTCGATTTCGTGATTGCAGGTGGCGTGGCTTCGACCGGAACAGGGATGAGCTTGTACCAGGTGTCTCCGAAGAGGTTAGAGGGGGGAAGTAAGGAATTGCAGGTTGTTTGAGTTTTTTTTGGTAATATATGCGTTCGAGGAATAAGGGGATATATTTCGTTCCCACGAGTGACAGGCAATTGATCGTAAAATTCTTTTAACCTTATGAGATTTTCTTGTATCCTTATACATTGAATAACGTGTACTCTTTCGCCATCAAGTACCGCCATCTAACTCGGCTTCTTTACTAAATTGTATACAATTTGTCTGAGGCTTGGATCGCTAATAATAAACTATTTGGAGCATTCGGCGCTCCTTTTAACACTGTTAAGGTTAAGCATATCGTAAAATAATGATTTTCTACTATAATATAGTGATTACGTATATGAATTTCGAATTGACATAAGCGATTATATCTAGGTTCGCGACTGGAAATCTTAGTCGAATTGTGAAGCAGTTAGTTCGGCGAGTTTCGGATATACACAAGTTCGAATGTTCTGTACTGAAGATACTATAGCTAAAAATTTGATCTCATTTCGAATGCAAGGGTGATATCGTTAGAAGTTACTAAAAAGCTTGATTACGGCCATCTGAAAAACAGGGTAATTATTATGATTATTTATTAATCATGGGCTTCCAGAAATAATAAGGTAGTGATGTTCGATGAGCTCGATCCACAGTCATATCCCACTATGCTGACGACAGGGTTGGTTAAATAAATGAGCCATATTAAGTGGGTAACGATCATCTGGAAACAAGGG
Organism: Ophion ellenae; assembly: GCA_963210295.1. Lineage (NCBI taxonomy): Eukaryota > Metazoa > Arthropoda > Insecta > Hymenoptera > Ichneumonidae > Ophion > Ophion ellenae. The sequence continues at coordinate 11,416,704 of OY723391.1, forward strand.
AATAATTATGATTAATCGGTTACTTGTTGGTTCAAAATTCGGAATCGTCGACTCCGGTCGGTTTGGGTTTCTTTTCAGGCTTTACTCCGGCGTTGATGTGCGAATATCGTAATCTAATTTCATGCACGACCCGCGGCTTGCCTTGGTATTGGATCTCTACATTACCCTTGTCCATTTTTTCCAGGACCTTATGAGGTCCCGTGTAATGATCTCCGAGTTTCCCTGGTTTGGGCTCTTTTTGGAGGAAAACAAAATCTCCGACTTTGAAACTTTTGGGATTTGCGTTTTTGTCATAATATCTTTTCGAGCGATGTTTCGAAGAGACTAGATTTTCATACGCGAGGGTTCTTATTCCATTTATACGAGTGATCAATTCGATTAAATATCCACGATACGTAGGTAACTGATCTGATTCCCTAAGCGGTTCGCTTGATGGGATTCTTGCTAATTTACCGAAAACTACCTCGAAGGGTGTGTATTTGGTACTTTCGTGGACACTTGTATTGTAAGAGAGCATGGCTAATTCGAGCCATTGGTGCGATTCGTTATCTTTATCCGTGTATTGCTTAAGGAATTCGGCTAGAGCGTGGTGAGATCTCTCAAGCGATCCATTTGATTGAGGATGAAATGCGGTCGTTCGACATCGCTTAATTCGGAATCTTTTTTCAACTCTCCGCATAAGACCGCTGAGGAAGTTACTCCCTTGGTCCGTCAGGAGGGCTTTTGGTGCGCTGAAGACGCATATGAACCTTTTTATGAATGCGTCAGCGATTGTCGTCGCTAGTGTATTCGGGAGTGGAATTGCAATGCAATATTTCGATAGATGGTCTTGGAATGTGAGGATATATTCGTTTTTGTTGGACGTCCGTTGCATTGGACCTACTATATCCATTGAAATTTTCTCAAAAACCGTACCTGGGGTGTCTGTTATTATCATCGGCTGCTTTGTCTTGACTCTGACCGGCTTTAGCTGGCAGCTTTAGCTGGCATTCCAAGCATTGTTGCACCCGTCTTTGAATATCTGATTTTAAATCTTCCCAGATATAGTCATGTTTGATTCTATTGTAAGTCTTGGAAACCCCTTTGTGACCCCCGATTGGGGAGTTATGCATTTCATAAAAGATGGAATCGCGCTTTTCGAACGGTACGTAGCGCAAAGTTCCGAGGCAGATCAATATCCTAACCTGGGTGTTTTTGAATACGTCTTTTACGATATTCAGCACATCTGCCCACATTAGGTTTTCAACGTGTTGGCAATGGCAAAAGCTGATCGACTGAAGGTTGAGTGTTTCGCAAATCGTTTTTAATTCTTTCATGCTCTGATTAATTCTTTCGATTATTAGAGCGAGCGATGCAGACTGCTCTTCCTTGATGACCAAAGCGATATGATATTTCTTTCCAACCTTCTTGCTGTAAGCTCGGCCTGAGGACAAATCCTTCCAGATGGGAAGTTTATTTGATTCTAATAGTTTTTGTGCTCCAGGGTCACAAGGTTTCCCTGTCGAGTCTATAAAATAGACTAGATTGTCATTTCGAAATTGGAACTGTTCTTTCGTACTGACACAATTAGCGATTTTAAATTCTGACCTTCTAGTTCCTTCGACTGGAGGATTTTCGTCAGAAAGTTTTGAATCAATCGAACTGAAGTCTGAATCGGTTGGATCATCGGAATTAGGAATAGAGGAGTTTCCGGAATAAATAGCAGGAGGTGCTTTGCGCTGTGTCGGGGATCCCAGCTGGTTTCGGGTTGATGCCCTTACTGGGTCGCCTAACCCGTGCGGGACTTATTACTTCGGCCTCCGTTTCCTCGCTACTACTTTCCTCGTAGTTTATGACCCTAGGAGTTCGGCGCGGAGGGTTGTGGGGCCTAGTGCGTGCATCTGTGACTTCGGACGCAGGCACATTGACCCTTGTCGATGTTTTCTCGGCAACTGTGTCTTCCACTTGTCGATCGTCTCCATCTAGGACGGAAGGTTCGTCGTTCTTCACTCGGGAGGGTGTAACGACGTTTATTTCATTGGACCGCGGTGGCGGGTGGATTTCCACCTGAGTGGTAAATTTCGTGGGATTTTCATCGCCGTCGGAAATTTCGAGTATTTCGTGTACTGCTTTCCGCCATGCGTCGGCCAACATTTCGCTTCGTTTCCGATCGCAGTGGGGAATGGTTTTGATCTCTTCCGATTTTTCAACTGGGTTACGCGACAAAGCGTCAGCATTTGCGTTTAACGTTCCAGGTTTATAAACGACGTCGTAGTCGTACTCGGAGAGCTTGAGTCGCCATTTCAGGACGCGTGTGTTTGCGTCTTTGGCGGTGTTAAACCAAACCAAAGGTTTGTGATCGGTGACGAGAGTAAACTTCCTACCATAGATGTAGGGACGGAAAGCTTTCACGCTGTGAATAATCGCCATTGCTTCCTTTTCATACGTGTCGTAACGAAGAGCTGCGCCACGTAGTACACAGGATGTGTAGGCAATGGGTTTATCCTTGCCTATTTCTCCCTGTGAGAGGACTCCGCCTAAGGCGTAGCCCGAAGCATCTGTCGTTATGATAAATGGTTTTCCAAAATCCGGATATTGGAGGATTGGGGCTTCACACAATTTGCCCTTGAGGATATCGAAAGCTTTCTGGGTCTCGTCTGTCCATTCAAAATTGATTTTATCTTCTAGAAGATGAGTTGAGGGTTTTGCGATTTTTGAAAAGTCTTTGATAAATCGACGGTAGTAACCGGTTAAGCCTAGGAATTGGCGTATGTTTTTGGGCGCTGGAAAATCTTTTACGGCCAATAGCTTGTTAGGGTCTGGTCTCAAGCCGTCTTTTCCGATTATGTGGCCGAGGTAGTTGACCTCCGGCCTAAGGAATTCGCATTTGTCCGGTTGCAATTTGATATTTGCTTTATGCAGACGTTCCATTAATTCGCGAATTTTCTTCTCGTGTTCGTCCAAATCTTTGGCGTATATCACGATATCATCTAAGTACACGAAAAGCGATACCCCTTGGAGTCCGCTGAGCACAATGTCCATCAAGCGCTGGAATGTTGCCGGGGCATTTTTAAGCCCAAACGGCATTCTCGCGAATTCATAATGACCGAGTGGGGTCAAAAACGCGGTTTTTGGTTCGTCTTCGGGGTTCATTTCGATTTGATGGAACCCGGAAGCAAGATCAAATACCGAGAAATAATTTGCATTCCCTAGTTGATCGAGGATGTCTGTGATATTCGGCAATGGATAAGAATCGCCAATAGTCTTTTCATTCAATGCGCGAAAATCAATTACCATTCGCCAGCGTTTGTTTCCTCTGGAGTCCGGTTTTTTTGGTACTATCCAAACAGGGCTGTTGTTTGGAGACTCCGAATGGTTTATTACCCTCGTCTCTAATAGCTCGTCCACTTGTCGCTGGACTTCGCCTTTAAGCGCCTGGGGAAACCTATACTGCTTCGTGTTGATCGGTAGGTCGTCGACCGTGGGGATCTTGTGTCGAAGAACATGTGTTGCTTCGAGAGGCTCACCCTTTATGTGGAACCTGTCTGAGTATTTTTTGATGATTTTTTTCGACGTGTCCTAGTTCGTCTTGCGCGAGGTGCTCTAATCGTAGGAGAGATTTTATTACTTGGGAACGCTCCGAGTTATTTCCGATTTTATCCGACGTTGTTTGATAGGTAGAAATTGAATTTACGTTTTTACCGTTGTTTGATTCGACAATTTTATTTTCTTTTTTACTTGACCTCTTGTTTCGTTTTTTATATGTTTTTGGTTTGAATTTTTCCTCACTACTGGAGGTTTGTTTCGTTTTTCCTTGGTCATCGCTTTCGTTGTAGCGATGGCAAGGTTTTATCTCGACATGGTTAGTCGAGGGTTTTTTATGGGCCACGGAAGAACCCTGAAACAACGTAGTCGTCATGGAATCTACGCTGGGAATAGAAGAATTGAAAGGACTTGAAATTTTCGAAGAATATAATTCGATCTCGTCTGCTGACAAGGTTTCGACCGTATCGAAAGCCTGCAGTCTTACGACCGGCACGATTAATTTTACGGCATCATTAGTGGTATTATAAACCTTCAAATGAGCCTTTCCGTTGACGGTTGTCACCAGGCAGTCGCCGGCAAAGACAGCTTCACGGATTTTGAAAGAGGCAATATATCCCTCTTTCGTCGTGCTATCCACCACCTTCACATAGAAGGGAGTTTCCGAGCGTGCGGGGATTTCGATTTCCTCAACACGTTCATCTGGTTTTTCAAAAGGCCATAGATTATTTCCACACTCGAAACATTCTATCTCGTAATTAATCTTGGATTTCGTTTCAAAAAAGTATCTGGATCCCAGCAAACCTGGGTAAGGAAGTGGCACATCGTCTGGTATGATGTGAAAAAGCGTTGCAAAACCTAACACGCGGATCCACACACTACCTAACGCAAAGACTGGTAGTTCAGATATTCCGTTTAATCTTATGATATCGTTTTCATCGATTCCCGTAAAAGCTTTTGTATATTCCTTTTTAATTAAATTTGGAACGGCACCACTATCTAATAGCATTAAAATCTTCCCTTTTTCTGGTAGTGCTCCAATACACACCGAGGGTAGGCTGACGAACTTTTCTGCTTCTATTGTATAAGTTGGATACCGCCGTTCGGCTGGGTTAGAGCTATCGCGTGGACCGGACGCTCTGTCGGGGACGGGCCACTCGGCGCGTCCGTCCGAGTGGTGCTCAGCCCGTTTCCCGGCTGGCCTCGCAACTTATTGTTATATTCGAGAGTGTGACAGTTTGCTATGGTGTGCCCTTTTCGTTTGCAATAGCGGCATATAAGTTGGTCAGGTCTCGAAGCTTTGCTGTTCTTTAGTTTGAAACAATTGTCAGCGGTATGTCCGCGATTATGACAAAACTGGCACTCAATGCTTGGAGCGCTGTTTGTTTTTAACTTGGGGCAACTGTCTGCTGTGTGGCCGCGATTGCGGCAGAACTGGCATTCGATGCTTGGAGAGCTACTGTTTTTTAACTTGAAACAATGGTCCGCGGTATGTCCGAGGTTGTGACAAAATTGGCATTCAAGGTTCGAGGTGTTATTTTTTAATTTGAAGCAATTATCCGCGGTATGCCCACGATTGTGGCAATACTGGCATTCAGGAATGCTTTCAAAACGCGGACGGTCTCCTGAAGGGTTGAGAGATTTATTACGATTAGGGCAATCGGGGGCCATGTGGCCTGAGGTCTTGCACAATTGACAGGATAATGTAGGGGACCGTTGTCCTAAATGGCATTTGTCCGCGCTGTGCCCGGCACCTTTGCACATCTGGCAGGTCAATACCTCCCATTCGTCCTGTTTCTTTTTGCATTGGTCGGCGCTATGGCCCTGGTTTTTACATAATTGGCAAGTGAGCATTGAGAAACGACAATTTTCCGACGTGTGGTTATCCTTTTTGCAGATATTACAGATTTTAGCTGATTTGAGGGGAGGGAAGTTTTCTAATTTGTTCGAGACTGATTGTAATTCCCGTCGTGCTTCAAGATCGCGTTCAATTTCGACTGTGTGATCGATAGCAACAGAGATATTATCGCAATGGGGAAGTCGCTGCTCGATTTCTTCCCTTAATCCGCGCTTGAAACACGAGAGGAAATAATCGTCCATCCTTCTCTTGAAATACTCGTTTTCTAATGTATTATCTGATGGTTTTTGTGTATCAAGTATTTCTTTTCCTTTCCTTTTAATTCGCATAGAAAATTCGCCTACGTTTTCGTCCTTCTTTTGACAAATGGTACTGAGTTCTCCGACTAGTTGCATTTCGGTTTTGTTGGGTGCATAGAGTTTTTCTAGATATCCTAATAAGTCCTGCACTTTCTCAAATTTTGTCGCGTGAATCATGTCCCTAGCGGGGTTTCTCAATCTATTTCGAATCATTTTCACCAAGTATTTTTCGGTCGCAGGGGAAACCACTTCCTTTGCGTCCTCACACCCGGCGACAAATTCCGAAAACGGAATATTTTTCCCATCGAATTCTGGGATTATTTTAACAACGTCCTTTATCAACATCAAGTCGTTTATACTCAACGTTGGGGTTTCTGGGTCCATGGCTCCGCCTTTTGGGGGTAAATCTGGTTGTTTTGAAGATCTACTGGGAGGTCCAAGACCAGGAAATAGTGGGACGTTCGATCCTCTCAGAGCATAACCTGAACTAGCGGGGTCAATTGGTTCGTTTGGTTCCGTATACGACAAGTCCTCAGTTAAATTTAAATCTAGTGTTTCGCAAGTTGATTCCTTATCCATGAGGTTGATTTGTAAAGGCACATTCCCTTTTTAAAATTATCCCGGACGAGCCCCCAAAAATTAATATGTCACGTCCTGAGGGGACGTGGGCATATCTATATGTGTGGTATCCCTCTTTCTTGCCTACGCCTAGCGCAATAGCACGGGATGAGGGTTAAAAAGGGGACGTGCTGGTAGAAGGGGGATTTTTAAGGGATTCCGTGGATGATCCAATTATTGAAATAATGGTTGTGACACTTGTGTTCGATTGACTCGTAATTTATTAGAATTAACCGTATGGGTTAATTCTAGTATTTCTTTAGGATACAAATTGGAAACAAAAAATATAAAAGTCTGTTCGCTTACATTGGTGCGCCTCGGTGATGACCCAGTCGCTTGGGTGTCAGGTAGCGGTCGTAAAACTAAGAGCCCTGCGCCGGAGGGCCAGAAGCGCTCGCAGATGGTGTGTGTGTGTGAGTGAGACAGATACAGATGTTCGACGACACAGATTCTAATATTTGCGAGTTTCACGGATCGAAAATGGAGTGTACAATAAAGTAAAGCGCGGAATACGCGGTCAAGCTCCTTATGATATTCGCGTAACGTGACAGAGGTTTCGCAGTACAAGATGTTTCAAGCTTGAATCGTATGATAACGTTCGCGTTACAAAAAGAGAACAAAGGTCTGACGCGATGGATATCGATAAGTGAACTCTAGGTCTGAGCTCGTTGGATTCTAATCGGAGACTGATGTGAGGAGAACTCTTTCGGAGTACCAGAAATCAGGGTGGGAGAATTTTTTGGAGGAAGAAATCTTTGGGAGAGTGGAACTTAGGTGACGTAGGTTTTTTGGATTGGTGGTCCGGGCATAAACCATGACCTGATTCGTGTGGTTGGCCGGAAAAAGAAAGCGAGAACGAGTTGTCGGTGTATTATTGGGTAAGGGCGCATATAATCGAGATGAGCGCTGCATTTCCGAGAACACAGCGCGGCTTTTCTTATTGAATATGTGGGGAAACCGAGAGGAGACAAATAGGGCCTTGTTCGTGACGGTATGCGTCACGCGAGATAGAAAGAGCTAGTTGGCCAGCCTGGGAAAGCGCGTGGCTTATGTCATCTAATTTTGTTACTGCAAGAGTCAGAGGCCCTTTCTTTGGAAGAATGTATTTTTTTGTGCATGCAGAGGATTAGGCCGATTCGTTCGTCCGGGTCTTGTGCCGTGAAGTCGCGTAGTTTCAAATTTTTACGACCAAGATCTTAGGCTGGGTTATGTGATACACTCTTTGTGCATGGTCGCAATGTGTTGGCCAGTCTTGGAATCTTGAACTCTCTGTTTCAATAAATTTTTATGTAAGGGGAAATATGGAGTGTGCAGTCTGGTTTGGCTTAGGAATATGTATCGAGATCACTCTTTTCATCTTTAGCAGAATTTTTCTGGCACGTGGCGCAAACTATTTCGCGGGGATGCAGTTACGCACGGACGTGACAGAGGAGTACTTCTGTTTTGTGGGCTGCAAACTGCAGTTCAACAAAAGACATCAACTCCTTTATCTTGGCAAAAGCTTCGCCGAAGAGTGCGGTGATTTGCTCCAGGAATTTGGCGATGACAATCAGCGCGGCGTCATCTACAAATGCTACGATGGACACTCCTTTCGACAATTGTAATAGCAGCAGATCATTGTACATGATGATCCACAGAAGCGGTCCAAGTACAGAGCCCTGAGGAACTGCTCCAGTCACCCTATACATCTTCGGTCCATCCTCTGTGCCGTACATGAGCCACCTATTACATAGGTAACTCGCTACTATTCTCCGTAGGTACCATGGTACACCTAATGTTTTTAGGGCATCCATCATACACTTCCATATCGCCGAGTTGAAATCGTTTTTGACGTCGAGAGTGACAACTGCGCAGTACTTCTTGGACCCTCTTGTCCATCGTTTCCCCGCAGTCGACTCCTGCGCCTGCTTCACCACTGTGTTAATGGCATCCAGAGTAGAGCGCTCCTTTCTGAAGCTAAACTGGCCCTCCGCCAGTAGAGGGTCCACAACCTTCTCAATCCTGTTATGGATGATGCGCTCGAAGATCTTTCCGGCGGTATCCAGCATACAGAGCGGCCGATGGGATAAAGGTTCGTCCGGTAGTTTCTTCCCTTTCGGGAGGAGCACTAGCTTCTGCCACTTCCACTGGTCCGGAAAGATTCCTTCCTTGAGACACGCATTGTCCATGCCTAGGAATATTGCCGGTGCCAACTTGATCGCTGCCTTGAGTGCGGTGTTGGGTATCCCATCCATGCTGGGGGCATTAGTGTTGCCCACCCTGGCGATCGCCATAAGAAGCTCTTCTTCAGTAATGGCTGGGATGTCCTCATCGACGTCCTCCTCGAGCTGGTAGTCCTCCTCGGGTTGCTCAGGGAACAGATGTGTAACAATCTTTTCCAACGGGGCTGCGTCCACAGGCGATGGCATTGGCTAGCTTTTCAGCCGAGTGATTACTACTTTGTACGGCCTGCCCCAGGGAGCATCTTCCACCTCGCTGAGCAGTTCGCCCCAGCTTTCAGCTTTACTCTACTTTTTAAGCAGCCTTTTTAAGCTTCAAGCGCGCCTTCCTGTGCTGTTCTTCCAAATCGGGGAACGAGCGTTTGCCTCGAGCTCGTTGCGCTAAACGGCGAGTTCGATGACACTCCCTTCGGAGGCCGGCAATTTGTTCGCTCCACCAGTGTACCGCCTGTCGGAAGTCGACATCACGTTTTCGTGGCATTGTGGCATCGCATGCTTCGGTGACCCTCTGCATGACCACCTCGACCTTCTCGGTTGCACTTTCCACTGCGAGGAGGCTGGTGTCAAAAGTTTCACGAAACAAGTCCGCGTCAAACATTTTCGCTTTCCAGCCCTTCCCGTTTGTCTTCGGTGCCTTCACTGTTCTGCTGAAGTCTCCGCAAATCTCCCAGAGAATCGCTTGATGATCACTGTGAGTGTAGATATAACTGACTACCCAGTGGCACTGGTTTCCTCTGGCCAGCCTACTACTCATAAAAGTGAGGTCCACTATAGAGGAGGCTTCACCTTTAACAAAAGTGGGCTTTGTACCTGCATTAAGTAGTACTATGTCCAATAAGGACATAGCCTCAAGCAGGGCTTGGCCCTTCCTGTTCGTCACTTTACTACCCCATTCCACAGCCCACGCGTTGTAATCTCCGGCTATGGCTACCGGGAAGCGTTGTTTAGGGTCTGCGACTAAGTTGTCGAGAAAATTCTCAAACTCATCAATCGTCAGGCTAGGCGGTGCGTAACAACTGTAGAAATAAACTCCTTTGGCTTTTATTCTCACGAAACCAGTTTCCATCCGACTCGCAAGATCCTGAAATGGAAGCTTCCCGCAGGACCAAATTGCGGCCTTCCCACTTGCACCAGATTCCCAGGGTTGCGTATCTAGATGTCTATATGGTTCCAAGAGTATAGCCAAGTCAGGCTTCAGCTCGCGCACAGTCTGCATGAGCAGGTCCTGTGCGGCTTCACAATGGTTGAGGTTGAGCTGGAGTACTGGAGAACCCGCGTATACGCTGGACATCGGCTGCGACCTGCGATGTAGGCTGTCGGTGCCCCATCTCCCGCTTCTGCACATATGACACACTTTGCGCTTGCTGTGCATTCGGCAACTTTGTGGCCAGTGATACCGCACTTGATGCCGTCTTTAGCCCGGTCGACGCTGCTCTTGCAGTTCCGTGATAAGTGTCCAAGTTTCCAGCACTTGAAACACTTTAGTGGTCTCACCAACTCTCGGATTCTGCTATTACACCAGTCGACTCGGATGATTCCTGTATCCAGAAGTTTCCGGGCAACAGGCCCCATGAGTCGTATTACCGTGGTCTGAGTCCTGCCATATGCTTTACGCTGAGACTTAAGAGAGTGTTCCGTGACTGGATAGTCCGGTCCCACGACTCTCTGCAGGGCCGCCGATATCTCCTCCTTCGTCGAGTCCTTTTCCAGGTTCTTGATCTCCAGATCAACTTCCTGGACTTTACTCTGCACCGTTGCCGATTCGCCAAGAACACCTTCGAATTGGTTTCGCAATTCCAGTGCTTTGGCTGAGCTCTCCTTATTCAGAACGATCAGCAGATCTCCCGCGTTCGTTCTGCGTACCTTTTGGACGCATTCACCTGCATCCTTGAGCGCCGGATCCTTCTTTATACGACTCAAGATCTCCGTATAGCTCAAGTCACCCTTTTTGTCGATGACGAGAGCGTTGAGCAGAGCCGGCCATTCGTGAGGTTTCTGCGGCTTCTTCTGAGGCTGCTTGTGGGATATCTTGTGCGATCTTTTCCTCTTTCTCGCAGTCTGCCACTTCTGCTCTGATCTCTCGCCTCCCTCATCCTCGGATGGACCAGCCAATGGCTCCTCCAGCTGCTTCTTCTTCTTCGGCTCCTTTCCCTCAGTCGACGTCGGTGCAACCGGCTTTCTCCTCTTCGCCTTGCTTACTTGCGTCGAGGTACCGTCCACGTCTATGCCTTCATCGTTTCTCTCCTTGTTAGGGAGAGTCGATTTCGCTTGGCTTATGGTCTTGCATGGCTTTGCACTCCACGTTACCAGGTCCTCTATACCTTTCCAAGTACTGGTAAGCATAGGAACCCACCGCTGGATCTCTTTGTGGAGGTTTTTCTTCTGCTGAATAAAAGAGGCTAGGCTCTCCAGCGTCTTTCCGTGCCTCTCCACCAACTTCATGATCTCCTTTTGGTTTCCACCTTCCTCTTCCTTTTCTTCACTTGGAACATTGTGCGCCATGGAGGCCAAGTGGCCCACCTCCATGGTACTGCGGTTGTTTGATGACGACGCCCAGGAGCGCGCTTGGTCACTCCCTGGAGGCGCCGGTACTAGGGTTCCGTGCTCCTGCACCCTAATCAGTATATCCTTTATTGGACTTCCCATAATCATTTGCTGTCGAGGTTTGTTCCCCGTGTCTGTTTGGTCCACGGGAGGTATTTTAATTGCCTCCTGCCCTGTATATCTTGTGACGGGCGATATCTTCTCTAACCACGAGAACGAAAACTTAAACACGAGATCTGGTGCGAGAAACCGTCACCTTCGGCCGTTCCTCCCGTGCGCGTGCATCCGCAATATCCGGGGCGCCAGAGACTTTGTTTCTCCGGTCGTCTCAACCGGAATAAACTGGGGTCGGGGTGATCAAACCCGACCCGCCAACCTAACCAAAACGGAAACACAACCCAAAACCTCAAACGTAACAAGACCAACATTCTAGAGAAAGGACCCGTAACACTAACGCATGGGTCGCAACCCGGGCATCGAGAGCATATCTTGAGCATCGGTAGCCTTTTTGTGACGTGGCTCAAAAAATCACGTCACAATCTATATAGAAATCTCCATATCCATATCTATATCCAGATAGATATCTCAATATGTATATCTATATCTTTATAGATATTTCTACATCCATGTCTATATTTATATACGGGGGCCTCCCCCTATCCGCCACCTGAGGACTCGCCACGTAGGGGTTTCAGACTCCCCATGGGGTGCGTGGATGCGTGCGTGTGTGTGTGTGTGTGTGTGTGTGTGTGTGTGTGTGTGTGTGTGTAATTTCTCTCTCTCTCTCTCTCTCTCTCTCTCTCTCTCTCTCTCTCTCTCTCTCTCTCTCTCTCCACCTTCTGTACCCCCACGCCTCTTTGATATGAGTGTTGCAACGAAGATGGACCATTAGTTCAATCAAATAGAAAAATGGTTGACTCTACGAAAATTCTATTTAAGGTACATCAAAAAAATTAACTAGATCCATTCAGTGAACCAGACTAAATAGTTTTTTTGCACAAATGAAAATGTTGATCTGATAAAACCGAATCACAGACTTATTAGGATCAAATAAAATATTTAGTTATTGGACGATATTAAATAGATTGATTTGAATAAATAAACATATTTGAAATCAATAATTTTAATAATGGAATGCAATAGGAAAAATTTGGTTCTATGAAAAATCTAGTTAATTTAAATAAAAAAGAATCAAATAGACGCGGTTAGTTAAAATCATAATATTTAGCGGAAAGAAATAAAAATGTGCTTCATACATACACGTGGAAATATTTTTTTAATTTTGGACGTGCTAAAAATGAAAACAGAGAAAAATCAAACATTTTATTTGAAATCGACGGTAATCGGCCATGGCCATTTATGGACTCATTATTGAATGAACAAAAAAAAACGAAAAGAACAAAAACAAAAGGATTTTTTTTTAATCGAATGAGGTTGAATTCCAAACCGCTAATTTCAATCTTTTAGAACATGAAATAGTCGCTTAAAAGTTTGGATACACGAGCCGTTATTTCTTGCTGCATATAGCTTCATAGCTTCATAGTTACATAGCTTCGTAAAAAAAAAGATAACCAAATCTACCGAACGGCGTTTTGACGGGAACAAATTCAGCTTTATTTTGCTTTTCTGAAATATTTTTTTTCGACCCGGTACGCACTTTTTGGCTTTTTTTCGACCATCGAGAATTGAGCGCATGACTCATACAAAAAATTTGTTACGTTTATCCATGATAAACTTGAATGGGGTAGCAGGAGCTCCAATTTCGTTTTTTGTAAAGTTTCGTACGATATTTTTTCGCAATGTTATTTCATTTTTTGCTAAAAAAGACTAAATCTAGATAATGCAATGTAACTCAAGAACTAGAGGATTTAAGAAGAAATGTCAAGGATGAAAAACGTCGCGTAAGCTTATACTGGATAGAATGGCATTTTTTTAAGAATTTTCCTGTGGGATTTGTTCTCACAGGAAAATTCGTGACGCCCATTAGTCCGATAGAATTGGAGGTAGACTGTATATACGAGCATTCTTTTATAAATCACCTATAAAATAATAATAAATCGATATTGAACAAATTTGATTGTTTTCGCATATTAATATTGCACTAATAATTTGATAAGGGGACGATGTATGTTTATTAATTGTGTAGTATTTATTCTTCGGGCGATAATCAGGGAAAACGTATTATTTTTGTCATCGAACGGGTTACCGATCAGGCCACCATGGAGTGATGGTGGAGGAGATATCGAATTTGGGCCGAAAGCAGGTTAGGTGGGGTCGGGGCAACGGTTTGAGATTGAAAGCAGGTTAAGGAGGCTTGTGTTCTGCACGTTTCGCTGAAACTGGGGGTCTAAAGAAGGTTTGGGAGGTCTAACAGAGGCTACACTGGACCAAGAGGAGCTCTCTTCATGGCACTGAACTCGACAAATGGAGTTTCGTCGGTTCAACGGAGGCTGGCGGCTTATGTATTACAAAAGAAAAGGGTCCTGCGAGGGTTCAGGGGAAGCTAAAAATTTTGACTCGGCTACTCTGATGTAAAAAATAAATTTTTCACTTTTCGTGGCCCTCCAAAAAGTAATTATGGAGCAATCTAAAAGATGGAGGGCCGAATGATAACGACATTTGTAAAGAATAGAATTTGAAAAAAATCGTTTCGTTCAGATGACAAGGGCGGCCAGAATCACAACGCTTGACGGTACAAAATTTCTGCGACATGATCTGCCCAACACCAATATGATGCACAATTTCGAATAAAATGCTTCGGAAAAATTTGCGATGTTACCTTAAAGATGCATAAGTATAATTGTGAAATACTAACACTATATATTTAACCGTTTCTTTAAATTTGGATCCCAAAGAATGATCTTAAAAATGGGTGTTGGCATTAGAATACGGCCATAATGGATACCAAATCTTGAATCACATATAACAAATTTTAAAAATGATTCGAAGGCGTTTTTTTTTCGCAGTTGGGAAATTCGTCACTGTGGATATATGTATTTGGCAAAAAAACACGTGAAGTAGGCGGTCCAGTTTTTTGTGCAAACAAATAGTGAAGAGGAAGTTTATTGGTGACCACGTATATTTTATTCTATTTGTCAGTTACGAAAACCCGGCATGACGCATTTATTGCTATATAGTGGGTAAAAAAAGTATTTGTACACGTCGTCATTTTCAAATTATCCTTCGAAAAAATACAATGCTTTATCAAGTTTCTGTGTTCGATAGCTTATCCTAAATATACATGGTGTCTGTTTACAAACATTTTGGGAAAACACGAACAAAAAAAGCCAAATTAACAACAGTTTCATATGAGATGTACAAATATTTTTTGACCCACTGTAGGTACTCGGCGTTCCAACTTACGAGGAAACACGGAATTAGGCGGGTATCGCAAACGTCTTACCTACTTATCCGCAAATATTAGCAAAGAATGAAGTATTCTGCCGTGAGATATCGATGAAATGAAAAACCACGTGTCGGCTAGTTCCTCAGCCTCTAGAAATGTACACAGCTACATACCAGTCTAACGAAAACCTTAATAGATATGCACATAAAGAACAAGTTGTGTCAATAAGCAATACGCAATTCGTTGCTACATGTGTTATTATACTCATAAATGTATAGTATTTAAAGATCACCATCTTTTTGCCGTGTTTTTTTCACATCTCTATGTTTCCCCGTTTACAAGTTATAGCCAAACAACGAAGGAACCAAACATTTTCAAGGGTGCGTTTCGCCCCTTGGGGCGAAAAAATGGGGTTGCGTCAAAACAAAAAAAAGTACATGTCAAATATTTTTATTCGATCTGCCAGCCTCCAAAGTTTTATCAAAATGGGGAGGGGGGGGGGGGGTTCTTGTTACAAGTATATTCATGCGTAAGAAAGAGGATAAACGGTAGATCTACACTGTTTTGTCCTTTCTTCCTCGTATTTTCGATGAATATCTCGAACAAATTGAGTCTGAGTCAAATCCCTTAATCTATATGAGTGTTGAGATGTTTGGTACCAGATTCAGCAAAAAAAAATCACTAAACAGCCGTATGCTAAACTTTGATTATCAATTTTTCCTATTTTCTAACCATTCTACGAGCTCTACAGAAAAAAAATATTTCGACTCAATTCTACTACGACCGTTGAAAACAGTCTAGTGAAGGTTTATGTAAAATCTGAGCTCAATCCTCAAACGAGGAAATTAAAAACTACGCGTCGGCGTTTTTGGAATCCTTACGAGGGTGAAATCAGGAGTGTATTCAATTTAGTATTTCGACGACATATTGTTTTTTGGTTATCTATTTGGTAAGGTAGTATATGAGTGAATACATACGCTTGCTCGCTTTTCCTGATAGGCAAATAGACAGAAAAACGTACACAGACAGAAAAGTCCCGCATTCCATATATAGAAGCTTTATTTTTATCATTATAAGTGAAAGATCATTCTTTGATTCATATGGAAGTCAGAATGGTCTGATTGAACTCCGTCGAATGAATCAGTCCGGTTGAGAGAGCCAAACAAATCTGTAACGTTTGAGTCGTTACATGTATTGTTATACTGTTATTTATGATAACATCTTTAGTTTTTTTTTTCATAATGCCGATAAAACCATTCCCAAATTACTTTTGTTGATATATAGAGAACAAGAAAAATAAAATAAAATTAACGTCGACGTTGTACTTTATATATCAATAATTTACCTCGATAATATGATGATGAACCATCATAATTTATTCTTTATGATAGCATTGTCAGGCGTCGATTATTGTTGAAGAAAATAATATGATAAACGGAACATACAATTACAATAAATTTAATCATATTATTATATTTAATTATTAATATATTTGATGACGCAAAAAGTATTATTTAATAATAGGTCGGAATGTTATATTCAAGAAATGTCAATGTTCTGCTCAGGAAAAGATTTAGTGATATTCCTGTTGCTGTTCCATGAAAGGGCCCGGTTAGGTAAATCGGACGAGGCACGCTAGGCCTGGACCATACGTAAAGTCGGGAATGTCCGGTCACATTTCGGCACGGGTAGTTATGAGGCACCCGAGTAGAAGTCTTGTTCCGGCTACAAGAAATACCTGATCAGGCATCCTGATTTAGTTTTCCGGCCTTAATCAGAATCTTTTATCAAGCCCTGATCATTTTTGAAACGCAATACCTGAATTCGACCTGATCAGCGTAAAAATCAAGGCCTAATCAGGGTACGAAATCAACGCCTGGCATGCAGTTTGAAGAAAGAAGTTCTTTCATTTAAATAGAATCTATCCAAATGAAATAGGTTTTTTCCTTGTCTCACGGCCTACTATGATCCTATTTGTTTCAAATATATTTTTTAGTATATAGAATATAGAAAAGAATATTTCATAAATCCTAAATTAAATGAAATACTTCATTTAGAGTTCTACCACAATGAATTTGTATCAAAATTCGTCATTCCCTGGCCTTCTCAATCGTTCTTTTTCGAAGAAAATATTTTACCGCCTCCACATGGAATCGAACCTACACTACCTATAGCTACGCACGCTGCCCCTACACTACCGAGTGTTTGTAGTATCTTATTGTTAGTCGCAGATATGGCATAAGCGACCATATGAATTTCTATAATTATTTGTCGGAATAAACTACACCAATTAGTTAATATTATTGTGATAATTTAAGATCAGAGTTCGATAAGAGTTTTATCGAATATCATGCTATAGATTTTTTAAACATAACCATATGTATATATAATTCCTCTCTTTCCTCCTCTGTACCCGCCTCCCCGTCGATGTGTGCATTGCAACAAAGGCAGACCATTAATTCAAGCAAATAGACAAATGTTTGGCATTACTAAACATCTATGTATTTAAAAAAATTTAATGAAACAGATACATTTAGTGAATTCAACTAAAATATTTTCGAACAGATGAAACGGAATCACAGATTTTTTAGCAATAAATCAAATATTAGGAATAATGAAAAATGTATGCATAGAGTGGACAATCTGTCTCGACATTTTGACGACGATATACACTTCGTCTAATGTTTGACATGAAGCGCGTTTAAAGTTGCTGTGTCGCGATCGAGCTCCACGAGCGGACTCCTTATCGTTTCTGTAACTCGGCTAATTTTATGAGTATCTTTAAACGGTTTTCACAGACGTATTCAGAACGGGCTGTACAATTTTTAAAAATCTAGACAACAATACTCCCTTAAGTGCACAATTTGCACTTTTTGCACAATTTGACGAATTCCGGAATAACGCATTACACGACTAGTAAACAAATGTGTACAATTATTGATTTATCTGCAGGCTCATAATCTGATATATTGATTAATACGCCATTTTCCGTAGAAATCCTCCGAAAGCATCCATTGATGAAATTTCTCTTCGATAGAGCAAGCTATTCATTAGGCTGTTGGGGAACAAAAACACGTTTATTTGTCAAAACGTAGGAAAAAAGATCAAATACTGGCAACTTCATAGACTGGTTGAAAGGTCAGTTGATTAATTACTAAATTATTGTAATACATTGAACACTGTATATGAGTAGCAGTAGCGTGTCGGATGGTTGAATCGATTGATCAATCTCTAAATATACGACTACACTAACATTGATCATGATGATTTGTCACATCGATTACGTCTTACTGGAAATGTGTATAAACAACTCATAATTAAGCGACCCAATTACCTTTTCGGAGCTGATTAACCAACTTTATCCTCTTCATTATCCGCACTGAAAGGGAAGTACATCAGTCGCAGAAGTTTTATAAATGTGATCCGGCGTAGTTCTATAAATATTCAAAGGCACACGCATACGTGTATTCATGTATTCACCGTCTTGTAGAAATTCAACTCCAAAGTCTACGATGCTTGGATTTACAGGCACCCAATGGAACGAAGAGTTTGGATACGATATGCGTCTCCCTCTCTCGCGTATTTATAATGCACTATATATCTTCGTGGCCAGTGAAGCGCTGTCTATTTTGTTTTCGGTTAATGCCCATTGCGCCAACTTCCTTTGGCATTACGGAAGTTGTATTCCAACCTCTGGGACAAGAAGATGGGAGTTTCTTATTCGATCGTAAAGTTTTATGGACAGAAGTCTATGACCACGGGAGGAAGAGAAACAGAGAAATAGAGACAGATCACTTTATTGCGATTACCGATGGAGCAAAGGTGATAAACCTGTCTCACACCGAGAGAAAAGTGCATGGTATTCACAACAAACGCCCATGGTAAAAAAGGAGATAGTAAAATTCGTTGTAGTTTATTGACACCGCAATCATAAATATAAGCGAAAAGTATACTTAAACATGCGATTTGGGTGGCGTGTTTGACTATCTATTATCCCCGAAATGATTATTCACTATTGTAAGAGGCTTTACAATATACAATGTAACACAATGTATTACATTGTATACTATAGTATACCATATTACAATACAATGTCATATGGTGCTGTTGCATTCAGTGCTATTACAGATCCGGCGTACAAATACTAATGTCATATACTGTACGTTAAGTTTTGTTCAGTCGCACTTCTGCTATTTATTTCAAGTTTGTACAATTCATATAGTGAACATTAAGGTTTTTCGAGTATAATTTGTTAGAAGATCTTATGAAAAGTGACTATTCGGAAAAATAATACTGAAGTTTACTTATAGCCAAGACGTGAATCATTTGCAGTTCAAGCAATCGCAGCTTAGTAGTTTTAAGAACTACGCATGGCTCACAAACTGTTACATAGTATGTGTGTTGCATTGCAAAAATAGGATAACGGTTAAACACTTTTTCTTGTAGTTCACCTTCTGTTCTTGTAGAACACACATTACTATGCATCTAGCAGGTCGTATCATATAACATGGCATCCATTACTATTAAATGGGACAAAACTATTGCGAAGCGCCAAAAATCTATTTAAACAGTGACTTATATTATAAAAAGATCGGTTGAAAATTTCATCTAAATCGCATGTAACAGCTATTCGGAAGTGCAGCCGGAATTACTTTTATCTCTTATGCCACATCTGTGCTAAAGATGCCAAAAGAACTCGGTAGCGTAGCGGCAGCGTGCGTAGGATACACAGAATATAGGTAGTTAGGTTCTAGGTTCGACTCCGATTAGGCGAAATATTTTTATCGAAAAAAAAATTATTACAGGAGGTCAGGGAATGACGAATTATAATAAAAAAAACATCGAGGTATAACTCTCAGTTGCGTATTTTATTTTACTTTGGATTTATGAAATATTCTACGCATTTAGTAGACGGGCATTGATGCCTTGTACCGACATTTGAATAACACACCAAATACTGATATAGCAGGTCGTATCTTATAATATGGTACTAATCACTATAAACATCGTCGGAAATCACAGGCAACATCAATCAACGTATACATATTTCAGTTCACTATTAGAATTTTGGGGGAAGTAAATTTTTTATATTATCAGGGAGTATCCATTTTATGTAAAGCTACTATATTATATAGCATTGAAGAATAAACGTATGTTTGCAAGATTGGTGGTTGCGGTTAACATATGTGCATAATTCATGCAACTGGTAAAATATCAATAAGCAGTACTATACTTTTGGCAGTAACTATGACTACAAAATATTATTGTCGTCTCGGGGAAATATAAAATATAGTTAAAATATGGTTAAGAACACCATACATATGTTCTCAACTATACATGTCTCTCGGTGCAGGATCATCCTGAAGTCGATCAGTTAAATACTAAGTTTTTTTTATTTTTCACGCTTGCGACAGTGTCGAGACAAAAGTCACCCGATTTGAAAAGTGACATTTCCTGCGCGTCTATATAGAAGATACCAGATTTTTCCTAATTTAAATTTAATTCAATTTAATTTAATTTTTTCAACTTAGAGTTAAATTCTACCAATGATCTCGCTAGTTATCTAGAAAATCAATTTAAAGTAGCTACATTGGATTTTTTTTAAATCGAGTTCGCAATTAAATATGCTCGTATGTCGTATAGACAGCATCGTAATGTGTTAAATATTTTCACATACCCGTTCTTGAATAAGTGTATTCAGAACCGATGCTCTCATCTTACGGGACTCTTTTCGTACAATTTCGTGTCCTCGAAGTATCCCGGTGGCCTTGTTTGCGGCGTCTTCTAAAATGCGTCCCAAGGGAATTTCTCCCACGCATGAAATGAAATTCAAGTTGAGCTGTACTGCTTTCCTACATATTTACGAGATCTTGCGATGTCGAAGCTCGTGGTCATATTATACCGCGTATACGCGGCGCGTATATCCTCTAGAGATGTATACCTGGATTTTAAATCTCCCGTTTCTGGTCTTGGGTATATTCACTTTGTATTCGAAATTCATTTGGATATAAACTTTTTTTGGTTCCGTGCGTGAACATCTTCTCTGACTGTTTATAAAAACGAAAAAAATCTGCAACATGAGTTAAATTCTTCGAATTGTGGTTTTTATCTACAAGGAAAAAAACGAACACAACCTAATAAAAACTATTCAATACCGCACCGACGATTATACGAAATGAGGGTTTCCATTTCTTATAAATTATCTCGTGTAAAAATGATTTTTCAACCAATATACCGGAAACGAAATAGTGAGGATCCGAATTTTTCTCACCGATGCATCCCCAGATACGTGGCTTTAAGGCCTTAGGCCACTCTAGGATTTTCCAAAAATCGATTTTTTACTTTAAGGTACCTTAGTATCTATAAAATTATATTTCGAAAGATTATTGGTGTGAAAAATCTCTGAGTACTGGATTTTCGAAGATTGTTGAAGATTAAAGGTATTGAAACATTATTCAGGTCGTGACTTTCTACTAACTTTACGCGTGTATCTCAGAACTACATTTTTCAAGTCGGCCGGACTCATAACTCAAACAAATTTCAACCAATTTACTTGAAATTTTAACTGTATATTTAGAATTACATTTTCTAAGGCACTACGTAGGATTATTCAAAATTATATTGCATAGTTCTTTTTTTTGACCTTCCCGAATAAAGGCGTCATCGGAAAAATGCTGCACAGTTGCCATTTTGACATATATCGCTGTCGAAAAATAAATTTGTATAGTCAATTACGTACAGGGTGATTTTTTTATCTTGAGACTGCTAAATATCTAGAAAAATAAGCCTTATACGACAAACATGTCTAAAATAAACCTTCAATAGTTTCCAAGGGGCAATTCAATCCCGAAGAAATGAACCGCCTGCCGCCCCTCCTGGGGTTGGGGCGGGGAGGAACTTTGAAATCTTAAATGGGAACCCCTACTTTTTATTACAGATTCAGATTATACATTAAAAAACACGTAACTTTTGTCTGAACTTTTTTTTTTAATTCGGGATAGATGGCGCTGGATTGGTAGAGGCGGAACGATACATTACCAGATCGCCAGCCCTTACGTCGCCAGATTTTTTTTTGTTGGGTCTCTTAAAAACTGAAGTTTATCAACAAGTGCCAACAACTTGTGAAAACATGATTGGACGAATCAGAAATACTTGCGCAAACATTAAAGCGGATAAAATTTTGAGTTGTGTACAATCATTCGAAGTACGGATCAATAAATGCATCGAAGTTGAAGGTCATCAGTTTGAATACTTATTTAATTAAATGGTGAGAGGCAAGGGGACTCACGATAATCAAACACCCCGAATGTGAGAGGCAAGGGGACAGATAATAATCAAGCACCCCAAAGGGATTAAATTTCCGCCAGGTCCACGTCCTTAATCCTGGGTAAAGCTAAGAACAGATACAAAATTATAGTAGATATTTACGATAATTAAAAAAAAACATGTTTCCGGCAAAAGCTACTTTTCTTCGACGTAGCTCCATTATGCAATAAAACATAGGGGATTTCCCTTGAAGAAAAGGAAGGTTGCCCAATCTTCACCAAGTACAGCGCCAACTAACCCGAATAAAAAAAAAATTCAGACAAAAGTTACGTATTTTTTAATGTATAATTCGAATCTGTAATGTAAAGTAGGGGTTCCCATTTAAGATTTCAAAGTTCCGCCCCGCCCCACCCCCAGGGGGGCCGGCTGGCGGTTAATTTCTGTAGGATTAAATTGCCCCTTGGAAACTATTGAAGGTTTATTTGGAACATTTTTATCGTATAAGGCTTATTTTTCGAAATATTTAGCAGTCTCAAGATAAAAAAATCACCCTGTATATAATAAAACCGCTATTTTGTAATTTCGATTTATTTTATGGTTTCGCTGAAAAAAATTACACAATATGCCCTTTTTGACCTCTACAGTGGCCTAACGCCTTAAGAAACCAGATTATACGATTCGCCTTCCATTTTTTTTTTAACGACATGAAGAAGGGTATACGGTTAAGCGTATGCAAATGAACGTCGTATTTGCATTTCCGCATTTTTTTTTCTTCTTCACTCAACGATACTTTTGACACTTTAATTACAGGCATCAATTTTACTTGCACTCCCGTCTCGAGCTCGTGGAGGGAAGACTCAGAGTCTCAGACTGGATGTCAGTCCCGAGGCTCATTGCTTTGATAGCCCAGGCTGATGCAGGTGATTACGACGCTCTGTCACCACCACACGCTATTTATTCACAATGCTGTCAGATACAACCCTCTGAACCATGCGAACCCAAACCTCCCGACTTTCTGCATCGGATTGTTCAGCAACAGAAGGAAATAAAGGTAATTTAGCACAATGTTTTTGTACGTTTACGTATGTTCTTTTTTAGCACCGCGTGAACGAAGTGGTTTTGCAAAAAGCGCATATAAATGAGGTTTGTTTTGTGCGTGCAGCGTATGTGTGGACAAAAGCTTGCGTGGATGAAAACTTTGATACTCTGTGACCGGATATGCTCCAATAAATAAATAAAATGGTATTAGAGCTCGAAAAAACCGTAAATATTATTTTATTTCGCCGATCATATAAGCAAGTTTGTTTTTCTATTTCAAAGCCGATCATATGAGCTAGTTTGTTTTTTTTACACAATGCTACTCCCATGATTAAGTATACATTTCAATGTCAGTAAGTCCGTGTTTAAGTGAGTAAAAAAAAACTTGCTTAGGCGGTGAGCTTTAAGAGCGGTATAAATTAACGGCGAAGCGAAGTGCAAGTTTCTGATTCCGATACTTTTATTGTGTACCATACAATTCAACATTTTTATTTCTACATGAAATAGTTCACCACTAATCTACCTTCGTATTCAAATTAATCGAAAAAATTCGAACGCACCTAAAATCTAAACTTTTTCGCCGATTCCCACTTTAATTAAATTACTATATTTCTTCTATAATTCTTTGTTTCTATTTTTGTTTTCTATAATACTATAATATCTTCTTTTTTTTACTATATTTCTCGTATAATATTCTATGTTTTCATGAAAATTTAACCCCCCTCCCCCCGAAGATATACAGTGAAATCGTTTTCATCAAATTAAATCACAACATTTCTAGCATAACGCTACAGTTATAGGCAAAAAAATTCCTGATATCTAACATTTTGAATATTGACACCCTAAGAACGTTGAAAAATGTAAAGCTCCTTCAAATCGGCAAGCTTTTAACCGGTTCCCGCTAAATTCGATCCAAATGCACCGTATATAAAACTTACCTGTATGTGAACGATTTCCGTACTAAAAGTGCACCGGGTTTGTAAAAAATTGTGAAAGTTACGGCGCAAATAGACATTTTTCTGAAAATTAAAGCTTCCTCTTTCAAAAGCGCTAAACTGGTTTTCACTAAATACTTTTAGATCCTACTATTTTATATGATGGGCGTGCACAATTTTAGTGCGGTGTATTCGAAAAAACCGTAGACGCTTTTGCATGTACAAAAAATCCGTATACACACATACGCAAATACAGAATTTTTTTATAAATATAATTTTTTGACGTTTCGGAACATTGCACACTATGTTCATTTAAATTAAAAAAAAAGTATTCACCAGGACAATAAAGCATCCTCGATCAGAAGGCACAAAAAATACATTTTTTGACATAACACAAATGACTCAAATCAGTAGATTGTTTGTTAAGAAGTTACGTGGGTTTCGAAGCCAAAAGAAGCATATTTCCTCTATTTTTCAAGTATATAATATATAAATTATTTTATTCAAAATGTTAAGCACATAAAAAATGCAACATTTCAGGAATATTTAAAAAAAGTTCATCCAAAAAATTGGGAAATTCAGCCGGTGGGACCTGGTTTCCGGAGACCCCTAAAAAAGTGTTCTCGTGGTGGTCAGGACAATTCATGATAGCTTTATCTGAAATTGAAAAACCATTTTTTTCTGTTAGTAGATATGTATAGCTCGTGATTCAACGAAGGATTAAAGAAAAATTGAAATCTGAATTTTTGGCAGAGTTGCATGCAGAATAGTTCAATTTTTGGTACAATTTACACTACGTATAGCCTTGTAAAATTAGTTGTTATCGAAAAAAAACCTCTGTTGAATCACTAGTCAATGCTATTTTGAAGAAGTATGCAACATTTCGATAAGATCGGTGCATAAGTTTTTGAGAAATCGTGTCCACCGACTTCAAAAATAGTGTTTTGAGAAACATGTGATATACCTCCGTCGCTCCCGGCCGGTCTTTCCCAGCGGGGAGAATTTCCAAAGGCTCTTTCTCCTAGACTTTTACTCCGATTGACTTAAAACTTTGGGAGAATATTCTTGAGATATTGTACTATTAGTTGATAAAAGTGGAAAAGAATGGATTTTTTGAAAACCCACGTAACCCCTTAAATCACGTCGCTAATCAAGTGCGAATTCTCGTCATTTTTTTTTGTTCGTTTTTCTTTCTCAGTAATGCCGATTTATGGTTTGTCACACAGGCAGTCGCTTGATAACTGGAGTCCGTCATTTTTAAAAAGCGTTCGATTTTCAAATTAATCTTATTTACGTAATGAAGGAAACTTCGAAGTATCGAAGAAGCATCGAAAAATATTGAATATTTTTTTTTTTTTTCAAATTCCGTGTGGCTCGAAAAAGTGACGTTTTTATGTTACACTGGAGCACAGGCTTGCATTCGGTAAATTCTGTGATTCATTGACGACTACGACATATCAGAATATAACTTGATATTTCTCGCAACTCTGAGGTGTTAAAAACGACGTTTAAATTTTCAGGGAATGAAAGCCTCGACAGCAGAATATTGGGTGTTGAAGGAAGTCTCGAATCTCGAAACGTTCGGGCAGGAAATGTTCCACAGTAAATTCGGAGCTAATGGGGTTTCAATGATAGGGGTCGGACCTCACGGGATCACGGTTTATCGAGGCCAAGGAGAGGAAACACAAAAGTTAGTTTCGCTGTTTTATTTTCCGGATGGACAATAAGTAGATGCAAATGTTATTCTGTATATTAATATACTTGATGTTTGAAGTAACATCTTAAATTTTTTCAAAGCATTTTTTTCAAATTTTTATTTATTTGTTTCGTCCGGCGTTGTCATTACGGCCGTTCTTGTAAGCTGAAACAAACGGTATTTTAATTTCTATTTTTTACGAGTGTGGTTATCGTTGGGCCCTTCAATAAAAGAAATTTCGGAAAAAATTTACGTGATGGCGGCGTTTGTAAAAGAATACTGTGATTTTTACGATAACATTTTTACTTCGGAAAAATAGTTATTATAAAGCAATAAAAAATATGGAGAGCCGAACGATAGCCCGACATGTACTCTATATGTGTGCAAAATTGCAAATCAATCGGCCCAGTAGTTTCTGAGAAAAATATACGCCCGATTTGAAAAATGTTGTTTTACGAAAAACGCGCCATCATGGACGGTTTCGAATAAAATGCTTCGGAAAAAATTGAACATGTTACTTCATACTTTAAATACTTACACTGTAGATTTAACCGTTTCTCTAAATTTAATTCCCAAAAAATCACCTTGAAAATGTATTTTCACACTAAATTGCGGCTTTAACGAGATCTCGATTTTTGTATTTCATTTTATTGTTGATTGTTCGTTGGATTTCTGAAGCCGAAAATGTCTATGAAACTTTTTCATTCCCTTTTTATCCCTGACGGATTTGGAGTTTCGGATTTCCGCTCCCATATATTGGAGTCTATCGCAGATGAGGGCAACTTGGATATTCGATACATGTTGTTTATTACCGAAATATACCATGAAAGGCGATTATATAAAATAAAAATGTTCTCGAGTTGTGCTGGTCGACAATTATCCTTTTCGACTATGAAAAATACAATTAAAAAAATCGCAATAAACAAAAGCTTTCTTTTCCCCTGAATGAGAATTTTTCAGTTTCAATTTTCAGTTCAAGTTAAAGCAGAAAATTCAGCTTTTCGTCAAATATAATTAATACCTTTGAGATATACATTTCGCAATGAATGTTGCGTATACTTTTTTATTATTCATGGAAATATTTTTGAATCGGTATCGATACATACGAAGTAAACATCAATAAATCAAAAATAATAAAATCAATAAATACGATTTTAAAAAATCTTTAAAAAACAAGATTTTTTCCTCCTGACTGAGGATTTTATACGAATAGAGTGAGCTTCAAGACATATCAGGGAATCCAGCTTTTCGTCAAATATAATTAATACCTTTGAGATATACATTTCGGGATGAATTTTGCGTATACTTTTTTTATTATTCATAGATTCATGTGTGAATAGGTATCGATAAATACGAAGTAATAATTAATAAATAAAAAAATCAATAAATACGATTTTAAAAAATCTTTAAAAAAACAAGAGATTTTTCCCTTGAATGAGAATTGTATACGAATAGTGAGCTTCAAGATAGAGCAGCGAATCCAGTTTTTCGTCAAATATAATTAATTGAGATATACATCTCGCGATGAACTTTGCGTATACGTTTTATTATTCATAGACGTATTTGTGAACCGGTATCGATAAATACGAAGTAAAAATTTCAAAATCAATAAATCAATAAATACGATTTTTTTATCTTCAAAAAACGAGAGTTTTTCCCTTGAATGAGAATTTTACACGAATAGTGATTTTCAATATTTAGCAGGGAATCCAGTTTTTCATCAAATATAATTAATACCATTGAGATATACATATCGCGATGAATTTTGCATATACTTTTTATTATTCATGGACATATTTGTGAATCGGTATCGATAAATACGAAGTAAAAATCAAATAATCATAAAATCAATAAATACGATTTGAAAAAATCTTTTAAAAACAAGAGTTTTTCCCCTGTATGAGAATTTTATGCGAATAATGAGTTCCAAGACGTAGCAGGGAATCCAGCTTTTCGTCAAATATAATTAATACTTTTGAGACATACATTTCGCGATGAACTTTGCGTATACTTCTTATTATTCATGGATCTATTTGTGAATCGGTATCGATAAACACGAAGTAAAATACAATAAATGTCTGTGTTTATTTTTCGGGATGGTGTCGTACAGCATACCTTATACGGCTATACAAAGCGCGACGTCACAGCGACGAATGTTTCATCTGATATATCTCTCGCTGGACGGTGAAGAAACTTCGCTCGATTTTAAATTGGATTCGAGTCAGTCGGCGAGTGGATTATACCGAGCCATCACCGAGAAACACGCGTTCTACAGCTGCGAGACGGTCAGAAGTGCTGTGACGGCGCAATTCATTCGCGATCTTAAGGTGATTGGACGTCGAAGAAAAACCGGCGGAAACAAAAAACAATAATTACAGCCAATTATTCACCGTGACGATTGTCACTGAGCCCCGTGTTCTCTTAACGATTTTCAGGGCACGATTATATCAATATTCAACGAAGACTCGACCCTTGGCAAAAAATATGTCTTCGACATTCGTCGCACCTGCAGAGAAGTTTACGACAATGCGAGACGAGCCCTTTATTGCGAGGCTGCGAACATCACAATGCCGGATGAGAGTGCACTTCTCGAGAGGAACGAATGTGGCGATTGCGAAAATCCCAAATGCAAGGTTGACAACATTTTCATTATCATATTCAAAAAGACATTGTGTCGAAATAAGTTTTTTCCCATTTATTTTTTTTCTCGGTTCAACGTTTTTTACTATTCGTTGAAAATTGCATTTTAAAAAAATTCAATTCAGGCAGTTCTTTTGTCCAGAGCGCTCTTTCGGAGGTAATTTTGAGAATGGAATAACTGAAAAAATGACTCAAAATAAATACACATGTTTATCGATCCGGCAAGAATATATATGATTTTTTTAAATGTGGACGTTGTATGAATCTGAAAAAAAAACCAAATATATTCTTAGTCTGTGAATGTTGTGATGTTTGGTATCAGATTCAGCAAAAAAAATCACGAAATGGCGGCATGCTAAACTTTGATTATCAGTTTTCCTATTTTTCTGAGCATTCTACGAGTTATATGTATAAAAAAGGTGTATGCCCAATCTGAACTCAATCGGCCAATTGGTTATCGAGATATCGTGGTTGCCGATTTGAAAGGCATAGTTTCGAGAACTATGAGAACGAGTTTGCCTCTACAGTGAAAACTATTAAAAAAAAAAGATTGCCTTTTTTAAATAAAAAGAAAAATCTCTAAAATAGAGTGACTGTTTCTGTTATTTTCAAGACTAGTCTCATCGTTGGCCCCTTTTTTTGAATAAATCATATTTTTTGAGAGGGGGAGAATGGGGTTTTTTGACATGGGGGCCGGGTTGAAATTCCGAACTTTGAATGCGCCGACGGTTTAAAATTCCTAATTTCAATGTTCCGAAAGTACAAGGTCTGTCACAATCATGCCAGCGAAAGTCTACACAGTTGACTGTAAATGATGTAGAACGCATCACATTGTCTAGACAAATTTCAAAATTGATGTAAAATCACTTCTCAATTTAAAAAAAAACAAAATCTTAAGATAATTCGTCGATTTATTGAAAATTTTGAAACTTTTAAAACTTCCATAGCCGAATTATTTTGACGGTGTTCAGATTTTCGGAGTTTTGTCTTTCGTGTAAAATTCTGTCGGAGTTTTGATCTTTTTGGGTAGTATTCTTTCGGAGTTTTGAACGTTCTGATCATTGAAAGTTCGGGATTTCAACCCGGCCCCGGATTTTCACGGATTTCCTGGAACACTCGTACTTCAAATACATTTTCCCATCAAGTCCATACGACATGAAAATTATTTATTATTACTTACGAAAGAGATTGGAATCTTTTTTTGGTAAACGTAAAAAAAAAAGTCTCTACGAAATATTGCGATCTTAAAAACATTTTTTCCATTCAAATATATTCTATTTTGGACTTCCGGTTGGACTCTCGCCACGGGTGGTAGGGCTCCGCGTGGTGTGCTACAATTTTGCGTAACCTAACTGGAAATAGTCCCGTGCGCCGCAAAAAAGTGTAGTAGGGAGGTAGAGCGCTAAGTGAGGAAGCTGTGGAAGTGTGGGGAAGGCGTAGGAGGACGAAGTGAACCCATTAGGGCGCATAAAAAAAAGAATCGTCGCGAGCTGGGCAGGTTAAGCCAGTGACAGGGAAAGGTGTCATGGCGGAGGAACGACGGAACGGGACGGGCCACGGCTTCGAGGACCGCGAGGACCGGGAACGGATGTGGTGCGATAAAGGCGCGTCCACATGGCCAGAGGCACAAGCTGGTGAGGATGATAGAGATGAAGGCGGGCGGCTTGAAACGGCCGATGGAGGCGCCGCCACGGCAGCTCTAGAAAACGCGGCAGTCGAGACAGAACGCGACGATGACAGGCAGAGCGTCAAAAGAGGAAGGGGGAGACCGAAGAAACTGGCAGGAGGAGGGACGACAAAAGGGCCAAACAGCATTGATAGATACTTCGTGCAAGAGCAGGCACAGGAAAAAACCGCTTTTGGAAAGAACACGAAGATGAAGAAAACGCCATGCAAGGAGGGGGGAATAGAGAAGCAGGAGAAGACCGTCGCAACACGTCTTGAGAAGGGACCGGAGGATAAACAACGAGACGAGGAGGGATATGACGAGCGAAACGACGTCGACACAGTAGAATGTCACAAGGAGATTAATGCGGCCAATGGTTGTGACAATGTGAGTAAGGAAGAAGGTACAAATTGGGAGGAAAAACTAGAAAAAACTGTGGGAAATCTAGAAAAAATGTTAAAGAGCGGTCTGGCTAAAATAAAAGAAGAGTTAAAAACTGAAAAGGAAAAGTCACCACTGCCCTGTCGATGCGAGGATATGGACAGAATTATAAAGGAGTTGTTGGGAGAGGCAAATTCATGGAAGTACAAGCTCGACAGGGATACTATTGTGTGGAGGGAGGAGAGGGAAGCCCTGGTGAGAGAGATAAATTTCTGGAAGAGGAAAGCGCATGAACAAACGGCTGTATGCGATCGCGAAGCCGCAGCAAGGGAGGAGGAACCGATGGGACCGGAAGTCGCAACATTCACCATGGGAAGCGACCAAAACAACAACGAAGCGTGGGTAGAGAAGGAAAGACCTGCCACAGCTGACAACAATTGGACAGAGGTGGCAAGAGGAAAGAGGGGGAGGACAGCGGGATCGAGCCGATCATCGGAAATGGAAAAGGACGAGAGGTGCTGGAATCTGCGCGGCGGAAGCAGAAGGAACGCAGATCACGGAGGGAAGACGGATAGGAGGGGGTTCGAAAATTCGGGCCACGGCCGCGCAGCTGCGTGGCGTGACGACGGGACGTTGGCTGACGACCATCGAGTGCGGCGGCATACACATCGGCCGCGACCAATGGAAAGAGGGGAATGGGAGCAGGAGCGCCTGGAAAGAAGGGCCAGGAAGAAAAATGTTAAGATAGGGGG
Source organism: Ophion ellenae (assembly GCA_963210295.1). NCBI lineage: Eukaryota > Metazoa > Arthropoda > Insecta > Hymenoptera > Ichneumonidae > Ophion > Ophion ellenae. The sequence goes on from OY723391.1 coordinate 11,447,484, forward strand.
AATAAATGCAAAAGGAAGCGAGAGGGAAATCATCAGGGAAGTGGGCGATTTCTTGTGGGAAAATTTGGGGGCAAAGCCGGTCATAAGACGGGTGATTAAAACGTTGGGCGGGCCAGTGCTAGTCTTGGAGTCGATGGACGAAAAAGTCCAGCTAATGAAGCGTAAGCGCGAGCTCAGGGGTACACGTATTTGTTTAGAGGACGACCTAACGATAAGAGAAAAGGAGGTGAAAAACTGGTTGAGGGGGGAGGTGAGCAGAAAGAGAAGGGAGGGGAGGGAAGCTAGAGAGGGGTACAATAAGATGTGCGTGGATGGTGAATGGTGGTACTGGGTAGACCCGGAAGGGCGTCTGGTGGATGAAAACAATTTTTTTCGAGATAGAAGGGGGGTCTGGTAATACTCGCGGAGCATACAAGCTGCTAACGTGGAATGTCTGTGGAATGGGGAACATAGCGGAGGCAAGAAATCTTTTGGAAAAGCATGACGTAATTATGCTACAAGAAACGTGGTTAGAGAAAATGCCGAGTGGGAAATATCTGAACAAAACCGCGAGGGGGTATGTGTGGTGGTGTAAAAAGGCGGAGAGGGGGAAAAGAAAAGGACGAGCTCGTGATGGACACCTGATAGGCATAAAGAAAGAGATAAGTACGTCTTGTAAAGTAGTCGAATGGGAGTATGGGGGAATAGTGCAAATATGGCGAGAAGAGGAAAAGAAATGGTCGTGGATTATTGAGGTATATAATAATGTAGGGGTAAAAAACCTCGAGGGACCGCTAAGGACGAAGGTTGAGGAGGGGATCGAGAAGGGAGCTGGGATCATCATCGCGGGAGACCTGAATGCCAGAATAGGGCGGGAGGGGGCAATCACGGTCTGCGTGAAACCAGGGGGGCCATTGTGGGAGAGGAATTCAAGAGACGGGGTACTGAATGCGGAGGGGAAAAGCTTGCTGAGGCTGTGCGAAGGGGGAGTGCGATGGGGGAGGTCACCTTTGTTGGGAATAGGGGGGTAGGGACGGGATCGGTCCTTGACCTAGTCATCTGGGTGGAAGATGAGGAAGAGGACCTGGTAAGAGAGCTGAAAGTCATACCAAGAGCTGAATCGGACCATTTTCCGGTTGGGTTCACGATTATGGGGTCAAATGTGATAAAGAAAAGAGATAAAGGGGGAGCGAACAAAGGAAAGGGGGAGAAGACGGAAGACAGGCTAACCTGGATTGATGAAGCATCTGAGGAATATGTGGAGGAAGTCGAAAAAGTAAGAGTGGGGGGCATTAGGAATGACTCGACCAGTCAGAGGTGGGAGAAATTGAGGAAGGCGATCTGGAAGTGAGCGGAAGCCACGGGAATGGTAAAAAAGAGGAATAAAGGGGGTGGGGACAGGAGCTGGCTGGGGCAAGAAGGGGTGCAACAAAAGAGGAACGTTCAACGAGCACTCAAAAAATTTCTTAAAACAAGAAATCCGGAAACGAAGAGGAAGCTTAATGTAGAAAGGAAAAAGTGGAAGGACCTAAAGGGGAGGAAAAAGAAATAATGGTTAGAAGAAAGATGGGGGGAGATTCAGGGCAGTAAAACAATGACTGACTGGTGGAGGGCAATAAAGAAGTTCAGAGGGAGGAAAAGTACCGCAGGAGAAAATATTAACAAGGAAGATTGGGAGGCACACTTCAAAAAACTTATAGGGGAAGGGGATACAACACAGGCCAGTACTGGTCCCGGGGAATGCGAGTTCGTAGAAGAGGACGGTGGAGAGGATGGACCCTGGAACAGGGAATTCAGTAGGGAGGAACTATGGAAAGTGCTGAGGAAATTGAAGAGAGGGAAGGCGGCAGGGGAAGATGGGATTACAGGGGAGTTCATAAGGGGTCTATCGAAAGAGGCAAAGGAAGAGTTAAGGAACATATTAAATGGAATCTGGAGAGAAGGAAAGCTACCAGGGGGGTGGGAAGTAGCGTTAATTTTTCCGATACATAAGGCGGGGGACGAGGAGGATGTAACCAATTATAGAGGCATATCATTACTAAATGTTGGCTACAAAATCCTGACAAGTCTAATGATTAGGAGAATTAACAGATGGGTAGAGGATAATAGGATCGTGAGGGAGGGTCAGGCGGGCTTTAGGGAAAAAAGGGGTACGCGGGATCACGTCTTCGTACTGAACGGGCTAGTAAATAATAGCCTTAGGAGGAAGGGGGAGAAACTGTATGTTGCGTTCGTCGATTTTAAAACGGCATTTGATAAAATTAATAGGAACATCATGTTTGGGAAACTCTGGGAGAAAGGTATTACCGGAAGGATGTTTAAGTTGATACGGGGAATCTACGAAGGTACTACAAACGAAGTCATCACAAGTAATGGAAGAACGGGTAAATTCGAAACAAAAAAGGGGGTGAGACAGGGATGTCCCCTCAGCCCGACCCTCTTCGGGTTGGTCCTAGACGATATTGATGAGGAATGGGAAAATAATGGTATAGGAGGAACGGTGATGGGTGGGAAAAAATTCTACGCCCTCAAATATGCGGATGACATTGCTCTAGTAGCAGACAATGCCGAAGCGTTAAGGGATATGTTGAGGCGGCTGGAAAAATTTGAGGCGAGGATGAAAATGGAGGTAAACACGGAGAAAACTAAGGTTATTATTTTTAAAAGGGGGGGAAGACCGAAGAAGGGAGAAAAGTGGGAATTTAGGGGGAAAACACTGGAGGTCGTGAGGGAATTTAAATACTTGGGATTCTGGTTCTCTGCGAATAACGCAATGAAAAGGCATCTGCAAATAGTGACAGCGAAGGCTAGGAAGGCAGCAAATGCGGTCTGGGGGTTGATGAAGCGAGCGAGAGTGGACGATCTGAAGTACAGATTACAGCTGATGGACTCCTTGGTGAAGGCAGGAGCGCTATATGGAGTGGAAGTGTGGGGATGGAGGAAAAGGGAGGAGGTGGAGAAAATGCAAGGGAGGTTTGTAAAAATGGCATTGGGCTTAGCGAGGAATACACCGAGCTATCTCTGGAAAATGGAAGCGGACAAGAGAAGTATCGAGGTTGAAGCAAGGAGGAGGGCGAGTAGCTACCTGCTAAAAATTGTGGAAATGGAAGAAGACAGATGGCCGAACATTTGCCTAAGGGAAGAGCTCAGGAACATCCTGAATGGAAACGCGTCGAAATGGGGAAATGAGCTCAGAACAGCGATGGAGGAAGTTGGAGATGGGAGAGTCCTGGAGTTAATAAGGAATAATGGGAATAAAAGGGCGATTAAGGATATGTTGATAGAAGGAATAAACATAAAAAGGGACCAGGACATACAAAAGGATTGGGGGGGCATTGGTAGATCCACATTCTGCAGCTATTTTAAGGGGATCAAAGAGAAACTGGGGAGAGAGGATTTTTGGGAAGAAAAAGATATTAGGGGGGTCATTAAAGAGGAATGGGAAAGATTGCGATGCGGAAATCTGGAGAGGTCAGGAAAGAAAGGTTATAACAACTGGAATTGCAGAGTATGTGGAAAGGAAGAGGAGACGCTGGAACACATCTGGAGGTGTGGAGAGGCGAGGAGACAAATTAACGATAAGTGGGTAGCAGGGGTAGACAAATGGAGAGGGGGTAGAGTGGGGGAATGTCTAAGGGGATGGTGGATAGAAACGTTAAAGGGAAAAATAGTTAAGGAACTGGCGGAATATACTCTGGCATTCAGGGACCTCGACGAAGCGGGCTGAGGACTACGCGGAATTAGTTTATTAAAAGACTCTAAACTAGTAGCTGTAAGCACGCCAAAAACGACCGAGTATCCCTAAGGAAACGCAATAGGAGTTAGCTTTATGACTATTCTTATATATTATGATTATTTATGTAAGGCGAAATGTATACAAAAAATGGAAAACTTGTAACGCAAAATGTAAGTATGTAAGTTGGGCCATGTCACAGCAAATGCAAGACATATGGAATAAACTCTAGACTATATTCTATTTTACGAGGAATTTTTCCAGATAGCAAAATTCGAGTCTTGAGCGCGATTCCAAAAGTTCGCACAATTTAATTAGCCGAAGTTATAAGATCTATTACAATTTTGTGACTTTTTTTCTCCTTTTACGAAATCCCCGGAGCACTTGTAACTCGACATTTGATTTTTTCAATACTGTACAAAACTTTGAAATCGCAAATGAAAAAAAACCCTTATTCACCAATATATTTGTTCAATGTCTCGGTTGCAGGAATCGCGCGCGTGCCTTGCAAAGCTGTTAGACGCGATGCTCTGCCGTATCTGCATGGATCGTAGTTTGGACACGGCTCTTTTTCCTTGCGGCCACGCGGTCGCCTGTCTCGAGTGCGCGAGGCGCTGCGAGCGTTGTCCGCTCTGTCGAGCCGACATCGATCATTGTAGAACGATTTACCTACCGATCGAGCTTACCCACGTCGACAAGATCAATCTGAAGCTGAGCGTCGACAGCATGACAACGATGAGTCCCTCGAGACGACCGTCCGACGCGGAATTTATTGAGGAGAGAATTTTGCCGAACGAACAATCGTTGGTAAACGCTGACGATATTTGAGAACGACCGATCGGCCGAAAATTCGGTTTGTTGATCAACGTCTGGCGAATATTCACTTGCCGTATCGAGAGATCGTATTACTGAGATATTCAGAAGTTTCGTATTCTCATATGCACTTCTCGAAAGGGGCATTCTTGTTTTTTTTTGCTTCGAATACATGTGATTTTATTGTTATTCGGTACGACAGAGACAGCGGAAGCGTTCGTTTTTTTATATTTTTTTTTATTCATCATTCGCTAAGTCACAATCCGCAAAAACGAAAACCCGTTTCGTCAAATTTTATCGCATCGACATCATTTCGTGAAGTTTAATCGGATAAAAAAATTGTTTTTGTTTTGCAACTTTACCTCGAAAAATGCGCCTCATAGATATATTAGCGGACGACACTTTCTGATTCGTATATAATTTAGGTTATGAGAAATTTATTTCGTAATCGTACTTCATAATTTTGTTTATCCTCAAGAATCATTAGTTTCAGGGTGAAGATACCTTAGGCGAGGAAAAAATTGCCGATTTTCATGATTTTCTTTTAAAGGAAAGATTTCTTCACCGTTTTTCAGACTCAGGGTATGTTTTACTACTACTTTTGGCCGTTACATGGTATTTTCCATTCGTCTTTAAAAACTGCGGTTTAATCTGCCGGCGGAATTAACCTGGACAAAAAACAATGAAGATTTTTCTTGCATTAACACTCATACATAGGATATGAACCAAGAAAAAGTAAGAAATGTTGAAATCGATGAAACCGTACGCTTTGTAACAAAAATATTGAATTTTCCGAAAAAACGACTACATTTTGTGTAATAAAAAAATCTTTTTAAAAAATTTCAAAAATATTTACAGTCATTTTTTAGACAATAATGTTAGAAAGATTTACACCAAATTTCATCAGAATCGATCGATTAGTTTTTAAGCTAAACGTCACGCCAGTTTAAAAAATGCAGTTTAGAAGACTGTGCCATACCTCCGCTATTTTTAAAGATTAATTAAAAAATACCATGCAATAGCCAAAAATAGTAATAAAACATACCCGAAGTCTAAAAAATGGTGAAGAAATCCTGCCGTTGAAAAAAAATCATGAAAGTCAGCAAATGTTCTCCTCGTCTGAAGGTATCTTCCCCTAGATAAGTTGTGTATTCTTCTTCAAGAGATATTACACCATTTGGAAAGATAAGAAGGTCTTCTGTTCACAAATAAGTTCGATATCCGACATCCTGATTCAGTTGCGTAACAGTGCGGATGTATTTCCGGTGCAGTGATGAAATTTGCGGCTTCTTCTATCGCCGGAATGAATTATCACTCCAATGAGAGAAAGCGATAGAATAAGATTGTTACGACTGATTGAAATATTGGAGGAGTATTGTGACGTGGCGCGTGAATGATTTTATCAACAATGTGCAACTGCTTTCCGAGCGAAGGAAAACATTTCATTTTTTGCCGTGTAAATATAATTGTATGTCTTGCGTGAATTTTACGTAAAAATTAAAAGAGTTGAATGGCTCTGAATCGCGTATATTTCGGAAAATGTTCGAAATTATCGAGAAAAAAGTATGTAAACGCGAAAAAATTGCGCAGCGATGTTTCGTTATGATTATTTTACACATGGGTGACTTGGGGCACCTGTAAGAGATGGGAGCCGATTTGAACTTATTTTCGCTTATCTGGAGAGTAAAAAAAGTAGCCCAATGTATTTCTTGCTTTCCTTTTTTAAAGCAGCTTCGGTCATTCGACGATTCTAAATTTTGCGCCTTTTAATTTTATTTTCGTCCCCGTGTAAACGTTCCGAATGAACCGCTGGCCCCTCAGGTCAAGGGGTCGGAAGCTTTAATCGCAAATCCTGACCCCGTACATACACATAGGGGAGGCGATCCCTACGGAATGATCTCTTTCCTCTGGTACTCATTCAATACTTTTTTATCGTCCATAGACCCCCGAAAAATAATTCATTCCTTTTTTTTTAATCGCCTTTCCCGCTAATTGCTGTTCCGTAACGGCTTTGCCAAACGTATTTTCAATTAAAAATACCATTTTATATGCGGTTGTCCATACTTATTACCGAGTTTTTTTTTCATGAAAAATGAAGCTTCGAAAACTAGCGGTATTTCGATTCATTTTCAGGCTTGTGGAACAAATGTTTATTCCACTAATTAATTCAAGACAACAAGTCTCGTTGTTCTATTTAAACTATGCTGAGAAATGTTCACGGAAAACTGGCTACAAAAAGAACGTTTTGAAAATAAAACTTTGTTTTTGAAGGTTTGAAAAATCATAGAGAAAAATAACGCGGCGAAACCTACAAAAAATCCTAAAAGTTAAATATATAAACACACACACACACACACCTAACACGGGATGTTCATTAATGAATTAACGCGGCATAATTCTCGAGGCCACTACCACAATACCTCCGATTGTACAGGATGTTTCGTTCATAAAAAATTACATTTTTTTACGTTATTATTACTATTAACTTCATTATTATTTTAAGTGACTCAGTGAACTAGGAAAAAAGCGTACGAAAAATCCAATGCACGTACAAAGCATTCATTATATCGAAATATTGGATGCCGCGAAATTTTCTCGTGAAACAGTGATTCTCATCAACGACGAAACACCCTGTGCAAAAGTCGAAAAAATAATAAGAAAAAAAAACTTATTACCGTAATATCTGTTCATATGTACATATAAAGGAAAGATAACGTTGTAGCAGGGTCAAGTGGGTTGATGTTATAGGTTCTTAAAACGTCGTAATGTTATTTATGCCGATTACGCTATCCGTCAAGTTAACGGAAAAAAGATAAACAGAAAAACGATATACAATACATACAATGTTTTTGCTTTAATATATATATATATATATATATATATTAAAACAAAAACATCTACGTCGAAACGAAAGCCGAGAATAATTCACTCCAATTTTCTATTGTCAAAATAAACGCGCGACTTTATCTCGCGATGGGTCAGTGATCGTTCGATAAGCGCGAAGAACGATTTTTTTAATTGCATCAAAAGAGAGCGGGAAAAAAGACGAGGAAACGAAGAATCAATGCATGACAATGTATCGTTACCATTCTGGACAACGTCTCGTTTACTTGAGAAAAAAAACGTATTTCCCGATATTTTTTGTAGATTAGTTACTATTATTGATAGCTTTGTGAGAATGGTTTACGGTATTTTTTATTGCACGTGCTTATTGTTTTCTTAACGATGTGAATCGTTGCTTCAAGAGTTAATTGCGTGGGAACTCGATTGTTTTTTGTAAACCCAAACGATGAGTAATTTAGAGAAAACTCGTTCGAGTTGTGTTATAAAGCAAGTATGCCACATTTAAGTGGGCAACGATACATAAAAAAATCATCGGCACGATTGTGTATATCTTTGGTGCCAAATTTTTTTTCTGCCATAAAACAAGTCTGTTTCGTGGATGATGTGGCGGGTGCTTGCAAGAAAAATTGCGCGAATTGAATTTTTATTGTTGTGTCGAAGCCTATTGAATTATTTGAAACAAATGAGGAGTTGCAAACATACTCGTTTTTGAAAGATTCCCTAATGCTGATTATCATTGAACCACGTGCACTTGCAAATGCCGTACGTTACTTTTCTGAAGTACAATCGAACATGCATGAATCTAAAAAAAGAATTCATAATACTAAATATATAAATGGAAGATACTTTTTTTCGAGTCTAAGTCACAGTGTCTCTCTTATTACTACTGGGGAAGTCTGATGTCGAAGTTCATGTGAAATGGCGAATTGTGTGGAAGAAGAACATAAAAAAAAACCATTAACAGTGCGATCTAATGATAACACGAGAGTGCAAGGTACGGGAGTGGAGAATGGTGTGAGAAAACACGAAAATCGTTATAGTCATTCATCAATGCAATGTACACCTAGTTCTTAATTATATGTAAGCCGAAAGCGTAAAAGAAAAGAAGGACGAAGAAGAGGGCGGTAGGAGGAAGAATTAACAGATTTGTATTTACGTGAAAATCATTAGCGCATCGTAAATCTATTTCAGATAGCGAAAGCAAGAAGAAATAGCTTCCATTGAAATATTTAAATCACCTTTACGTGCACATTTCCAACCAAAAGTTTAATTTCACGAAAATTCGAGTGTCTTCGTATAAGGCGCGGTCGTTGATCGCAAGTGTATTTCAGGGGCTGGGTTGAAATTCCGAACTTTGAATGCTCCGACGGTTTAAAATTCCGAATTTTAATATTCGGAAATTCAAGATGGGGCCGGGTTGAAATTGCAAACATTCAATTATCAGAACGCGCACAACTCCGAAGGAATACTACCCCGAAAGATCAAAACTCCGAAAGAATTTTACACGAAAGACCGAAACTCTGAAAATTTGAACACCGTCAAAATAATTTGGCTATGAAAGTTTAAAATTTATCAAAATTTTCAATAAATCGACGAATCATTTCAAGATTTCTTTATTAAGAAGTGATTTTGCGTCAATTTCGAAATTTGTCTAGACAATGTTATACGTTCTACACCATTTACGGTCAACTGTCTAGACTTTCGCTGGCATGATGTTGTGTTCAGATTTTCGGAGTTTTGATCTTTCGGGTAGTATTCTTTCAGAGTTTTGAGCGTTCTGATCATTTAAATTTCGGAATTTCAACCCGGCCCCGCTCAGGTTTTCGCAGTCTTGGTCTTTCGGGTAACATTCTTTCGGAGTTTTGATCTTTCGGGGTAGTATTCTTTCGGAGTTTTGAGCGTTCTGATCATTCAAAGTTCGGAATTTCAATCCGGCCCCGTATTTCACGAAACGAAAAATGTGGCTTTTCGTGTATAAACAAAAAATTAACGTCTTCAATAATCGTTTGAAAAATTACAATCCACAAGGAAAACAGTGTCAACCAGCGGGATTAGAAAAAGGCTATTAAAAAACTTGCCACCGTGCTCGTTATTATTTTTATTGAAAATTAATCCAACTTTGGCTGGAAATTAATCCAACTTTGGATGGAAATGTATACGAGCTGATTAAATTATCGTAAAAACAAAACCCAATTCTGATTTTGTCGGCCGCAGATTGATAGCGTCTTATTGACGGGCATTGCGTCAACATTGATGACGGTATAAATTACCACGGAGTATTAATTTCCTCAATCGGAAATTCGTTTCACGTTAACTTTCGACGAGTACTGAAAATCGTAAGAAAAAAAATAAGGCCGAAAAACAATGTCACAAGGCGAGGCTTTAAACACATCAGTCTATAATAACAAGGATGACGAAAGTTTATTTTCTACGTTGCCACGGAAAAGTGATTGCCCAATAAAAATATACGATGACAAAAAGGAAAACGAAACGAAGGAAATATACAAATTCACTACGAGAATGGTGGACTGAAAAAAAGGAAAAAATCGAAACCCAAATCTGGAAAATATCTTTGTACTACTATTGCGTGTCTATTCAATAATTTTAAGGAATATATCGTTAATAATATTGATAGAAGGAGTAACGAGGAGCAGAGAAAAACGATTATAGGCGTACGATTTCTTGTGATTATATCTCTGTATAAAGCGTATACACAATTATTATCGTAGGCGGGCCATAGAGCCCCGTATCGTAACCACATAAGTTCCATCGTATCTTCAAAAACAAACAACAAAATATTAGAAAAAAAACTTCGTTTGCAAAGAGTATTTTCAAAGTATTTCCAGTTATTTTTTAGTAATACACGTCGAGCGTCTCATGTCCATGGGGGTATGGTACAGACGAGGTTCGAAAAGACAAAAAAACGAGAACGGTGTGAATGGAATCGTCTTTTTAATCGTAACGCATAGAGTATCTTATACATATGCCATGTGATTAAATATGGTAAAACTTAAAAAAAAAACCATATCTGTGTTTCTTTCATACACCCTTCCCGCACTACCATCTTTCAAATGTATGAGATTGCATTTTTTATCGTTCAAGTGCAATGAAAAGAATTTGTTTCTACTTCGTCATCTTTGGACAGATTTTAGCGAGAAAGCCAATCACTAATCTTTTTTAAAATGCTTATAGGAATCTGCAAAACATATTTGAGGAGCTGGTGAATAAAAGCGGACTTGTCCACAGTACGTAATGAAGGGGTCTTCTCACTTTAGACGATAAAAAGGGCCATTTTCATGATTTTTTTTTATACGTATATATTATAGATATTGATATAAAAGTCGTTACACTTAATAAATACACTGTCGAAATGCATACATAAAAAAAATGTATTTATGTAAACCAAACAAACTTTAATCGCGTTTTTCTCGAAACAACGTTTTTCGACGGCTTGTTGATAAAATTTTCGAAACTACTAAACTGAACCTTATAAAATTTTAACCACATATTCTTTACAACTATAGCTATAGCGAATATAAAGGATTTTTTTAAATTTCGATATTTACTATTTTTTTGCATAAACCTCTGCATAAACACAATTAAAAACTTCATTCAAACTTTGGTACAAAAATTTGCCGTCACTGCAAGTGGCACCTACTACCGGACAGACTTAACTTCGAGCCCCCAGCGACGGATATCTTCAAAACATTGTGCATCAATCGCATATATAAATTTTCGAACATTTAGGGATGTCTGCAAATTCTTCATAAACCCATCCACGGCAGCTGGCACTGCATCTAGTCTTTTTCGTGGTCCTCCAGGCACCCTGCGCAAGTAGTTTTTATATTCAATATTTGAGTCAGTGGTTGCTTTTTCTTCGCTTTAGCTCCACCTTTTCCTTTGGCCTTTACGCCTTTAGTTTTTTTTCCATTTTCTTCTATCGCTGTTTTAAACTTCTTTCCAATTCCTTTCTGTTTGTCCTTAACGTTCTTTTTATTTTCTTTTTTTCGACAACAATTTTGCACGGTGATGAAGTCAGAATTTCACTTCTTTCGGTTTTTCTCTTCCTAGCAACTTATCGTTTTTTTGCAGCGTCTGGCAATGGCGACAAAATATGGAGAATTTGCACAACACCTTGAGCAAAGATAGTCCACGACTTAATAACGATGTTTTGTCATGTAAAGTGCATTTCGAAACGTCGTAGCGCAGCGAAGCTTCTCTCAAACTCAGTTAGCAATTTTTTTTATCCATGTCCTTTCATTTTCTTCCTTTCCATTTTGATTTCACTGCGTTCTTCTATCCTGTAAAACAACGTACAACAGTTATAATCAAAAGTATAAATGCTTACGAGAAACGAACAGCATGCTTACTGCCCGGCGTAAAGGAACCACTTTGTGTCCGGTACCAGGGGACAGAGAATCCTCAAAATTACGTGTTTTATACCAAAACCCCATGGGAAACCAAGAAAAACTTTCACAAACTTCGAATATTTATGGAACACGACGTATAATAAACATTGACCTAAGCACTTAAACACAGAAACTTAGCAGTAACACTCACCTTGATCTTACCCGACGCAGTGTATTCCCGCCAAACGTAGCACTTAATCGCTCCCACTTTGGGCTTGCGCGTCAGTGGCAAACTGCGCCCCGTGATTGTGTATCGATACGCTCCCCCGCACCCCTTTCATGGGTTTGTTACGCGAACGCGCTGCGATATTGTCGTGATAGCACGAGTGTCCGACGCTAGGTGCCGTCCGGCGTTACGGGACTTTCCCCTATCTATTATAAATGCAATCTTACCTCATTTTTTGAATTTTTCAATTCTGTATAGCTTAAAATGTTCCTAACCCTTCAGTCTAATGGAATCAAAAATTTAAAAAAATTTTAAATTAAAAATTTTTTTGCGCATATAAGGCCTTAAGGGGCGAGATGCAGTCAGAATTTTAAAAAATTGATTTTTTTATTACATTTTCTTGATATATAATAGTTCGAAAATATTCCCTGAAAATTTCAAGTCAATCCGATGAATGGTTTCCGGGATATTCCACAATTAGTGAAGCGGCTACGTCTATTCTCAACGTATAGACGTGGCTGACAAACGCGCAAACGATAATAGGGGAGGCTGGGGTCGATAGAAATACGGGTCAAATGAAACGAGTTGAATAACTCAAGATGGTTATTGATAGCGGTTGGGGCCCAAGGGGAGAAGGAACTGCTTTGCATATCGGAACCTGACGCTTATTTCACGCCGCCGCTCCGAGAGCGTCGAACATTGTATGTGAGTGCATCGCTTTTTCGACACAAAAAGTAAGTTTTTTTATTACTATTATTTTGCCCGGGAAAAAAAGTTCATATCTGAATATATCTAAATCATACCTGTAGAATCAGATATGATCAGACAAGAAAAATGGCCATATCTGTTCATGTAGTGTCGTGACAGATCGTCTATGCTTAGATCTAAGCATGTATGATCATATCAGAGCCATTTTGATAATTTTGAAAGCAGCCCGACCATATTGCAGCAGGTCTGACCAGATACAATCCCCAGGCAAGATCTGATCTTGTTGGACCAGATCTGATCATGTCAGGCAAATCTAATCTTATTGGACCAGATCTGTCTGTCCGTATAAGAATAAAATACCGTGGATCCCAGTAGACCTGGACATATATGAATAATAGACCTGCCCATATAATGGAATCAGAGTTTATCTGAACTATCAGACCCGGTATGATTCCAACTATATCAGAGCAAATCTTACCCTGTTGAGACAGATCAAATCTTGTTAGTGCAGTCATGAAGATATTAAAATGTTTACATATATAGAGCGAGGTTATTAACACGTCATCACTTAACGTGTTAATAATTAATAATATTATAGTAACTCACACGATCACATATAATACAGTCAGATGAGGTGCCATATCTGATCGGATATCGTCTCATATCCTCATATATCGTTTCATATATTCAGATGTTTTCATGTGTGAACAACTGAACTGCATATACGATAAGGTATGCGTGTATAAGACTTCGTATATTTTCCAGGTTTGGTATCGTATCTGATGGGATAACATTTTATATGAACGTGCATGCTCATATATAACATCATATATATTCAGATATGGTTTCACGCTGCCAACTCGCCTTGGTACCTGACCAGATAAAAACATATATGAGATCTATATAGCGGAGTCTGGTACCGTATTTGATCGGATATAATCTTATACGAACAGATAGGTTCACATATTACATCATGCATGTTCAGATATGATCTTCTATATGCACATGTGATGTGGAATATGATCAGACCTAATCAAATATGATACTGTAAAATGTCAGATATAAATATATCTGATACGTATGTGACAATATCTGAAACATATATGAACATATCCACTCAGGCATGAACTATTTTCCCCGGGTGTGTACCGCTCCAAAACTATTGTTCCTTCTTCAGCGTTGTTTACAATCATCGTTACTGTCAATATCCGAATGAGTTTATTGTGGCATGAGCACCTACCTACAACATTGAGGTTCTTTGTTATTTGATAAATTGTTGGATGCCAGGGTATGAGGGCAGTTGAAACAAACGTTTCGGGGTCAATTGAAACGTGTTTCTATTGACCCCGAACAAACTTTTTTTACGCAAGCAAGTTTTCCAAATCTTGTTTTTCTTTTAGATGCCAAGTAACCATTCGAAACTACGAACCGTGGAAGCTGCGATCTCGAAAATTATAAAAACGCATATGCAGGTGCCAAAATATATATATTAAAACGCCAAATAGGGGTAGGAAAAAGAGAAAGTCAACAATATACACCGATACCCTGGAAAAAGAAGAGATAAGGAAAGAGACTGAAGAGTAAGACCGCAGAAAACAGGCTAAGAGAGTAAAAGAGAACCTCGAAGACTAAATAAGTCGGTCTCATTGAGTACCTCGGTAGTGACCAAAAACTATTCTCTGACTGATTATCTTGAGTAAATTAAAACTAGATAAGAAAAATTATATTGAAGCACCTCAATATGCCTTCGGTGATACCAAAACTGGAATGAAGAGCAATAATACCGAATACGTGGGTCATTTGACAAGTACCTAGCCTCACCGCTAGATGGTGCCACTATTGCAAGAGAAATACACTATAGTGTAGTACCGTCTTGTAGACGGCTACTGACAAAATTTCAGCCCGATCGGACTTGTAGTTCTCTTTTGAGAGCGTGTGAAAGCAAGTGTGTCCGTTGATTTTTGAAAGAATGGAGAAAGAAGGTTTGTTTTTGGAAGGGAAATCGCGCAGTGAAATTAAAGAACGCTTGGATGCAGTGTATGGGGATGCTTCTTCTTCGATGGCGACCGTTAGATTTTGGTATAACGAGTTTCAACGTGGTCGTACGTCGGTTTTTGATGATCCACGCCCAGGTGCTCCAAAAACAGCCACTACGGAGGAGAACGTGACAAAAATACACGATATCGTTTTGTCAGACCGCCGATTAAAGGTGCACGAGATAGCTGTGATAGTAGGCATCTCAGAAGAACGCGTGTGGCATATCCTACATGAGACTTTGGGCATGAGGAAGCTGTCGGCAAGGTGGGTGCCGCGTTTGCTGACTGCAGACAACAAGCGCATTCGTGTGACCACTTCAGAGCAGTGCTTGGAGCTGTTTAATCGCAATCCAAAAGAGTTTTTGCGTCGTTACGTGACCGTCGACGAAACATGGATTCACTGGTATACTCCAGAGACCAAGGAGCAGTCAAAACAGTGGACCTTACCCAGTGAACCTGCTCCAAAGAAGGCGAAGACAGTCCCGTCGGCTGGAAAGGTGATGGCCACTGTTTTCTGGGATTCTCAAGGTGTGATTTTTATTGACTACCTAGAGAAGGGCAAGACGGTCACGGGACAGTACTACGCCGAACTATTGAGCCGATTTAACGCCGTGTTAAACGAAAAACGGCCCCATTTGTCGAGAAAGAAACTGCTTTTCCACCATGATAATGCACCGGCTCACACCTCCGCGCTTGCCACGGCTAAATTGGTCGAATTACGCTATGAACTGCTGCCCCATCCACCGTATTCTCCAGATTTGGGTCCGTGCGACTTTTGTTTGTTTCCGAATCGAAAAAATTCACTCGCCGGGAAGAAATTCCACTCCAATAACGAAATAATCGCCGCCACGGAGGCCTCTTTTGCAGACCAAGAGATAACATTTTTTTCAACGGGTTTAAAAAAATTGGAACACCGCTGAGCCAAGTGTATTCAACTAAAAGGAGACTACATTGAAAAATAAATTTTATTTTTAGCAAAATTTTGGTGTTTTCATTTGTAGGCTAGGTACTTATCAAATGACCCACGTATGTTAATGAAAAGTGTATTTTATTCACAACAAACATACATTATCACTTCATACACATCATTAATAGTACCTGGGTTTAGTAGAAACATCAGGTCAATCAGCTGAAAACACCTATTTCAACTAACCCCAGGCACCGTTTCGATTGACACAGAGTCAAATGAAACGTTTTCCAAGAGTTTTTAAATAGCTTCTACCTAAGCTCAGGGCATAGTAGAAGCAACATCAATAATGCTATCATATAGCCAGATGAGCTAGCTATAATTTATGCCCATTACCAAACAGATAAGGTATAAAATGAAGTCACACTGACCGATTTGCTCAAAAACGTTCCAATTGACCCCAGCCTCCACCCGGGAAGGCAGAATGCTTCGAAGAAAACAACAAATTGATATTTTGGAAGC
The DNA here is from genome assembly GCA_963210295.1 of Ophion ellenae. NCBI lineage: Eukaryota > Metazoa > Arthropoda > Insecta > Hymenoptera > Ichneumonidae > Ophion > Ophion ellenae. The sequence continues at coordinate 11,463,601 of OY723391.1, forward strand.
TTCCACATCGGGAGAAGCCCTATTGTATGGACCAGGAATTGATGATTCGATGTAAGTAATTTTTAATTAGTATTTCTATACATAAATCAAGTGTAAAATTGGAAAACGCTTTCAGAAATTTTCAAAAATTTATTACTCAAAAACTATGAACTTTCGCAAAATTTCATAAAGAATACTTTCGTTTTAAAATTGCCCAGAATGTAAGAAAAAAATAATAATTTGTCCCGAAAAATGTAAATTTTTTGAAAAATTGTTTTAACAATAGGCTATAAACAATTGAACGTTGGACTTTTTGGGAAAAATTGTAATATTCGGATTCAGCGGATCAAAATACATCAAAAAAGTTTAGCTTCATCCATCGAGCTCAAAATTTTACGAACATATAATACCGTATCCACATCGAAAAACTTTAAACGCGTTTTTCTCGAAACTATGTTTTTCAAGTCGGTGACCACTATAATTAAAAAATCACTCGATGGATTCCGATGAAATTTGGTGTGCTTATTGATAGCATTAAAAACTAGTCCTTAATCGGAGGATTTTCACTTTTCTTGAAAACTTAGATTTTTTTAAAACAATAAACGAGCGATTTTATGGTCGAAAATCGAAAGTTATCTGTCCGAAGCTGCCATTTTGTTAATTAAAAAAAAGCTTCGATTAAGGACTAGATTTATTATTAAACTAATGATTTTTTTAGTTTTTGATTTCAGATGATCCAGTAAAATTTTATGATGATCACCCAAAGCACTACCCGAGTAGAAATTTCTTAGGGTTAGCCTGACCAGGATCAGGCCCCGATCGGGGTGTGATAGGGGTAACACCTATTACGGACATCCTGATCCGGCCCCGACCGGGCTGGAAGTATTTAGGCCCTACATCAGGCTATACTAAAATGGCCCTACTAAGGCCGTCCCTGATAAGATCCTACTAAGGCTTTCCCCGATAGGGCCCTACCAAGGCTTGCCCTGATAGGCCCTACTAAGGCTTTCCATGATAGGGCCTTACTAAGGCTGTCCCTAATGTGGCCCTACTAAGGCTTTCCCCGATAGGGCCCTACCAAGGCTTGCCCTGATAGGCCCTACTATGGCTTTCCCTGATGAGGCCATAAATAGGCTTGCCCTATCCCTGCCTCAGCAGTCGCTAGATGCACATAACCTCTCATTTTTCACATGGAAACTTCGATTTTACAGCATCGTAGCTTCGGAGTTGCGATGCCTTCCTGAATTCTATTTAAAAAAAAGGTGCTGCTATAGACTGTCATGATAAAAAACGTTATGCAACTCGGATGCGCGATAGAAGATTTCGGCAGCTTTGTAAGGCGAAGAGAGAGAGAGAGAGAGAGAGAGAGAGAGAGAGAGAGAGAGAGAGAGAGAGAGAGGAACTATATATATATATATATATATATATATATATATATATATATATATATATATATATATATATATATATATATCTTTTAATTATTTTTATTATATATATATATAAGGTTAAGTTTCAAAAATCTATAGCATGTTATTCGATAAACCTCTTTAATTGTCACAATGATATTAACTAATTGATATACTTTATGTGATACAACAAATAATTATAGGAATTCATTTGGCCTGTTATGCCATATCTGGGACCAAGATGTTACAAGCACTCGGTAGCATAGGGGCAGCGTGCCTAGCTTTGGGTAGGAAGGTACGAGGTTCGATTCCCATATAGGCGAAATATTTTCTTCGAACAAAAACGTTTCAGCAGGCCAGGGAATGACGAATTATGATACAAAATCATTGTAGTGGAACTCTAAATTAAGTGGTTCATTCCATTTTGGTTTTTTGAAATATTATATGCATTTCTTTCTGATCAGGCAACCTGATAGGGGCCTGATTAGGCAACCAGATCGGGCCCATATGTGACACAACGTTACATTTCCTAGTAGGGCCCTTTCAGGCTGCCTTATTAGTGCCCTACCAGGGCAGTCAGGCAACCTGATCGGGCCCTGATCTGGGCCCCATCGAAATTTCTACGCGGGTACATGCCGAATGGGGTCCGACAAAGATGGCGATATTTTTATGAATGATTAATATTTTTCTTTGAAAATTTGTACAAGTCAAGTTGAAATATAACATAAAAAGTCTGTGTAACTACTTTCGTAAAACAAACTCAATTACTATAAAAAAATAAAAAAAATATTGACCATGCTCGTTTTTTCGCGACTCTGACTGTATCTCACCCCTTAATCATTTTTGAGACTCATAAAGGAAGGTTGCGAGAGGTCGATCTCTCCGATTTCGATTAAATTTGGCATGCTTGGAGAATGGGTAAAAATAGGCGACACGTATTTTTTTATATCTGACCTCGGAACATAGTTTCACACCCTCGAAAATAGGGGTGTTTTTCGTTTTTCGTCGATAACATTATCGTTCTCATCTCCAACGTATAGTACACGAAAAAATAAAGACGGTTGCAATTTGAAATTTTTTCGCATCTCGTACCGTTAAAACGTTATCAACGAAAATCGAAAAACACCTAAATTTTCGAGGGAGCGTTCCAACCCTAAAAAATCGGATTCTGCTGATATAAAAATATACTTGTCGCCTATTTTTACCCATTCTACAAGCATGCCAAATTTAATCGAAATCGGAGAGATCAACTTCGCAATCTTTCCTCGTCAGGGTTATTTTTATTACTACTTTTGGCTGTTACATGATTTATTTTATTTTCATTAATCATTAAAAATGGCGGAAGTATGGTACGGTCTTCTGTACACTCACAAACAGAAAAAGGTTTGGTACCGTAAAAAAAATGGTTTGAATCAACCAAATCCTGCACTTGCGGGTGGCGAACGATACGAACGTTTCAATTGACTGCGAGATTTGGTTGAATTACAAATATATATTTATTTCCGGCAACCAAACTTCTTCTTGATCCGAAAACGCACAGAGTACTTTCAATTCTAATTCCGGTGTCCTGAAACCAAACGTTATTTGAACATACTGGACGGTTGGGTCGGTAATCTCTCCCTTAAAAGCATTTTCAAAATATATAGTTCAACGAAAAACATATACAGTAGAATGAAACATGTGTGCATTGAATGAATTGCAGAACATATTTCAGTCAATGCATAATATTTTTGATAAAAGTTCATGTATAGTCCGTAGCACTGAAGATATATTTTAAAACAAAACCCCCTAACGCTGCTATAGTCGATCCAATTATATGTTGGTTTGCCCTGAATCACGGAGTAGGTTCTGACAACTAATATAAAATAGTTGAAGCTGCATACACTGAGTTCAATAAAAATTGGTTTTACACCAATCGAATAAATGGCAGATAGAGCATCAGCTTAATATGAACCAAATAAACATCGAGTCACTCTAATAAAATCTCGATGTGAGCATATGCAACGTATACATTGAATTGGTAGAAAATCAATTGAATATAAATCATCGAAGAAAGTATTCTCCCTACGATGAATTATAAATACAAATGGAACAATACAAATGGACAATAAGGTAAATAGATCCGCTAAATTATGAGCCAAGATGATTCGTAATTTTTCAATAATGCCTGTTCATTAAAGTACATATTAAAATTACTGCGATGATACAGAAACAACTTTTATTGATTAATCTACGTCGATGTACGACTGTACGGTGTCAATTGTAAGATAATTTACAAAGCGCTCTGAGAAAATTACATAGTTAAACGTAAAAGCAATCTGCGTGTCGAAAAAAAAACCAAAGAGAAATCAATTAAAATAATGTGTACAGATAAATAATATTTTTTTCTGATGTATCGAGAATTTATCTGCAGGCCACATAACAGAAACCATCGGATTTTGTGTGTTCTCGAAGCGGAATTGGCGCAAACAAGTCTTTTTGCTTTACGCAACGCCAGGTCTTAGACTACAGCGTGGTTGCGACGAACTATTAGCGGCTTAAATCGAGTGTCCACGTGGTTGGATTTACCGAATTTAATCGATATCTGAAATTACGGGAGAACAATGGCTAGTGCCCGCAAAAAAATCTCAATCACGATTCCCTTAGCAATCCTTCAATACTTATGCACTTGGTGAACACGCAACGTTAAATGCAACTCAGCGGCTTCCTCTAAATTTACTATCAACACCCGAGAGACGCCGTACAATGTTTTTCTCGAAGGATAGCACGCAGCGTGACAACAATGGCGGACAAAAAGAAATTACGATCGTACACTTTCCTCGAAATGTAGAAACAAGCGATTGAAGTCCCCAACCTATCAAGATGTCTTCTACTTCGCACATCTTTATGTTTTCGATGTAAATCGGCTTACAAAACTTACCACAATGAATATTGTAGTTTTCTACACGCTCACAGGGGAGATGCACGTCAACAGCCAGAAAAGAGGTTTGTTTGCGCTAGCTGCACTCTACACTCGCCAGTGTAAACGGAACTAGGGCCGTGTCTAGGGAGTGCAGTTTATTTCCTCGCGGGTAAGCAACTCTAGCGCGAACGCGAAAGTGTACACTCCCTAAAAAAGTGTAGAAAGTGTAGCTAGCGCCAACAAACCTAGTGTAGTTTCAGATGCATGCACGAACAGCGCTACAATCGCCCTTTCGACTCCCGGCTGTTCACGTCTTCTTAGGTTTGTTCGCGCTAGCTACACTTTCTACACTTTTTTAGGGAGTGTACACTTTCGCGTTCGTCTTAACGGAAATGACGTCACGCGCCGCTGTTCGCGTTACGAGTGTAGCTACACTTTCGTGCCACTAACCCTAGACTTTCTACACTCGATATTGACGAGGTGTAAAAGTACACGAAAAGTGTAACAGTGATATTACTAGAACAACCCCATAACCAGCGAAACTGTCAGTGAGTGTATACAGAGGTAAGTACGACATAACCTAAAATATTTAAGGCAATCACAAACAAATTCTCATTTATTACAAAAAACAATCAATAATAAAGGTTCAAAATAACAAACTATTATAATTATCAATCTCTATCGATCAAGGTGATTAAAAAATTGACATGACCTACAATGTATAAGGCAATCACAAACAAATTCTCATTTATTATGAAAAACAATCAATAATAAAGGTTCAAAATAACAAAGTATTATAATTATGAATTTCTATTGATCAAGGTGATAAAAAAATTGACAAGATATAATGACAAGTGTTTATTATAAATTCGCAGTATCACAATACATTCCAATCTACTATCAACGCAAACAGAAGCTAACATGGAACAGGAGCTAGAAATTAAGTCAGCAGTGCTGTTCCGAGATTCAGAAGGCGGCTTAGTCGTTGATGCTGACAACAACGTGTGCATTGGTGAAGGTTTTGGATTTCTACAATCGTATCACTAACACTCCATTCTGTGTAAAACTGGTATCAATACATCCATTCTGGGCGCAATTACAAGTACAAGTTAATAATTTCAATAACAGCGTCCATTGTAATCAGTTTACGAGATCAACAAACTTGAGGTTGCACGGTATATCTCTTTAACGGTTAGATGAGACTCCGTAATTTCATGTGTTGTTTGAGGTTAAGGTGTGGTCCAGTAGGTCGCCGCCATGTTTCTTGTACACTATCGCGTTCGCGCTAGAGTTGCTTACCCGCGAGGAAATAAACTGCACTCCCTAGACACGGCCCTAGTTCCGTTTACACTGGCGAGTGTAGAGTGCAGCTAGCGCGAACAAACCTACTGATTCGCGATTTCCACTACCCAGTTAACCAAGCGTACCATTAGTACAGCATACCGCAAATGTGGAGTACGCCGTGCCCTACAGTACCGGTAAAGTACGGGTACGGGATAGCAGCGTAGTCGTACCTCCACGGTATCGCTACCGTGGAGTTACACCGTACTGCAGTGCACGGTGGCTCCACGGTGGCGATACTTTACCGGTACCGTGCTAGTAAATTGGCGGTACAGCGTACCGTACGGCGTACCGGTAATGTACCAGTACCGTACGCACGTATGAGGTGGCAACAGTACCGGTACGGCGCACCCCACATGAGCGGTACATTTACGGTATGTGGTTAGCTGGGTAACTAATCGCTCACAGCGATCGAACAGAGCGCGCCCGTGGTCGGATTTGCCAAATGAAGTCGTTATCTAGAAATCATACCGGGAAAAAAGTGATCGATTGCATCCACAAGAACTCAAGTAGCTATTGCTACTTGAGTTCTTGTGGATGCAATCGATCACTTTTTTCAACAGCTGATAAATCAACAGCTGATAAATATGCACATCGTAGAAAAAAGAAAACACGGTCTCACCTCGAAGTAACTTTAATTAAATCATTTGTTTCAATTAACTTATTCAATTGTAGAACCAACCATCATTCGCTTTATGCGTAATAATTAATTCAGTTGGAAAATGTAGTTTATTGGCCAATGTAACGTTATAATATAACGTTCTAATATAACCAAATATAAAGTTCAAATAAAACGCGGATTACTTGTATGAACTCCGATGTAGTTAATCCAACCCATTATATGGCCAGGGAGATGTTGCTATTTTGACATGATAATTTGGTTGTTTCAACTAAACTGGCTTTGTCACGTGAATCGAATTGTATTTCAAGCGAGTAAAATTAGGTTGCTTCAAGCAAAATTGCTTCAACTAAACATACATAGTTGGTATTATCAAACGTTTTTCTGAGTGTACAAGTTGCGGTGGATGTCATCAGACGGCGTGACACGTAGCGTCCGCGGGATTAATGTGAAAAGAAACCAACGAAGATTTTTTTCTTTCATTCGGTCTCATACGCAGAATATGAACGCGAAAAAGTGAGAAATTTTGAAAATTGATGAACTAGTACGCTTTGAAAGAAAATATTAAATTGTCCGAAAAAATGGTTATATTTTGCAATAAAAGGAGACTTTTTTATTTTCAAAAACATTTAGGGTCATGTTTTAGACAATAACGTTAGAAACATTTATATCAAATTTCATCAGAATCGGTCGATTAGTGTTTCAGCTATATGTCACGCCAGTTTTGATAATGCAGTTTAGAAGACTGTGCCATACCGTAAAACGGGGTTACTTTGACATCAAGGGTAACTTTGATAGCTTTTGGGGCTACTTTAACAGAGCGCCAAAATACGATTTAAATATGTGTTAAACAACAATTTGGTGTTTAAGTCTATTATAATGTTGCTAAAGTTGATTGGATTGTTGCTCAAGTTGATTTTGATCTCAATGATAATCATGAGCCTAATTGAGTGCCTAAAATAGTACCCTAGGTACTTGATATTTTTATGTAAAATGTTTCCTTAACGGAGGACACTACTATAACTCCCTAAATACCAGGTCAAAAGAACTTTTAGGTTTTATTAGGTATATATTGAAGTATGTAAAAAAAATTAATTTGGCAAAAGAAAAAAAAATTTTTTAAAATAGAGACGAGTTTGAAAAAAAAATCGTGTTTTGACCATTATTTTCATATCGGAGGTGATATATTTTTTACAATTTTCAATTAATCGAGAAAAGCGCTCGTACTTGACTGTTAAAGCAATCTAAGGAGCTACTGTTGAAATTTCAAGTCGATTGGACAAAAATTGTTCGAGTTTTGCTGCGTGCCGATCTAAAAACATGGTTTTGAGAAAACTACTTTTTTTATTTTCTCGTTAATTTTTTTAAATAAAAATTTACACGAAATAAGTTCAATCTATGCTTAATAACATACCTTTTTTCCAAATCCCAAATGAATAAATCAGTAGACAAAACAAATCGGTAAAAACTACCTTTTTGGCCTGTCACAGTGGTGTCCTGATTTTAAAAAATCGTTGTTTATCATTTAATTCCATGTATAATGCATAAAATATGAATTTCTTAAATCAAAATGATGTCAAGCGACCCTTAATCTTTAACATAAGTTGCGTTTCAATGCTTTGTCAAAGAAACCCCACAATGGAGGTTATTTTGACACTCAAAAACATATATATAAATGGTGGGGGCTGGTGCGGCTTGACTTTCTTATACATTTGACAGCCAAAGGACGCATTGTTCTATTGCAGCAAAAAGTCGGAATTTAGAATGTTAAAAAAAATTACCTACAAAAAACTTCCAAAACCTGTTCAAAGTAACCCCGTTTAACGGTACCTTCGCCTTTTTTAAGATTAAGAAAAATAAAAAATACCATGTAGCAGCCAAAAGTCGTAATAAAACATACCCTAAGTCTCAAGAATTGTGAAGAAATCTATGCTTTAAAAAAAATTATGAAAATCAGCAAATGTTTTCCTTCCTCAAAGGTATCTCCCTCCTTAATTAAAAAAACAGCAGTTATTAACGACTGAAACGAAAAAGATTGCTTCTTATTTAAGGGATTAGGCTACTGTGAAAATGACGAACACTCGTTTTAACGCAACTCGTCGCTTGAGGCAACGCTGATTGAAGAGGAAAGTTCAATTTATGTTGCAGGAAACGCAGATTGAAGATAAACTTATGATTGCAAGGATAGAACGGCTACGAAAACTTTAAATGCGTTTTTCCCGAAACTCTGTTTTTCAAAATGGTGTACGCAATTTCTCGACATCTAATGAACATACTGACTCGAAAGTATGCACACTTATTGAGTGTAATAGTAGTTTAGTATTGACAGACGTTTTTTATCTTAACATTTCTTTCAAATTAGTCATTAACAATAACGATGTCATATTTCTTCGAAAAAGTTCTTAAAAATTCAACATTTTTTTTGATGATCGAACCACCATAACAAAAAAAGCGCGGTCAAGGTTTCGCCAATATTATGTATTTCAAGGCCCTATATATCTTTGGATGGTCGGAAAGCAAGGCTTTTTAGAGATTCTTTTGAAAGTACATGTTGTTGGGGAATCGGCTTCGATTCGAAATTCAACAACGCGTATTATCAACACGGCCGCACACTACTCGTATTAGTTCTTTTGAAAGTACTAAAGAAGCAATCAAAATTAGGTTCGGAGGGTTTATTTTATATATCGGTAGGTACTGAAATCAATTTTTTATTTTCAAAAAAATACAAAATGGCGGCCTAGTGACCAGTAGAAAGAGACCGCCTACTTTTAAGGCCTTATATACGCGAAAAAATTCAATATTTGTCATTTTTAAAAATTATTTTGTATTCCATTAGCCTTAACGGTTAGGAATATTTTAAGCTTGACAGAATTGGAAAATTCTAGCTCCAGCTATTAAATCAGGCAAGATTGCATTTATAATAGATACCGCGCGGCGCGACCGACCGCCAACCTCAAAGCCGTTTTTCCACGATTCACTTTTTTGAACTTTGTGAAAGTTCTAACTCTTGAACGAAGATTAAGATCGCTTTGAAGTTTTTACTACATATTCCTAGTATCATCACCTATCGTGTGCACTACAGAAACAAACATTTCAATGACACAAAAAAATGTAAAAAATAAAATACCGACAGAAAATTGAGTAAAAATATTTTAAGTTTCGGACCGGTGCGATGGTCTAGTGGTTAGCGTGCTCGCCACTAAACCAGCGGACCGGGAGATCCCGGGTTCGAATCCCAGTCGCGTACATTTCGTCGTGAAATGTTTGTCTTCGGCATTTCGCGGCAAAATAAGACTAGTTCCACGACTGGGGGGCGAACTCGATGACCGGCTGTATTGGTATAGGTTTTCCGCAGTTTCCCTATACCCATGACAGAAAATGTCATGATGAATATAATACAGAGGGGGAAGTCGGCTGCGGCCGCAAGAGGGGGGAACAGAGAGAAAGATGGAGAAAAAAGGAGTGAACAGTAGAGGAATGAACGGTCATAATGAGGGGAAGAATCGGTAACAAACGCGAAAAGCGTGTACCTAAGGAAAAAACCAATAAAAAAAAATATTTTAAGTTTCGAATTTTTATTATAATTTTTTAAAATAATATTGTTGGTTCACACTGAAGATACATTCATTATGCAATTATAAATATGTTCATTTTTTTCAGACACTCACATCGATGCCGAGAACTTTCACCATCAACGCGCGCGCAAAAAAAATACATTGCTTTATTATGTTATATCTCCGCCATTTGTTAATATCTCTGATTTTATTTGACAAATACTCAACCATGTGCATTAATGATCTGTAAAAAAAATGTTGTCAATATATGCGTCATTTTTTTTCAACAGCGTCTAGAAAAGTACCTTCGAAAATCGGCGAAATCGCGTATTTAAGGCCTTAAGCCCTCCACGGACGGTCTCGCTGGAGACGCACATGGGCACCTCGAATACATTTTTTTCTTGTATTCTACATGAGTTTTGCTAGCGAACTACACACGATTATTACAAAATATTGATGTTTGAAAATTTGACACTATTTGGAAAAAAAATCGCATTTTCGGCTAAAAACAGCCTTAACTTGTGTGCAAAAAACCGTAAATGTTAATCAGTCGTAAAAGTCGTGTGTACTTCATTTTAAAATCTATTTAAAACACTACAGTTGAAATTTAATGTTAATCGGTTGAGAATTGTAGGATCTCCGAGTCCGCCCGATTTTGAAAACTCATCAAGAAAATGGCGTTGCACCTTTAAACCATTTTCTTTTCGCACCATATAATTCTTGGGATGTTTATACATATCAACGATATCATTCTTGGGATGTTTACACATGATTGAAGCCACTAAAAAAAACGATAAATTCTCTTCTTCCAAGGTATAAAAGGCCTTAAGAAAAAACGTTTTTTTCCATTTCTGACCAACCAGGTGGCCAACATCAAGTAGATCGTTGAGCCCCTCACGCTCAAAGGTTCTTCACGAGATTCTTTATAACTTCTTTAATTGTTAATATTTTTACGAAATTTGGTACACAACTTTATCAATGCTCATCCACATGAATGTTCAGTCAATTATTTACAAATAACCCCGATTTGACATTGATTTATTCGCGACAATTGTCGAAAGTTTTGAAATCCCGCTGTGTTTCGGTCGGCCAACCGCGCCATCTTCGACATCCAATGCGCGCGCACGTTTCGGCGCGCCGCGATTGGTCACCGAGGGCGCCATCGTCGGGAAACAAGCCGACATTTATCAGCGCTGAGCACTCTGGGCACGTATATGCCAATTTTTCCAACATGGCGTTCGAGTCGAGCCAAAGTCGGCGGCGCCTCTGTGCACCTCCGTGATCGAAAAAGCGAAGGATAAAAAAATGTGCGCCCCATAGTGTTCGCCAGATATACAGGGCTTTTTTTATTTGTCGAAAATCGTATTGTGCGTTGTACTTTCATTCGATTCGTCGATCTTCGATCGCGGCGAGCGAAAAAGCGCATTTCACGAAATAACCGGTTGCGCGCGTGTCTGTGTGTACGTGAGTGTCTTTCTCTCCGTCTCTCGTTCTGCGGAGCAATCGGATAACACCACGGTGGAATAAAAGTCTCCTCGCTGTTTTTTTTTCGCTGGTTCCTCGTGTGTAAACATGGATGCGTTAGTGCGGAGAGTCGTGACGACGAAGGTGACACCCAAAAGTTCCGTGTGGTGCGCGTATGGCCGATATTAGAAGTTCGTATCGCGAGATAAGGAGACACAAGGACGGACGACCTTTTTTTTTCTTCTCCTTTTCATAATTTTTGTCTCGTAAAACGGAGGGCGGGTAACGTTGCCACAAGATTTTTTTACCTTGTCCTCCGTTCTTGCAGCCCTCTCCGCCCTCCTCGCCGCTGGTCGTTCCTCCCGCTCTCCCTTGCGAGCCAAGAGTCGAAACGTGATCATGCTGTGGGCCAACGCGTCGTCTCGCTCGCACGCCTAGAAAACCAAATGCGAAGAAGAGTACGGAAAAAGACAAATAATACGAAGAAATTTTGCTTTTTCGCTAACGTAAGTGTCGCGTTGCGATAATTCAACGTGCATGTGCGTGTGTGTGTGCGCGCGCCTTCGCGACTTTGCGAGTCTTTCGGACGTGTCCCGTTTTTACTAGCGTATTTCGAGTATAGCTCATTCGAGATCCCCGTGACTTTCGCGTTCCAAACTCTGGCCCATTTCTCCTGTCCGTTAAACTACTGCTTCTTTTTTGCTTTCTTTCTCTCACCCTCGCACACACTCGCACCGCTTTTAGCCTTTTAACCCTATCCGCGAGTCGCGGGAGCTCTATTGATAACCCCTCTCGCGACCTCGCTACAACGCCACACCGTAACCTATGACCTTTTTTTTTTTCAATTTTTCTTTTTTTTACTCCATTGAGCTCACTATCGCGTTAGGAAAATGTGCCGCTCGTCGTTTTTTTTTACTCTCGACGGTTTGAGAATGTCGCTTTACGCGAAAAAAAAAACGTCGCTTTTCTTTGTACGAAACATATGAAAATATTCGCGCATTTCGCAGTCCTTCAAATTCCACTTTGATTCTACTGTTTTGGTGCGTGGTCTGGCTCATCTGTGCAAATATTGTTGCACTCCCGACTCCTTGCGCATCGATGTTGCTTACACATAATTGAGAAAACAAATTAGCCTCGACGAGGCCTCTTTGTTTTCCAAGAGATTTCTCCTTGAGCCAACGCAGGAAATTTTACTTATGCGTCTTGGACGGAAGTCGGGCTGAAACGTCTGTACACATTAAATATTTTTAATAAAAATATGTTTTTTTTCTTCGTATTTTCAATGTCATTTGGACCATTAGGCTACGAAAGTCGATGAAACATTTCTGGAAATCCTTATAAAAAGTTACAACAACTAGTTGCAATAAAAGATTTCAAACAGTAATAAAAATAAAGAAATTGAAAAATCAAGGAAAGCTTTCGTTGCATTCCAACAATGCAAACTTCAACATCGTTTTTTTCGTTCATTTTCCATTTTTTTGCGTGTGTCCATTTTTTTTGCGTGCGTCTCAAATTCCATAATTTGAGTGCGTAAAATCGTTTAAGAGGCTTTCCGTCCAACACAACAACAACAAAAAATGGGACGATTGAAAAATAATTAATTTTTGTATTCGCATAATGAGGTTTTACTTATAATCACGTCTCACATTCGTCTTGAGGGAACCCATTCAAAATGACTTATCTATTACTATGTATATGAGTTAATATTCAGATAGTTCGCGAGGGAATCATAGTGGGAATCATAGGGAATCATAGTCATAGGGAATCACATCATAGTAGATGTAAAAAACCGCAATGTCTGTTAATATCACATTATACAGGGTTCCTTTTACTCAAGATATTTCACATAAAAGTTAGCGGCTATGTCGAAGGCTGCTGCTAGTCTATTTTTAATATTACAAGCAAGCTTGTTGATTTATTTCCATGGAAAAATACTGGACGGGAAACTATTATCCAGATGAGGTTGAAACAAAAATCATTTACCTTCTTGTATTCAGAAAACAATAATGGAAATCGTTAAATTTTCACTAAGCTTTGATAAATCATGTGGGATCGTCGCTCAGAAGAATACTTTATAGTGTACAAGTTTATGATGTTCTAGTTTGCATTGTTGGAATGCAACAAATTTTTTTTTTTCATTGACATTTTTTCTTTGGCTGATCACAGCTACCGTAAAGTTTTTTAAAGACCTGCCGTAGAGACCGACAACCTAACTCTGTTGAAAAAATGTTCGTTAGCATTGAAAATTCAGAACAAGGAAATAAAAAAGAATTTCCGTTGCATTGGAATGATGCAAACTTCAACAACATGTTTTCTGTGTAGACAACAGATCCAAATATGAACTCAATCAAAAGTTCAATGCTGAACGGTGCCTATATTTTTACCTTTCCTTATGAGTAAGTAAACGTTAAATAAATATAAAGGAAGGACAGCAGAATGAATTGCGAAACTCCTAAATGAATAAGACAGTCAGGCAATATTGATGTTTAAAATGACTATAATACGCTATGCTACGTGTAACTGACACTTTTTTTAATCATTGTTGAAGTTTGCATCATTGGAATGCAACTAAGATAATTTTTTTTTATTGCTCCAATTTTTTCGCCCTATTGTGGCTGTGAAAATCACTCAAACGTGTTTACATATTCTTATTAGAGATTTTCACCATGAATTTGCAAAAAAGGCTCTGGATAATCATAAAAATGGAAAAATGAAAAAAAAAATAGCAAAAACATGTTGTCCATCAGATGTTTTTTTAACAAAAAAGGTTCCATGTAATGAGATTTTAGTTTACTTGGTTCAATCATGATTTTTCTACAATTGGAATGAGACATCACGAAGCAGATTTAATTTGATGAATGCGTTTTTCATGGTATATCATCCTGATGATAAATTAATTTAACGATGTTGAAGTTTGCACACTTGAAATGCAATAACCGTACATTTTCTTAGGTTGATAATTTTTTTTTGTTGATATATGTACACTTCTATCCTATGTACGCTTGTACTTTCATATTGTGTGTCAGATTTTATTGATGAGGTTGGTTTGCATAGTTGGAACGCAACAGTATTTAATATTTGTGAATCCCTTTAATTTATTTTGGCAAACTTTGCTTACAAAAATCCTCTAACCACTTTTTAAGATATTCATTAAGCGATTGATAGTATAAATCTTTTAAAAAAAGATTCATAACAATCAAAATATGGAAAATAAAATGTAAAAAAGAGTTTTTGTTGCGTTCCAACGATGCAAATTTCAACACCATTTTTATTGTTAGTCGTACGATTTGTGTCAGAATTCATTTTCTATTTAGCTGTTAGTCCTGGTACCGAACAAACAGTCCTGTGTCTGTTTAAAAAAAGGTGCCATACACTGTAGTATGCTAGAAGGATCACTAGCGATAATATTCTTTTGAATTCTAAAATCCAGTTGTCAACTTAGTCATTGACGCTGACTTGTTTCACCGTACACTTATCAAGTGTACTGCGGTGCATACTTTTATTTTTTTTCCATTCTATGACCCATTAGTACGACTCTTACCGCTACTTCCGACAGCTTTTTTCTCCCATTTGCAAGCTTACCATGAACCATCACGCATTTACAAAACATCTTACAGCCGATTAAAAAAATTTCGTAAGACTGAAGATGGCGTTGAAGATGGCATTGTTGGACCCCAACAATTTTTTGTTTCGCGTTTTATTATTCGTATCGTCATCCAAAACTTCTCTTAGCAGATGTCAGTTGTTGATCTCCAATGAGGATCCCAAAAAATATTTGAGTGATTTTCGTAGACTAAATCTATTTTTTCAAAATGTGTCTTTCAATGAATTCTAACGATGCTACATTTAACGCCATGGCTTTGAGTGCAATGAAAATCCTTCTTGGTGTTTTGAGTTCCTCATTTTTATTATTATACCAAATATTTCTGCATATTTTGGTTGCGGATATGTAAATACGCATCTGTAAATATGGGTAACGAGGTTCCTAGCGAAAATCTGTTTAAAAAAATTCGAACAAGTGACGTAAAACGAATTTTCATTGCACTACAACGATTCGAACTTCAGTCTCACCTAGACGATTGGTATTATTTTTATTGCAAACAGAACAGTGTTCCGTGTTCATACGACATTGAACTTAGCAATGTTAAAAATCAACGAAAATCATTTTTTCTCTATTGCTCAATTATTTTCTGCAAATTTAGGCTATAATAATCACTCAAACATTTTTCAGAACCCTTCTTAGAGATCTACAGCCTAAATCGGCAAAACAAAATTTTGCATAGTAATGAAAAAGAAGGAATGAAATAATAAAAAAAAACTTTTAAGTCGCTGCATTCGACCCATGCGAGATACAATATCTTTAATTTAATCAATAGCCAAAACAGCGTTCGCCATGTATCTTCTCCTCTGAGATTTTCGTATAAAGCGGAAAGTACGAAGGCACGATGCCGGTACGCCATAAAGAATGCTGAAAAGCAGCTACAACATAATCCCCACAATTTTAATTTCCAATGAAGTTTGCATCATTGGAATGCAACGAAAATCACGCAAACCTTTTTTAATATTCTTATTCAGCGATCTACACCAAATCCCTAACATATTATTTTCCATAATAATGAAAACAAGAAATTAATAAGAATTTTCGTTGCATTTCAACGACGCAAACTTCAACCCCATAATAGGGTATTACACCCTTTTTTTTAAAGGTCCTGATCCTTTGGTGGTAACAAACTAATAAAAAAATAATTTCTATTTTGTGAAATCGATCACTGCCATAAAAATGCATTTAAATTTTACATTATAAATTTTCGCGCGAAGACGCTAGCCGCCATGCTGGTTCAGTTCGTGATGTCACTTGCATAGTAAACATCGACGCTCCGCCAATAGTGAATACGTAATTTTGTTTTGTTAAAAGTGAGTTACAATCCCTATCATTGGTGTGTTGTTCCACAATAGTAAGAATACTTGTTGTGGATTAAAATGCCAATTGGTATAAATATAAAGAAGACTTGGTTAAAACTTGCGAGAAGAGATCCAAAGTCACAGTCCGAAAAAAACTCATTTGATCTTTTTTGAAGTACAGATAACTAATTGAAAATTCGCAATTAACTATGACAAACGAGAATATGTAGTTATTGACGCTTTCTTTCACAGGTTAGAGAGTAATACGTCCACCGCTTTCTTTGTTTACTATGTCAATGACGGCACGCCGGAATCTATTAAGGCGGCTACCGTTTCGCACGTTCGTTGAACAGATAGAAAAAGTATTTAAAAAAATGAATTATTAAATTTATAGCTTTCCCGATCCTGAGCCTCCAAGCGAACAGGCGAAACATTTCGTCAACTGCACACCTGCAAACCTGAATATACGTGACCGTTATTTTCAGGAATCGTGGCGGGTGTTCGTTCCAAGGGTGAATCTCGAGGATCCGAAGCTCCCGTCGCGGGGCATCAGTGAGGAAGAAGATAATCCCGAGGAAAGTAGAGGAGGGAAAGAGACGAGGCGCTCTCGTGGACGGGCCGGATCGATGTATTCGTGACACGATGGAAAGCAAGATATACGTGAAGAACGAGCCGGGACTGGAGCCGAGCCAATCGTCACTGGGTAATTCGCAATCGAGCCAATTGTTGAGCGAGGAACAGCACGGTATCGTCGGTGGTCAGCGCATATGTTTCATATGCGGTACATTGAGTCACAGCGAGCAGTACTGGCTGCGGGTGAAGCCAAGCCCGGGCGGTCCACCGAACGAGCCGTACTTTCCGTTTCTGGAGTCGCACGAGGCGCCGATCGGTTATCGGGGCGAGGGCGCTCGCAACGGCGCTGTCAAAGCTTGCAGTCTCTGTTACGCGCTATTGCTGCAGCAATGGGAGAGCTACGAGAGGGACGCCAGGCCTCACAGTCAAAGGATATACTGGCTGAAGCGTTGCGACGGTGGTCCGTTCACCGGTGCGGAAATGGCCCTGCAGGGTGAATACGCGGCTCAGGTACTCGGACTGACGAACGATCCGCAACTACCGTTGCAACAAACGCGACAGGAAAATCGTTCGGTTGGCCAGTCACCGAGATTACAACCGAATTCACCCTCCCCCCGGGTCGAACAGACGAGACCACCCTCAAATTCCATCGAATTGCCATCGAGGCCGCACTCAAATACGGCCGACGCCACCTCGCGACACATCGAACAAGTACGGCTGACGATGGAGTCGCCCCATCAGAGGCTACAGTCGCCTCATCAGAGACTACAGAGCCCCAGACAACAACTCGTCGACGAGACGACGAGAATCGCGAACGAAGCCGCACTCGATCTCAGACACGCACCGCGTACCTCACCTGCGCCGATCTTGCAACCGCAGCCTCAAGGTCTCGTTACGATCTTACGATCTATACACGTTTTGTTTTAAGGGATCATCGCAGTGTAACCGGTCGAAAAATAGCTGATATTCGCGATTTTTTTTTTCGATGCTTAAAATACGCTCATCCGTGTGGGTTTTTAGTGCCGAATCAAAACACTCGTGAAGAACAGAAAATACATTTTTTAAACGTGAATTTTTTTACATTTTTTAGCGGTTGAAAATGTCTGAAAAAAAGGAGCGCGTACGGTGTTTACGGCTGTGGCCGTAAATATCATCTGAAACAAAATTTGTAAATAGATTATCAATCAGTATGAAAGCCGCTGTCTTGCATGTAGGATTTTTTAAAATCAAAATTGACAAAATGTAGCCTATTCTTGCAACAGTTTTTCGTTAAAAAAAAATAAAAAAATGTACACTGCGATGATTCCTTAAGGCAGGATATACATTTACAACGATAAAAAAATCGATTTTTTTTCTTTAAACGATAGAACTATATATGTAGAATATTTTCCCAAAGTTTCAAAGCAAAATTCGAAAAACTTCAAACGTTACAGCCCGTTAACGCTGTGCATCACCGCTCGGATCCGGAGCGGGCGTCAACTTGAAGCGCGTTTTTCTCAAAACTGCATTATCGAAATTGGAGTGCAGGATTACTCAAAAACTATTAAGCCGATTGAGTTGAAACTTGGTAGAAATATTGATAATATTGGTACCTTCTATTTGACGAAAATTGTTTTTGAAAAGTTGAAAAAAAAACTCCTTTTTCAATCCACATTTTACAGAAATGTTGCGTGAAATGTTGATTTTTTTGCGTGTTAATGCGTGCCATTTTCTCAAATTTGCATTCTCTTCATTTTAATTACTGTCACATAGGAACTATACATGTTCCAACTCAATAAAATGTTTGAATTTTTGGCAATTCAAAGTCTACGGGAACCTAGACTGCACGCCAATTCGCAACTCCCGCGGCGACCTTGCGTAACACTCTGCCATAGCTAGTGAATTCTTAGTTTAAAAAATCCCTCAATATTGCTTGTTTTCTTCCTGTCTAGATGTATAGCCCGCCTTAACGGTAGGTTACCGTCGAGGGGCATGAAAAAGGGGGAACTTCGGGAATATTTTTTTATACAAAATTAATACTTTTGGGAATGGGTTTCAACGTATTTTATTCTTCTATCAATGGAGAGTAAATTCCAATATTATTTATTCGAACAAAATCCAAATTGGCGGATTCAACTCCCGTCAAATAACGTCATGCAGGGCGTGTTTTGGTCTGCGCGGGGCGCTCCACAGCCTTGCCAGTTCATTTGAAACTAAAACGGGGTAAACATGATTAAACTAGACTAAATTTGGGGGGCTTCATCTTTTTTCGTTTTCTTTAAAACCCCCGAATAACAAAATAGCAGCAGTTTGAAAAAAAAAACCATTTTTTTCGCTTAAACGGGCGAAAAAAATGTTTCTAAATTTGACAGTTTTTGACAGAAATCGCTTTCAGCTGGCCCGGCAAATTAAATTTCCTTTCAATTGCGCAGAAATTCATGTGAATCGGTTCATCCGTTGAAGCTGTAGAGCGCTCCGCGCCCTGAAAAATGCTGTCTCCAGATAAACGCATTTAAGGTAATCCTATCGCCGGGCTTCAATCCATAGGATTTCCATTTTTTTCACCTTCACTAAATATTTTAATAATTGTCTCTGTAAAATTTCAGGGTCGGTTGTCGACCTCATTACGGAGAAAAAAAATATTAAGATTGTGTATTTTTGTGATCGAATTCCGAGACGACATGCAGAAACTCAATTTCCGGTCGCTACAAAAGTGTATATAATAGTGGGAATCCGTCAGATTCTTCAAAATAATCAGATCAACATACTTGACACTTGTACGAATTCAATGCTCTTAGAAAAAAATTACGCTTATTGACCTAATTTTTATGTAAGATCAAGTTTGATTTGAACTTCCGGTATTGAATTCATTACCACTTGCTACGATAAAGAGACGTGACAGCAAGGCAACAGCTGACTGTAGTCCTAACCTCATCTCCCTTATTCGAATTCCTGGACATATTTCATTTTCAACCGACATATTTCGACGACACAACTCTTCCACGCTTTTTACCGGTTGTGGCTCGAATACAATGCTTTATATTTCCCGCACCTGACATTGTTTTGAAAGATCGACGTTGAAAAGCATGATGGTTAAACTCGTCTGGTTGAGTAAAAAGAGACGAAGAGAGAACCGATGTTGCCAAGAATCAAACCTAGAAATACTGCACGAATCGTTGGAATAACTATTTTTTCTTTTTCCTAATTAAATGTAAACATTCATTCAACCATTTACCCATGGAACATTTTGGTTATTACAAATTGCGGAGTAAACTTATAGTTATGATCTGTGGGGCCAAATTTTTCGAAGCGTTAGGCTAGTCAGGGTTATTTAAGGCATTCCTTTCGCGGAGGGCCGTGTTTTATGGGGGCATGCGGAGGGCCCTTCTTAATCATTGGTAAATTACATTGGGGTTTAAGGGGCCAGTCCACCTTGGAGCCACGAAAAAGGGCTACTTTCGCGATATTTTTTTGAGGATTTTATAAAAGATATGAATATAAAAGTTGTTGGGCTTGATAAATAAAGTCTTGAAATACGTCAAAAAAATGTATTCATTTTTATTAATTTTTAAGTCCAAAAACTATAGTTTAACGTAACGCCTCAAAAATAGGTGGGCTAGGTAGCTCCATCACAACTCGGCAACGGCTTGTCTGAAACAAAAAAGTCAGAGTCCATAAGATTCTGTATAACACCATCTACAAAATGACCCTCGAATATGAAGTTTTATCAAAAAATAAAAAATGGCAGATAAAAAACCCAAAAAGTATTTTAAAAACGCGTTTTTATCGCAGTTTTTCGCAAAAAAGAGTAAAAATGAGAATTTTAAAACCATCGAGGGTCATCTTGTTGCGAATCATGTTTACAATATGTGGTTCAAATTTCGAGAGAATCGGTTTATTAGTTTTAGAGATATGATGGAGCTAGATTTTGAAAACGTTGTTTCGAGAAAAATGCGTTTGAAGTTTATACTATGAAGAACTTTTACCTAAACTCAATCGGCAATTCCTGCACCGTACAAAATCCCTTCTGATTGCTCATCATCGTCGATTTCTTTAAGTGTTGCTTGCATTCGATTTTTTGAAATTTCCAAAATGGACTGGCCCCTTAATAAAAATAAGTCACGATCAATTATTATACCCAGCGACGAAAAGGAATAAAAAATCGCACAAAATTAGTAGATTCAAACGCTTTTACATTTTCTCTGTAAAGTCACAGGTACGAAAATTCTTTTGCCAGTCACATTTTTCCAAGTTTTACCATTAATATCTTCTTAAAACACTCTGTGACCGCCTGTTTTTGTCGTCGTTGCGGAATCTTCAGATTTTTTTTACACGCGTGGGCCTTTGTATCAGGCATCTAGGGTTATTCAGTGTATAAATTATTAGACAGAAATGTGGCCCGCGTGTCATCTCCATAAAGCACCATATAAATGAGACGATGTTTAGAGTTGTAATTTTTCGTTACTTGGCTTAAATTTTTACCAGTATACAGCATTGTATTTTTACTTGATTATATATGAAAAACAGTTAATTGTCAAATATTCAGGTTCGTCAGAGGAGTACCTTAAAAAAATGAATTCGAAGGAATAAGTAAAATCACTCAAAAATCCTTTGGACATTCATTTGTATGTACACTAACAAAGTCGTGTACCAAAATTCCTTTAAAAATATGAATAGTTGAAGAAGTTATGAACAATCCCCTAACGGACCTTTGGACGGGAGGGGCTCAACGGTGTGTTCGATTTTGGCCACCCGGTTGATCTGAAACGAAGAAAAATGAGTTTTTTTCTTCTTAAAATAGATAATATTGCCTAACAAGGAACATCACTTAAGTGTCCGTCTTCGATTTTGTTGAAACTCATATATGTGATAAAGCATTGAAAACTATTAGGCACGTATTCTTTTTTATCCGCAGAAGAACGTTTTGAAGAGGGGAAACGACCCCTCAAAGATAGACATATCACTCTTTAATTGAGTTTTGTTTCAATTATTCTATAGTGGTTTTTCTTAGAAGGATGGTTTGTCCCCTTAAAATAGTTTTTCCGCAGATGAAAAATGCGTATCTAACAGTTTTCGATGCTCTATCACGTATATGAGTTTCAACAAAATCAACGGCGGGCACTTACGGATGTTCCTAGTAAGACTTGCCCGAGTTGTTTTTCTGTTATTCTGTTTCAGTCAACAACAAAAGAATTATTGAATGTTTTTCTCGATTTTTTAAAATGAAAAATAATATTGTCAATAACAAAAAAAATGTTAAGAAAAACGTCGTTCAAGACGTTACTATTACCCTGAATACGTGTACCAAACTTCAAGTTAACCTTTTAAGGACGGGAAAATTTTCATTAAAATCGACTTTTTTTTACATGAAAGATATCAATAAAATCGATGAATTTCTCAATTGGAGTCCCAAGCCTAACTGCTGGTCGATATATCGACAAGCCCCGTCCGCAACGAAAAGTCCAATGCAAAAAAATTATTTTAAAAAGTTTGAAAGCGTATTCCTATGTAATTTGATGTGCTGAATACGGGAAAAATAATGAGAAAAATCTGGCTGGCATCCTTGACCTTGAAAATCGCCATTTCAAAGTCAATTTTTTTTTCTCTGCTATTTGGCCTCAAAATTTATATACTCACATTGTGGATGCACTGAGTAAAACAGAATAGGCGTATATGTTGTAAATGTCATCCTGAAGAACATTTCAAGGACGCCAGTTATTATAGAACAAGCTTCGTCAGTAAACATACTCACTGCCCAAAGTATGTTACAAGAAGACTGCAGAAAAATCGTGCATTATTTTCAGAAATACTCCATCTTTCGCTCTTAGCGTGACCCAGGATCAACAACGTGGATGTGGCGAAAATGTGATCCCTTTGGGGTGCTTGATTTTCGTGAGTCCCCTTGCCTAAATATGATGTGCCCCCTGGCTGGTCGATATATCGACCACTCCCGTCCTTAAAAGGTTATCGGTTTATTAGATGTCGAGAAATCGAGTACACCGTTTTGAAGAACATGGTTTCGAGAAAAACGCGTTAAAAGTTTTCCTAGCAGTTATATTATAACAATCGCCAGTTTACGTTCAATCTGCAATTCCTGCACCATATGTTGGCCCTTCCTATTTAATTCCCGTTGCCTCAAGCGACAAACGAGCGTTCGTCATTTTCACAATAGTCAAACCCCTTGATTTCCGGAAAAAACAGTTTATCACATCTTGAAGTCAAGACACTTTTTTCGATTCGAATTTCGCCCTCAAAATGTATATGAAAAATGTTGACAATAAAAAAATACCACGAATCAAGTTATCGAGTAGGCCGTTCCGGAAAATGTAATTTCGAGAAAAACGCGTACAGAATCTACCCGGGCCCGAGCCAGACTTTGCGCGCGCGGTTACGTTTATCCTTTTAAATCTGTCTGTAATTGCGATTACGGAATAATTGCTTTATTTTTCAAACAGACGTAAACGTATAAAGAACAATAACGAACAGTAAACAAATCGATTTTTGAAAATGCTGGACGTGTGGAATCCTTGAGGCTGATATTTTCTTTCGACCTTTGTTTGCGATCCGTGATGTCGAAGTTTGCATCGTTGAAGTGCAGTGGAAATGAATTGCCTCCTTTGCCCGCTTTAATTGTCCACATTTTTTTAGCAGATTTGGAACGACGAATTAACTCGTTTTTAAGGCTCCTCATTAGAGATCTCTAACCTAAATCCACTAAAAAAAGTAGTAGTGAAAATGAAGGAATAAAAAATAAATAAAAATTGAATTCCAACGACGCAATGCCAGCACTATTGCGATCCCGTCGTACGACGCTCGATGGTCATCCACTGAATTATGGTTTTCCTCGAAAATAATTGCGCTCGCGCATTTACATTTGGCTGGGCAACCCTTCGATTTTTTATTCTCACGACAAGAGACCGTCGCTTTTGCGCTACTTGAGATACATGCGAGACTGCGTCACGCGACTGAAGCAATGATCGCCAGGATATGTCAAAGTACATCATCCAACCTGGTATGTCAACTTATTGTAGCAAATTATTAATGACGTGTACGACTGAACATCGAGAAAATGTTCAAATGTACGGTAGATAATCGTAATTATTATTTACATATATGGTAATTTGAAGGAGTTAGGATTATCAGAAAATTGAATGTTGATGTTTAAACATCTTGTTAAAATAGACACTAGCTTTGGCAAAGTCGCACGGTTCTGTCGTAAGGGGGCATCCATTAATTACGTGAGGTGATTTTGGCGATATTTCGACCCCCCCTCTCCCCCTGGTGAGATGTCGTGAGATTTTGCTCGACCCCCTCCCCCCTCCCCTAATCTCACGTGAGATTTTTCAAAATGCATACGTTCACGGAAAATAAATTGTAGTAGAAGTAACTGCGGTTGTAGTACCATTTACTCCACCATGTAAAGTAGTAGGGAGACTCTCCCTACGTGATAAAAATTATGTGATTACTAAAATTACTAAAATTACTAAAATTACGTGAGATTTGCCGAAGCCCCCCTCTCCCCCACGTGAGATTGGGTGAGATTTCGCTCGACGCCCTCCCCCTCCTAAACGCCTCACGTAATTAATGGACGCCCCCTAATTCGAGGCTGTTCGGTTGACTGCAGTGACTGTCACAGGTCGCAGCTGTGTTACGCGCGTTTCGTGCCGGTCGGCGCTTTCGGAGGTTATGTCAGAGCAAAAGGAGGCAACAAATGAATCAGAAAAAAATATTAGCGCGCCGCAAAGTTTCCGATGGAAAAAACGATTTTTCAGTGCTCGTGCATACAAGCATCATACTATGCTCGACCGAAACTAGAAAAAAGGAAATACATCATTTTCTATCTATCTATCTATCTATCTTAGGTATCATCTATCTATCTATTTATCTATATTCTATCTATATATCTATCTATCTTCTATATATATAAAAAGAAAAGTCCCGATTGAATCACTGACTCATCTACGCCCAGCCCAAACCCTTGGACCTAGAAAGCTGATGTTTTGTACAGGGGTTCCCTTTAGGATGTAGACACGGAATAAGGAAGGAAATTCCGAAATTCAACCCCTAAAGGGGTAAAATGGGGGTTCAAAGTTTGTATGGAGAAACAATATTAAATAGACATTTCGACTCGAAACTACGTAAAAGTACTCCGAAAAACCAATAAGCAGATACGTATTTCGAGATTGTTTAAAAGTCAACCCGTGAGGGGGTGAAAATAAACCTCAAAATTGATATGTTTCGACATATAGAAACTTCAAATATGGCATGTTAGTTGGTAATTGTAATCAAGTTATCATCATCCACCAGCCTAACGCACAGGCTAAACTACTAAAGATAGAAAGATGAAATTTGACACATATGTTCCTTAAAGGGTGTAGGGGTGCACTAAGAAAGGACTTTTTGAAATTCGATCTTTAGGGGGTGAAATTTGGTGTAAAAGTTTGTATGAAAGAAATATTGTTTTCATCGGATTTACTTGAAACGCTGCATAAACACTCAACAAGAAAATCAATGAAACACGTGTTTCAGCATTTCCCAAAAATTCAACCCTTAAGGGGTTGCGAGGGGGTAGAAAAGTTTCTGTAGAAAACCCTATTTTTGGTCGATTTTACTTGAAACTTGGCGTAAACACTTTGTAACGGACGGAATGAAACATGCACTTCAGTATTTCCGAACATTCAACCCTTAAGGTGTTGCAAGGGGATGGAACATTTTGTATAGAAAAACATATTTTTTTACTCGGTTTGACTTGAAAAATTGCTTAAATTACACTCCCACGACGTCATAAATTCCACGCAGAAGAGTCACGCGTAATAAGTATAACTTCATGTATATATTTTCGATATATAAATACATTTAAAAAAGTTAAATTAAGTTGGCGAAATCAGAAAACTCATAGATTAAACAGACCAACTTGACTATCTGCGTTTAAAATAAAACGAAGTTTATATTCGAAATGTACGCGGACGAAGTCGCGGGTAAAAGCTAGTAATTAATAAATGTATAAGTTCCCCTTAGTCGCATTTGACTTCAACGTATTTGAAATTGGTGCGCTAGGTTGTCGATTGGTTCTGCTATTCCCATAGTTCCGACGTTACCACATTTTAATACATACTCCTCAAAAGCCGCACTTTTTTAAAACTGGCCGCATATTTTTCATACATATTCATTAATTAGATCGGTAACCTGACTATTTTTTTCGGTAATATTGTTCTGTACATTATCCTGCGAACAGTATTTGTTTTGAGGGTCACTTTTTTCATAAATGCGGAAGGTATACGCGATAACCTGAAATGGTAACGACGTTGCCCCGTACAACCAATGCGATCAAGTGGCGATTGATGTAAACTTTAAAATTTAATATTTAGTTAACGAGCGCAGAAGCCTCGTTTCTCTTTTTTCCAGTATATTAAGAAAATATACCATAACGATTAGTAACATTTTCATTCATATCTATTTACCCCAATATGTTTAAGCAACAACCTTAAGGCGTCTAGCCACCTTGGCCGATCGAAAATGGTGATATTTAAAAAAAATAATAAACTCGAAAGTATGGGCCGGAACATTTTTATTTTTTTTACAAAACGTCTTAAACGCACCGTACCGTGCGACAACGATCGCACGATACGCGCGATCGTTGTCCCAGCTCTTACCCGGTCATGTCACATCTGAAAAAAAATCAGCTCATTCGTGAGCAGTGTCGCTACAATGTAGGGTAGCGGTTTTTTTTTTTCGACCATTAAAAAAATTATGGTGAGCCATAATTTCGGTGAAAAATACAAATTTTTTTCTTCGGCAAACCATAATTTTTTTAATGGTCGAAAAAAAACCGCTGCGCTACATTGTAGCGACACTGCTCACGAATGCGCTGATTTTTTTGTTTTCATATGTGACATACCCATTTTTCGATTCGCCAAGGTGGCCAGACGTCTTAGAGAAAATATTTTCTTTTTTTAAAAATACTTTCGCGCGAGACTCATAAAAACCTTCGGTGTTGAAGTTTGCCTCGTTTTTCAACGAAAATTCATTTCAACTTTCTTTCTATCCATTTACTTTTATATAATATTGTCTCTGCAGATTGAGGTGGTATATTTGTAATAAGGATCCCAAAAAAGTAGGACTGAAGTTTGCATCATTGGAAGGCTTTGAAAATTAATATTTCCGAATTTTGTTTATTTCTACTGGCAGATTTTGTTCACCGTGAATCATTTTTTGCAGATACTTTTTCGGAGATCTACAACAAGAATCTTCGAAAATAGGTTCTTGCATAAAAATGCAAATAAGGAAATGAAAATATAAAAAAGAACTTTCGTTACATTCCAACAATGCGAAAAATGTTGAAGTGTGCATCGTTGGAATGCAACGTTTTTTTGGTTTATTTTCCATTTCGTGATTATTATGGTTATTCAAGGCCTTCTTTTTCACAAATTTAGATCATTAATCTCTAACAAGAGTACGTAAAAACGTTTGAGTGATTTTCACACCCAAACAAAATTTGAAGAATTCAAAAAAACTTTACGTTGCACTCCAACGATGCAATCTTCAATATCATCCATGCAAATTTGAATATCGTAAAAAAAAATCGTTTGAGTAATTTTCGGAGCCTAAACATGCTAAAAACATTGAGGCAGTTCCAGAAACTGCATTGTAATTGCATTCCCACGATGCAAACTTCGACACCATTCATCTTTAAGCCTGACCGATTGCCTTCGCGTTAGATGTTGTTGAAGCATCGTTCGAACTGCAACGAAAGTTCCACTTTATATATATATATATATTTTTTTTTTACTTCTATCTGTACAGGGATCTTCCCCCTTGATACATACCCCATATTCCAGTTTTTATATCCCCTCCTTGCGGCCGCAGCTGACTTCCCCCTCTGTATCGCATTCACCATGACATTTCTGCCTTGGGTATAGGGAAACTGCGGAAAACCTATGCCAATACCCAGGTCCCGAGTTCGCTTCACAGTCTCGGAGCTAGTCGCGTTTCGTCGAGAAATAACTCGCAGGCTACAGTCATACTCGCACGACACACACACGTACCGGCCCGTGTGCGCGACACCCGTGTAGAACTGGAGCTACGTCACGCCTGTGTTTTTATTTCTCTCCGAAACTACGAGACGGTGATTCGAACCCGCGACCTCCCGATGTGTTGATTCCAGAGGCCAGCACGCTAACCACTAGACCAACACATCGGTTTAAGTTCCACTTTATATTTTCATTTCCTTATTTCTATAGCTATACAATTTTTTTGAAAATGTGCGTTTTAAATTTGGAAATAAGCATATAAAAAAATTGTTGGACGATTTGTTTTACTCAAAATTCGCCCAAAAATTGAAGCAATGCATAAATACTAATTTTCTGTGGATTCCAACGATGTAGGTTTCAATTCCATCGAGTACGAATGATTATTCGGCGATTAGTGATCGATCGGTTTGAATTTCTTCGGGTAGCCTTGAATGTTTTTTTGCCATGTGGGATTTGCTCATCCACTTGCAACGTTTATTTGGCGACGATGAAGCGTTGGGCGTTTGTAACACGTTTTGGAGAGGTCCGGGATATTATCTTAGCGTTGGGGCTCAGCGGCTTGGAAGTGCCGTATGTTACTCAATATCGTTCATGGCGTATACTCGACCGAGGGCTTCACCCGAATCCAATTATAAAACGATAATCCATTCGATTCGCTAATGACCCGCGCCAGTGAATGAGGGAGAGAGAGAGTGCGAGAAATGTGTAAACAATTTTCTCCCCCTTTCGAGGTTGCAATCAACGATGAGGCTTAGTATAACGAATTCTTCGTCAACTCGATCTGTTTTGTACCCTCGAAACTCTCGCTCGCCTCCACCATAACTTGTCAGCTCGTGGTAACGAGTACACGTAATTATCGTAGGGCCACTCCAAAAAAATACATACATTTTTGTTAAATCATGGCTAAAAAGCCGTAGTTTTACTCTACTTTTGTTCTCGCTCATTTCTCTTTAGCTGCAGTAATTTTCCAATAAAATTCGAATTAGGTTAAAATTGTTGGTAATTATTTAGAAAAGGGACTTTTCCGAAAAATGAGCCTAAAATTATTATTATTATTATTTTTTCATTGGTTTATCAATGATGATATTCAGTCGGGGGAACTTGAAATTTACACCCCCCCCCCGCCCCCATAAAAGTTTTGGACTTTTGAAGTTCGCGGAAGCACGTGATTAAATACGGATTTTTTTAACATTTCGACGCCTATATTGGGTTTTTTTTAGGCTTTTCAAAAATTCGGAATCATTTTTAATAATTTTTTGCTCGTAAGAAATTTGTTAATGAAAAATGTCAGCTTTCCCGGACTCAATATCATCATTTATAACCCAATAAATGATTTTTATCGGAGAAATCGGATATGTTTCGGAAAAGTCACTTATCTAACGAATTACCAAATTGTTCAGTTCAAAGGTCTACAGCTAACTACGTGTACGTAGAATCGCACGAGAATTTTAAGAAAATGTGTTTTTTCCTGCAACCCTGCAATCTTTTTTTAAGATGTACGTTCGGAGATCTGAAAATGAAATCTGCAAGACAATTAATATAATATAATATGAAATACCAAAAAAAAAATTCTTCGCGTTATAACTATGCACACTTCAACACCATAGGATCTTACGCTGCGGTAAAATTAAATGAGACCGGAGTTTGCATCGTTGGATTGCGAATAATTTTTTTTTCGTTTTCATTGCTCACATTCCATTTTGCAGATTTTTGCTGTGAAAATACTTGAACCACTTTTCAGGACGCTCATTTGTAGATCTACAAACGAAATGTGCGCAAAAATATTTCGTATAAAAAAATTAGGAACAACAAGGCTTTTTGCTATAATTAGGACATTGTATGCATCCATTCGCTACCAGCGAACCTAGCGTGAAAAACTGGTTGCGTGAAAATACGTTCGATGCAATAGAACCGCGAGAATGTGACATCTCCAATTTATCTTGATGGATTGAGGCTTATCTTTTCAACCCAACAAGTCGAAATATATTCGAATGAGTGCAGTAAAAACGATCTTGAAGTTTGCATCGTTGGAACGCAACAAAAATTAATTGTTTCTAATCGATATCAATTTTTTTAGCCGATTCAGACCATGAAAATAACTGGAATATTTTTCCGTACTGTCACCAGAGATTTACAACTACAATTTAAAAAAAAGTTGTTCACAATAAAAAAAAAGAAATAAAAAATTACAAACACATAATTGTCCTTCAACGATGCAAAGGGGGTAGCCGGTTAAGGGGGGTCTGACGGCCCCCACCGAGTTTGATCGAATCGACCCAAAAACCTGAAAGAGGGCTGAAAAACAAAATTTTAGAGATATTTTTTAACCCCCTAAACCCTTATGAAAACACCATAATCGCAAAAAATGCGTTTTTTTGATGTTTAATTTTTTTTTGAGCTTTCAAATGCATTTTAAAGCGGTTTTAACACAACCAAAATTTTGTTTCAGATGTGTAGACATGCCCTGAATTTTTCCAGATTTTTTCGTAAAGTTAAATCATGTGCAACATAATTTTAATGGCAAAAAAACCGTAAAAAATCGTCATTTTTTGTATTTAATGCTATGGTTTTTATTGACGTATTAATGGTAAAAAATCGTGCACCATAGCATAGAAAGCTACTATCTTCCTCTACAAAATGACGCTAATTGGGCTCAATTCGGTCGTCTCTAGCGTCCGAAAATCAAACTTGAATAAATTCCGTTTTTATAATTTGAGCATTTTCAGTTACGAAAATGACACAAAATCATATTTTTCAATTATTTTTTTAAATAAAAGTACATTTTGGGGTTTCTGAGGTCGCCGATTACAAATTTGATGTCAAAAATTAGTTTTGTCACATGACAGCTGTCAAAACGAAGAAAAAATATTTTAATTTTTGAAATTTTTTAAAAAAGCTATGGGAACGATATTAATAAGGATTTTTTAGGTCGCTGATTATAAATTCATTCTTATACACGAATTTTTAATCGTAACAGCTGTCAATAGTTATATTAACAAACAAAAAATTACGTATTATTCAGAAAAAAAATTTGGAATTCCCCGACTAAACTGTCACCTGGCGGAGAAAATCCCAACTTGTACCTTATTAAGCCACGTACCCGAGTGCCTAAGGCCACCGTACCCACGTGGGCCTTAGGCTCGTATGCCCCTCCGCACGGTACTGCGCATGCCCACTACGCACTGACGCATCGAGAACCCCGCTCCACGCGGTCTCTCTTTCTCTCTGTGTTCAGCCGCCGTCCAGTACACACGTCATGCGACGCGCTCTGCTCCGTTAAACAAATCTATTTGTTTTGTTAACAGCGTTTTTTTAATTTATCGTTTAACCTGCCTATCTCAACACGAAGTGATTGAAGCAGTATTCTAAGGTGAGTTTGAATATCAATTTAAATATCAATCAACATAAAAATTGATTTATAATCATAACCTCAATCTACAATCGTTTGCCTCATAGTCGACTTGAAATCGTACAGAAGGTGGCCGTCAACTTCAAGTTGTTGTTTAGTTCACTCACATGAAAAGAATTAAAAAAAAGCAAAAAAAAAACAAAACTAAGACGAAACGATATTTCAATAAAAAAATGATTTGGAATACAATAATTTATTTCTGTTTTGTTTACCGATGTTTTCAACATTTTTTTTGTTTTGATTTACAATTTTTAATGTACTTTCGATTTTCGTTACT
This sequence comes from Ophion ellenae, assembly GCA_963210295.1. NCBI lineage: Eukaryota > Metazoa > Arthropoda > Insecta > Hymenoptera > Ichneumonidae > Ophion > Ophion ellenae. Next base: position 11,495,039 of record OY723391.1, read on the forward strand.
TTTGTTCTATTTGTTTTTTTAATTATGGTTTTTTTTTATTCCGGGTTTCAGTTACTTTTTTCATTTTTTTCAAAAAAAAAAAAATAATTTGTTAATCATAATAAAAAAAATAACAATGTTCTTTTTTTTTCTTTAGGAAAAACTGTGCGATGCCACCGAAAAAACGAAAATGTACGGCTGGTGAAAGGTGCATAAGATGCAACAGATTGTTGCGTTATGATACCGGAAAACAGAAGTCCATTTCTTCAGATGATGACGTACACTTATATACTAAACTACTAGGTAAACGAGTAGAGAAAGGTGACGTTTTATGTCATCTGTGTCGTTCCGCAATCGCTAAATCCCGAACGGTTTCACCATCGACGAGCAGTGATTCTGATCCTGAAGAAAATCTTCAGTTGGATTTTAATCCCGAAGAAAATCCTCTGCCAAACGTCAATCCCGAGGAAAATCCTCTGCCAGATGTTGATCGCGAACAAAATTCTGTCGATCCTGTAGAGAGACATTCATCAACACTCTCCAATTTGACAGTATCAGATGACACAGAACAATCTTCGGAACAGTCTTCGCAACAATTGTCACGGTCGGAGTCTGGATCTTCCACCGGACAGTCATCACAATCTTCTAAGGACCCTCCTTACGTTCTTCGTCCAAGAGAACCGGACTATGAAATGATCGAGATGCCTTTCAACAGAGTTACCGCGACTCACAAATGTTGTTGCGTATGTCTTACTCCAATTACGACATCTCCGGTTGTTCCGTTTAAAGCGAGGTTACAGGTATTTATAAGTTCACGAATTTTCATTCCAAAAGGCAATCGCTGTTGTCCTGTACATCTTATCAGTGAACGTATGTACGTTGACGAAATTTCAAACTTGAAAATATTTTCGAATACTTGTACTATCAGTTCTCAAGAGTTGGCATTATTTTTGGATGCACTGTCCAAAAAATGCGACAACAGTATTTTAGACAGAGTAGATGATTACAATTTATCGGCAGAGCGCATAAAATCGCTAACTGGATACACAGTTGCAGAAATCAAGACTCTAAAAAACATGTTGGTCACTTTGCGAAATTCTCAAAATCGCAGTATTAATCAAGCTCTTTTAATATTCCTTTTTAAATTAAGAACTGGAAATTCCAACACAATCACTGCGTCAATTTTCGATATCAAATCTGAACAACTAGTATCTGCTTATTGCAAATCGGTTTTGGATTCATTCGCGAAAGACGTCTTTCCACTTCGTTTCGGAGCTCGGGCATGTTCTCGCGAAGATTTAATTGCTAATCACACGTCGCCTTACGTAAAAAAATTACACGGATTTGAAGATCGCCTGCTCTTGATTGCTGATGGTTCATACCTTCGACACCAAGAAAGTAGTAATAATTGTTACCAAAAAAAATCTTTCTCTGGTCAGAAAAAGTGTCCACTCTGTAAACCCTTCACAGTTTGTGCCACAGATGGATATGTAATAGATGTTTACGGACCGTACGAAGCAATTGTGAATGATGCGAAAATCTTACAACATGTACTAAGTGATCCGAACGGCTTGAGATCAATCCTCAAAAAAGGGGATGTTTTTATACTTGACAGGGGGTTCAGAGACGTCAAAGATTGGTTAGAATCTCAAGGGTTCGTTGTGTTGATGCCAGCGTTGAAAGGCAAAAGAAAGCAACTTCCAACAAATGAAGCAAACGAAAGTCGATTTGTTACGAAATTGAGGTGGGTGGTAGAGGCTGTCCACGGTATAATCGGTAGTAAATTCAAACTCTTGCATAATCAGTTTAACAACAACATGTTGGATTCAGCGATGCTTTATTGCAAAGTAGCGATTTTTTTGGTTAATGAGTTTGGAAAAAGACTGAATTGCGATACCGATTTACAAGATCAAATTGCCGAGCAAATGTTGAAAAGAAAAGACGTTGACAATTCTTTAGCGAACGTTGTGGAAGAACAAAACTGGAATAGGAAGAAAAGGATCTTCAAACCGTTAACATCAAATGACGTATTAGACTTTCCGGAAATGACAGAGCAAGATTTGAAGATCCTTTTCACTGGCTCGTACCAGTTATCGCAAACTGTTTCATACTTAGCTGAAATGTATACCGAAGAAGGACTTTTGAATATGCAATACTTGTTGGAGGACGATACCATTTTGAAATGTGAAGTTAAATCAAGACATATAAACAAGAAAGTATACAGATGTTACGTTCAGTACGACCCTAACAGTATTGGATATAACGGTATAAAAAACTACGTATGTGATTGTGCAAATGGGCTAAGAACTGTTGGTTGCTGTGCCCACGTTGCAACAATCATTTACTTTTTAAGTCATGCACGGTATTTGTCCAAAATCATCCGCCCAGCTCAAATTCTAACGAATCTATTTCACGTTGATAATGTCGAACCTGTTATTGAAGAACACAGTGACGAAGATTAACAACATAACAATCATGTTGCAATGTATGTATTACTTGTGTCTGTTTAATGTATATATTAGATGAATGTATGTAATATTATTATAAATAAATAGATTTTTTAAAATACAATGACTTTTAATTATTGAAAAAACCGAAATAGCAAATACCATTTTCATTTGATGACATGTGTAATTTTTTTTTTTTGTTAGCTGTTTGACATCAAATTTGTAATCGGCGACCTCAGAAACCCCAAAATGTACTTTTATTAAGTAAAATAATTGAAAAATATGATTTTGTGTCATTTTCGTAACTGAAAATGCTCAAATTATAAAAACGGAATTTATTCAAGTTTGATTTTCGGACGCTAGAGACGACCGAATTGAGCCCAATTAGCGTCATTTTGTAGAGGAAGATAGTAGCTTTCTATGCTATGGTGCACGATTTTTTACCATTAATACGTCAATAAAAACCATAGCATTAAATACAAAAAATGACGATTTTTTACGGTTTTTATGCCATTAAAATTATGTTGCACATGATTTAACTTTACGAAAAAATCTGGAAAAATTCAGGGCATGTCTACACATCTGAAACAAAATTTTGGTTGTGTTAAAACCGCTTTAAAATGCATTTGAAAGCTCGAAAAAAAATTAAACATAAAAAAAACGCATTTTTTGCGATTATGGTGTTTTCATAAGGGTTTAGGGGGTTAAAAAATATCTCTAAAATTTTGTTTTTCAGCCCTCTTTCAGGTTTTTGGGTCGATTCGATCAAACTCGGTGGGGGCCGTCAGACCCCCCTTAACCGGCTACCCCCTTTCAACGTCATGAAAATAAGTACGCAAAACGTTTGATAACATGAATCCGGTGAATGCCGAGTTAAATTTCCTATAATAAATTATAGGAAATTTATTATTAAATAAATGTATTAAATTTCCTATAATAAATTATAGGAAATTTAACTCTGTATTCACCGGATTCACATTTTTTCGTCGCGTGTAATATATTATGCGCGAAGAAAAAAAATGTAGCGTATTTTCGGCGAATTCCGTCAAGAAAATGCTTATTAAATTTATTAGCCACATGTGTTGGATGACTCTTAAAGACTTCTATACAAATCTATGGAGATACGTAAAAACGTGAAGGCGTATAAGGAATCTTTCCAATTATTAAGTTGACCTGGTGAGTTTAATTGGCCCTTTATCTGCGGTCGGCAGGCCGTTCTTTCGACATCGTTACCGCGCTTTCAATGAAACGGTTTGTTCTCAAAGTATATCGAGTACAGAAATTGACGGTTTCAATTTCTTGTATGTTCCGATCAAGATTCACCCATAAGTCGCAATAGCCTTCCGATACTCTTGTTACAATAGCATATTTTATCCATACGTTATACAGTAGAAACGTTATACGACGAGAATTCGTCTCGAAAGGAATACGAAATTCGATTAGTTTTTTCTTATAATCACTAAAGTGAAGATGCGAGCTGTGAGGCCCATTTGAAATTATTCATTATTATCCCTATAAATATGTATTACGGAGGGAGATACCTTTAGGCGAGGAAGACATTTCTTATTTCCATGAATTTTTTTTAAAATGAAATATTCCTCCATAATTTTTTAGACGTAGGGTATGTTTTATTACACAAGACTTAAGAGAAATTAATATTGAAAAACGGCCGAGGTATGGCACGGTCTTTTAAACGATCTTCTAAACGGGGGCGGGCTTCATCTGAAAAAAACGAACGAATATTTTTCTTCCATTAGCATTCATACGCAGAATATGAAACAAGAAAAAGTGAGAAATGTTGAAAAACGATGAAATGGTACGCTTTGAAACAAAATGATTGAATTTTCAGAAAAAAATGGCTACATTCTGCAGTAAAAAAAAACTTTTTTTTTAAATTGTATACTTTTGTAAACAATATCGTATAAAATATTGAATACAAAAGTACATATAAAATATACAAAAGCATATTTTATACAAAAGTATAAAATATTATATACGAAACAATGTTGAATAAGATTTTTAAAAATATTTTTTTTTATTGTCGAAAACATATTATGTTTTCATGTTTTTTTTATGTGGTCATGTTTTAAACAATAAGGTCAGACAGATTTATACCAAATATCATCAGAATCGGTCGATTACTTTTTTAGCTATATGTTAGGCCAGTTTTGCAAATGCAGTTTAGAAGAACGTGCCATACCTCCGCCATTTTTGAAGATTAAGAAAAAAAATACCATGTAACAGTCAAAAGTAAAGATATGGTTCCGGGAACGCCTAACTTCCGATCGTGCTGAAATTTCGCACAGACCTCCCTTTTAATATTTTAAGACAACCCCTAAGGGGATTTTTGGCGACGGGCAATAGTTTTTGGGTTTGGGTTTGTTTGGACAAAACGAAGAGCGCAATAACATATATAGGTATGAACGGAGACGTAGCAGATAAATATATAGTCGGCGTGAGTTAAAAAAAAATGCAATACCTCGAAAACTATTGCGTCGCCAAAAATCCCTTTCGGGGTTGTCTTAAAATATTAAAACGAAGGTTTTTGCAAAATTTCAGCTCGATCAGAGGGATTCGGAACTTTATGCTTAAAAAAAAACTTTAAAATTAAATATCTCGAAAACTATTGAGAATCGCCAAAAATCCCTCCAGGGGTTGTCTTAAAATATTAAAAAGGAGGTTTGTGCAAAATTTCAGCTCGATCGGAGATTGAGGTTTTCCGGAACCTTATCCAAAAGTAGTAATAAAACATACCCTAAGTCTCAAAAATGATGAAGAAATCTTTCCTTTGAAAACAATCTTGAAAATCAGCAATTTTTGTCCTCGTCTAAAGGTATCGCTCCTCTTAATCGAAACAGTATCAAACTGGCGGCAAGAAAATGAATTCCAACTCTCGTAAATAAATCGCACAGTCAAACAAAATTCATCATTCTAAACGATCGCGCTTTTTTTTCGCTTGTGCATACGATAGCACGTATTATGTCTAAGTATATTTTATACGTGCAATGCAAACCCGAGTTTCGTTTGTCCCGTGGGGATCTTTGATTTGCGCTAGCGTTTTGACTGCGATCGTACAGTTCCAAAGAGTTTAGTTTTCCATCAATTGCTGACACTTTTTTTTCACTCAAATCAATCAATCAATTTGTAAGAAATATTTATCCAAATGAGCGTGGCAAAACCGGTCGGATGGACGAATCGGGTAGATTTTTTCTCTCCAGATATTATTGGGAGTACAAATAAGTCTCCGCCGTTTTTTAAAATAATAAATTGGGCATTTACTGTGAAAGAACGGTACTTTATGTTTTATTCAAAGCATTGTCCATCGCTAGTCACTACTTTTTCCCATCTTTCTGGCAGCATATGAATACTGCATCAGAAGAACGCTTCATCTTTCGAGGCTATCCACGAATCGACTCAATTTTTGGTATCTTCATATGATGTCAAGTGCTGTTCAGACAGGCCGAGCGTCATCAATCGAAATAAATGATAGTCAGAGGGAGCAATGTCTGGCGAATACGGTGGGTGGGGTAAAACTTCCGAATTGAGTGTTTCCAAGATGTGTGTGAAGGTAGCACCGCCATTTTGGAAAATCAGAAAAATAAAGATTGTGCTAGGTTGTGCTAGGAATGTGCTACGTTGTGCCGCAAGCCGTTTATGAGAATTTCAAAAAATGACGGAAATATTCGAAAAAAACGTTTTTAAGGCCCAACACCGCCATTTTGTCGGAATGAAAAATAAAACGTTGTGCTAGATTGTGCTAGGTCTGTGCTATCTTGTGCCGCAAACCGCATTCCGATATCGTAATTAATGTCCAAAAAAATCGAATTTGAAAAAAAAATCGCAGCACCGCCATTTTGTCGGAATGAAAAATAAAAAGTTGGGCTAGATTGTGCTAGGCTTGCGCGAACTTGTGCCGCAAACCGCATGTTGATATCACAATTAGTTTCATAGAAAATCACCTTTGAAATTAGAAAAAAACGTTTATAAGGCCCAAAATCGCTATTTTGTCGGAACGAAAAAAAAATAGTTGTGCTGGGTTGTGCTAGGCTTGTGCTGGCTTGTGGCGCAAACCGCATACCGATATCCCAATTAGTTTCAAAAATTTGGTGGACCGCCATTTTTCGGAACGAAAAAAAAAAAAGTTGTGCTGGGTTGTGCTAGGCTTGTGCTGGCTTGTGCCGCAAACCGCATACCGATATCCCAATTAGTTTCTGAGAAAATCAAATTTCAAAAATTTGGAGGACCGCCATTTTTCGGAACGAAAAAAAAAAGTTGTGCTGGGTTGTGCTAGGCTTGTGCTGGCTTGTGCCGCAAACCGCATACCGATATCCCAATTAGTTTCTGAGAAAATCAAATTTCAAAAATTTGGAGGACCGCCATTTTTCGGAACGAAAGAAAAAAAGTTGTGCTGGGTTGTGCTAGGCTTGTGCTGGCTTGTGCCGCAAACCGCATACCGATATCCCAATTAGTTTCTGAGAAAATCAAATTTCAAAAATTTGGTGGACCGCCATTTTTCGGAACGAAAAAAAAAAAGTTGTGCTGGGTTGTGCTAGGCTTGTGCTGGCTTGTGCCGCAAACCGCATACCGATATCCCAATTAGTTTCTGAGAAAATCAAATTTCAAAAATTTGGAGGACCGCCATTTTTCGGAACGAAAAAAAAAGTTGTGCTGGGTTGTGCTAGGCTTGTGCTGGCTTGTGCCGCAAACCGCATACCGATATCCCAATTAGTTTCTGAGAAAATCAAATTTCAAAAATTTGGAGGACCGCCATTTTTCGGAACGAAAAAAAAAAAGTTGTGCTGGGTTGTGCTAGGCTTGTGCTGGCTTGTGCCGCAAACCGCATACCGATATCCCAATTAGTTTCTGAGAAAATCAAATTTCAAACATTTGGAGGACCGCCATATTTCGGAACGAAAAAAAAAAAGTTGTGCTGGGTTGTGCTAGCATTGTGCTGGCTTGTGCCGAAAACCGCATCCCGATATCCCAATTAGTTTCTGAGAAAATCAAATTTCAAAAATTTGGTGGACCGCCAATTTTCGGAACGAAAAAAAAAAGTTGCGCTGGGTTGTGCTAGCCTTGTGCTGGCTTGTGCCGAAAACCGCATCCCGATATCCCAATTAGTTTCTGAGAAAATCAAATTTCAAAAATTTGGAGGACCGCAATTTTTCGGAACGAAAAAAAAAAAGTTGTGCTGGGTTGTGCTAGGCTTGTGCTGGCTTGTGCCGCAAACCGCATACCGATATCCCAATTAATTTCTTAGAAAATCAAATTTCAAAAATTTGGAGGACCGCCATTTTTCGGAACGAAAAAAAAAGTTGTGCTGGGTTGTGCTAGCCTTGTGCTGGCTTGTGCCGAAAACCGCATCCCGATATCCCAATTAGTTTCTGAGAAAATCAAATTTCAAAAATTTGGAGGACCGCCATTTTTCGGAACGAAAAAAAAAGTTGTGCTGGGTTGTGCTAGCCTTGTGCTGGCTTGTGCCGAAAACCGCATCCCGATATCCCAATTAGTTTCTTAGAAAATCAAATTTCAAAAAATTGGAGGACCGCCATTTTTCGGAACGAAAAAAAAAAAGTTGTGCTGGGTTGTGCTAGCCTTGTGCTGGGTTGTGCCGAAAACCGCATACCGATATCCCAATTAGTTTCTGAGAAAATCAAATTTAAAAAATTTGGATGACAACCATTTTTCGGAACGAAAAAAAAAGTTGTGCTGGGTTGTGCTAGGCTTGTGCTGGCTTGTGCCGAAAACCGCATCCCGATATCCCAATTAGTTTCTGAGAAAATCAAATTTCAAAAATTTGGAGGACCGCCATTTTTCGGAACGAAAAAAAAAGTTGTGCTGGGTTGTGCTAGCCTTGTGCTGGCTTGTGCCGCAAACCGCATACCGATATCCCAATTAGTTTCTCAGAAAATCAAATTTCAAAAATTTGGAGGGCCGCCATTTTTCGGAACGAAAAAAAAAGTTGTGCTGGGTTGTGCTAGCCTTGTGCTGGCTTGTGCCGAAAACCGCATCCCGATATCCCAATTAGTTTCTGAGAAAATCAAATTTCAAAAATTTGGAGGACCGCCAGTTTTCGGAACGAAAAAAAAAAAGTTGTGCTGGGTTGTGCTAGGCTTGTGCTGGCTTGTGCCGAAAACCGCATCCCGATATCCCAATTAGTTTCTGAGAAAATCAAATTTCAAACATTTGGAGGACCGCCATATTTCGGAACGAAAAAAAAAAGTTGTGCTGGGTTGTGCTAGCATTGTGCTGGCTTGTGCCGAAAACCGCATCCCGATATCCCAATTAGTTTCTGAGAAAATCAAATTTCAAAAATTTGGTGGACCGCCATTTTTCGGAACGAAAAAAAAAAGTTGCGCTGGGTTGTGCTAGCTTTGTGCTGGCTTGTGCCGAAAACCGCATCCCGATATCCCAATTAGTTTCTGAGAAAATCAAATTTCAAAAATTTGGAGGACCGCAATTTTTCGGAACGAAAAAAAAAAAGTTGTGCTGGGTTGTGCTAGGCTTGTGCTGGCTTGTGCCGCAAACCGCATACCGATATCCCAATTAATTTCTTAGAAAATCAAATTTCAAAAATTTGGAGGACCGCCATTTTTCGGAACGAAAAAAAAAAGTTGTGCTGGGTTGTGCTAGCCTTGTGCTGGCTTGTGCCGAAAACCGCATCCCGATATCCCAATTAGTTTCTGAGAAAATCAAATTTCAAAAATTTGGAGGACCGCCATTTTTCGGAACGAAAAAAAAAGTTGTGCTGGGTTGTGCTAGGCTTGTGCTGGCTTGTGCCGAAAACCGCATCCCGATATCCCAATTAGTTTCTTAGAAAATCAAATTTCAAAAAATTGGAGGACCGCCATTTTTCGGAACGAAAAAAAAAGTTGTGCTGGGTTGTGCTAGCCTTGTGCTGGGTTGTGCCGAAAACTGCATACCGATATCCCAATTAGTTTCTGAGAAAATCAAATTTAAAAAATTTGGAGGACAACCATTTTTCGGAACGAAAAAAAAAGTTGTGCTGGGTTGTGCTAGGCTTGTGCTGGCTTGTGCCGAAAACCGCATCCCGATATCCCAATTAGTTTCTGAGAAAATCAAATTTCAAAAATTTGGAGGACCGCCATTTTTCGGAACGAAAAAAAAAAGTTGTGCTGGGTTGTGCTAGGCTTGTGCTGGCTTGTGCCGAAAACCGCATCCCGATATCCCAATTAGTTTCTGAGAAAATCAAATTTCAAAAATTTGGAGGACCGCAATTTTTCGGAACGAAAAAAAAAAAGTTGTGCTGGGTTGTGCTAGGCTTGTGCTGGCTTGTGCCGCAAACCGCATACCGATATCCCAATTAATTTCTTAGAAAATCAAATTTCAAAAATTTGGAGGACCGCCATTTTTCGGAACGAAAAAAAAAAGTTGTGCTGGGTTGTGCTAGCCTTGTGCTGGCTTGTGCCGAAAACCGCATCCCGATATCCCAATTAGTTTCTGAGAAAATCAAATTTCAAAAATTTGGAGGACCGCCATTTTTCGGAACGAAAAAAAAAGTTGTGCTGGGTTGTGCTAGGCTTGTGCTGGCTTGTGCCGAAAACCGCATCCCGATATCCCAATTAGTTTCTTAGAAAATCAAATTTCAAAAAATTGGAGGACCGCCATTTTTCGGAACGAAAAAAAAAGTTGTGCTGGGTTGTGCTAGCCTTGTGCTGGGTTGTGCCGAAAACTGCATACCGATATCCCAATTAGTTTCTGAGAAAATCAAATTTAAAAAATTTGGAGGACAACCATTTTTCGGAACGAAAAAAAAAGTTGTGCTGGGTTGTGCTAGGCTTGTGCTGGCTTGTGCCGAAAACCGCATCCCGATATCCCAATTAGTTTCTGAGAAAATCAAATTTCAAAAATTTGGAGGACCGCCATTTTTCGGAACGAAAAAAAAAAGTTGTGCTGGGTTGTGCTAGGCTTGTGCTGGCTTGTGCCGAAAACCGCATCCCGATATCCCAATTAGTTTCTGAGAAAATCAAATTTCAAAAATTTGGAGGACCGCCATTTTTCGGAACGAAAAAAAAAGTTGTGCTGGGTTGTGCTAGGCTTGTGCTGGCTTGTACCGAAAACCGCATCCCGATATCCCAATTAGTTTCTGAGAAAATCAAATTTCAAAAATTTGGAGGACCGCCATTTTTCGGAACGAAAAAAAAAAAGTTGTGCTGGGTTGTGCTAGGCTTGTGCTGGCTTGTGCCGCAAACCGCATACCGATATCCCAATTAGTTTCTGAGAAAATCAAATTTCAAAAATTTGGAGGACCGCCATATTTCGGAACGAAAAAAAAAAAGTTGTGCTGGGTTGTGCTAACATTGTGCTGGCTTGTGCCGAAAACCGCATACCGATATCCCAATTAGTTTCTGAGAAAATCAAATTTAAAAAATTTGGAGGACAACCATTTTTCGGAACGAAAAAAAAAAGTTGTGCTGGGTTGTGCTAGGCTTGTGCTGGCTTGTGCCGAAAACCGCATCCCGATATCCCAATTAGTTTCTGAGAAAATCAAATTTCAAAAATTTGGAGGACCGCCATTTTTCGGTACGAAAAAAAAAAGTTGTGCTGGGTTGTGCTAGCCTTGTGCTGGCTTGTGCCGAAAACCGCATCCCGATATCCCAATTAGTTTCTGAGAAAATCAAATTTCAAAAATTTGGAGGACCGCAATTTTTCGGAACGAAAAAAAAAAAGTTGTGCTGGGTTGTGCTAGGCTTGTGCTGGCTTGTGCCGCAAACCGCATACCGATATCCCAATTAGTTTCTCAGAAAATCAAATTTCAAAAATTTGGAGGGCCGCCATTTTTCGGAACGAAAAAAAAAAGTTGTGCTGGGTTGTGCTAGCCTTGTGCTGGCTTGTGCCGAAAACCGCATCCCGATATCCCAATTAGTTTCTGAGAAAATCAAATTTCAAAAATTTGGAGGACCGCCATTTTTCGGAACGAAAAAAAAAGTTGTGCTGGGTTGTGCTAGGCTTGTGCTGGCTTGTACCGAAAACCGCATCCCGATATCCCAATTAGTTTGTGAGAAAATCAAATTTAAAAAATTTGGAGGAACGCCATTTTTCGGAACGAAAAAAAAAAGTTGTGCTGGGCTGTGCTAGCATGGTGCTGGCTTGTGCCGAAAACCGCATCCCGATATCCCAATTAGTTTCTGAGAAAATCAAATTTCAAAAATTTGGAGGACCGCCATTTTTCGGAACGAAAAAAAAAAGTTGTGCTGGGTTGTGCTAGCCTTGTGCTGGCTTATGCCGAAAACCGCATCCCGATATCCCAATTAGTTTCTGAGAAAAACATATTTCAAAAATTTGGAGGACCGCCATTTTTCGGAACGAAAAAAAAAAGTTGTGCTGGGTTGTGCTAGCCTTGTGCTGGCTTGTGCCGAAAACCGCATCCCGATATCTCTATTAGTTTCTGAGAAAATCAAATTTAAAAAATTTGGAGGACAACCATTTTTCGGAACGAAAAAAAAAAAGTTGTGCTGGGTTGTGCTAGGCTTGTGCTGGCTTGTGCCGAAAACCGCATCCCGATATCCCAATTAGTTTCGGAGAAAATCAAATTTAAAAAATTTGGAGGACAACCATTTTTCGGAACGAAAAAAAAAAAGTTGTGCTGGGTTGTGCTAGGCTTGTGCTGGCTTGTGCCGAAAACCGCATCCCGATATCCCAATTAGTTTCTTAGAAAATCAAATTTCAAAAATTTGGAGGACCGCCATTTTCCGGAACGAAAAAAAAAAGTTGTGCTGGGTTGTGCTAGGCTTGTGCTGGCTTGTGCCGAAAACCGCATCCCGATATCCCAATTAGTTTCTGAGAAAATCAAATTTCAAAAATTTGGAGGACCGCCATTTTTCGGAACGAAAAAAAAAGTTGTGCTGGGTTGTGCTAGGCTTGTGCTGGCTTGTGCCGAAAACCGCATCCCGATATCCCAATTAGTTTCTTAGAAAATCAAATTTCAAAAAATTGGAGGACCGCCATTTTTCGGAACGAAAAAAAAAGTTGTGCTGGGTTGTGCTAGCCTTGTGCTGGGTTGTGCCGAAAACTGCATACCGATATCCCAATTAGTTTCTGAGAAAATCAAATTTAAAAAATTTGGAGGACAACCATTTTTCGGAACGAAAAAAAAAGTTGTGCTGGGTTGTGCTAGGCTTGTGCTGGCTTGTGCCGAAAACCGCATCCCGATATCCCAATTAGTTTCTGAGAAAATCAAATTTCAAAAATTTGGAGGACCGCCATTTTTCGGAACGAAAAAAAAAAGTTGTGCTGGGTTGTGCTAGGCTTGTGCTGGCTTGTGCCGAAAACCGCATCCCGATATCCCAATTAGTTTCTGAGAAAATCAAATTTCAAAAATTTGGAGGACCGCCATTTTTCGGAACGAAAAAAAAAGTTGTGCTGGGTTGTGCTAGGCTTGTGCTGGCTTGTACCGAAAACCGCATCCCGATATCCCAATTAGTTTCTGAGAAAATCAAATTTCAAAAATTTGGAGGACCGCCATTTTTCGGAACGAAAAAAAAAAAGTTGTGCTGGGTTGTGCTAGGCTTGTGCTGGCTTGTGCCGCAAACCGCATACCGATATCCCAATTAGTTTCTGAGAAAATCAAATTTCAAAAATTTGGAGGACCGCCATATTTCGGAACGAAAAAAAAAAAGTTGTGCTGGGTTGTGCTAACATTGTGCTGGCTTGTGCCGAAAACCGCATACCGATATCCCAATTAGTTTCTGAGAAAATCAAATTTAAAAAATTTGGAGGACAACCATTTTTCGGAACGAAAAAAAAAAGTTGTGCTGGGTTGTGCTAGGCTTGTGCTGGCTTGTGCCGAAAACCGCATCCCGATATCCCAATTAGTTTCTGAGAAAATCAAATTTCAAAAATTTGGAGGACCGCCATTTTTCGGTACGAAAAAAAAAAGTTGTGCTGGGTTGTGCTAGCCTTGTGCTGGCTTGTGCCGAAAACCGCATCCCGATATCCCAATTAGTTTCTGAGAAAATCAAATTTCAAAAATTTGGAGGACCGCAATTTTTCGGAACGAAAAAAAAAAAGTTGTGCTGGGTTGTGCTAGGCTTGTGCTGGCTTGTGCCGCAAACCGCATACCGATATCCCAATTAGTTTCTCAGAAAATCAAATTTCAAAAATTTGGAGGGCCGCCATTTTTCGGAACGAAAAAAAAAAGTTGTGCTGGGTTGTGCTAGCCTTGTGCTGGCTTATGCCGAAAACCGCATCCCGATATCCCAATTAGTTTCTGAGAAAAACATATTTCAAAAATTTGGAGGACCGCCATTTTTCGGAACGAAAAAAAAAAGTTGTGCTGGGTTGTGCTAGCCTTGTGCTGGCTTGTGCCGAAAACCGCATCCCGATATCTCTATTAGTTTCTGAGAAAATCAAATTTAAAAAATTTGGAGGACAACCATTTTTCGGAACGAAAAAAAAAAGTTGTGCTGGGTTGTGCTAGGCTTGTGCTGGCTTGTGCCGAAAACCGCATCCCGATATCCCAATTAGTTTCGGAGAAAATCAAATTTAAAAAATTTGGAGGACAACCATTTTTCGGAACGAAAAAAAAAAAGTTGTGCTGGGTTGTGCTAGGCTTGTGCTGGCTTGTGCCGAAAACCGCATCCCGATATCCCAATTAGTTTCTTAGAAAATCAAATTTCAAAAATTTGGAGGACCGCCATTTTCCGGAACGAAAAAAAAAAGTTGTGCTGGGTTGTGCTAGGCTTGTGCTGGCTTGTGCCGCAAACCGCATACCGATATCCCAATTAATTTCTTAGAAAATCAAATTTCAAAAATTTGGAGGACCGCCATTTTTCGGAACGAAAAAAAAAAGTTGTGCTGGGTTGTGCTAGCCTTGTGCTGGCTTGTGCCGAAAACCGCATCCCGATATCCCAATTAGTTTCTGAGAAAATCAAATTTCAAAAATTTGGAGGACCGCCATTTTTCGGAACGAAAAAAAAAGTTGTGCTGGGTTGTGCTAGGCTTGTGCTGGCTTGTGCCGAAAACCGCATCCCGATATCCCAATTAGTTTCTTAGAAAATCAAATTTCAAAAAATTGGAGGACCGCCATTTTTCGGAACGAAAAAAAAAAGTTGTGCTGGGTTGTGCTAGCCTTGTGCTGGGTTGTGCCGGAAACCGCATACCGATATCCCAATTAGTTTCTGAGAAAATCAAATTTAAAAAATTTGGAGGACAACCATTTTTCGGAACGAAAAAAAAAAGTTGTGCTGGGTTGTGCTAGGCTTGTGCTGGCTTGTGCCGAAAACCGCATCCCGATATCCCAATTAGTTTCTGAGAAAATCAAATTTCAAAAATTTGGAGGACCGCCATTTTTCGGAACGAAAAAAAAAAGTTGTGCTGGGTTGTGCTAGGCTTGTGCTGGCTTGTGCCGAAAACCGCATCCCGATATCCCAATTAGTTTCTGAGAAAATCAAATTTCAAAAATTTGGAGGACCGCCATTTCTCGGAACGAAAAAAAAAGTTGTGCTGGGTTGTGCTAGGCTTGTGCTGGCTTGTACCGAAAACCGCATCCCGATATCCCAATTAGTTTCTGAGAAAATCAAATTTCAAAAATTTGGAGGACCGCCATTTTTCGGAACGAAAAAAAAAAGTTGTGCTGGGTTGTGCTAGGCTTGTGCTGGCTTGTGCCGCAAACCGCATACCGATATCCCAATTAGTTTCTGAGAAAATCAAATTTCAAAAATTTGGAGGACCGCCATATTTCGGAACGAAAAAAAAAAAGTTGTGCTGGGTTGTGCTAGCATTGTGCTGGCTTGTGCCGAGAACCGCATCCCGATATCCCAATTAGTTTCTGAGAAAATCAAATTTCAAAAATTTGGTGGACCGCCATTTTTCGGAACGAAAAAAAAAAGTTGCGCTAGGTTGTGCTAGCCTTGTGCTGGCTTGTGCCGAAAACCGCATCCCGATATCCCAATTAGTTTCTGAGAAAATCAAATTTCAAAAATTTGGACGACCGCAATTTTTCGGAACGAAAAAAAAAAGTTGTGCTGGGTTGTGCTAGGCTTGTGCTGGCTTGTGCCGCAAACCGCATACCGATATCCCAATTAATTTCTTAGAAAATCAAATTTCAAAAATTTGGAGGACCGCCATTTTTCGGAACGAAAAAAAAAAGTTGTGCTGGGTTGTGCTAGCCTTGTGCTGGCTTGTGCCGAAAACCGCATCCCGATATCCCAATTAGTTTCTGAGAAAATCAAATTTCAAAAATTTGGAGGACCGCCATTTTTCGGAACGAAAAAAAAAGTTGTGCTGGGTTGTGCTAGCCTTGTGCTGGCTTGTGCCGAAAACCGCATCCCGATATCCCAATTAGTTTCTTAGAAAATCAAATTTCAAAAAATTGGAGGACCGCCATTTTTCGGAACGAAAAAAAAAAAGTTGTGCTGGGTTGTGCTAGCCTTGTGCTGGCTTGTGCCGAAAACCGCATACCGATATCCCAATTAGTTTCTGAGAAAATCAAATTTAAAAAATTTGGAGGACAACCATTTTTCGGAACGAAAAAAAAAAGTTGTGCTGGGTTGTGCTAGGCTTGTGCTGGCTTGTGCCGAAAACCGCATCCCGATATCCCAATTAGTTTCTGAGAAAATCAAATTTCAAAAATTTGGAGGACCGCCATTTTTCGGAACGAAAAAAAAAAGTTGTGCTGGGTTGTGCTAGCCTTGTGCTGGCTTGTGCCGAAAACCGCATCCCGATATCCCAATTAGTTTCTGAGAAAATCAAATTTCAAAAATTTGGAGGACCGCAATTTTTCGGAACGAAAAAAAAAAGTTGTGCTGGGTTGTGCTAGGCTTGTGCTGGCTTGTGCCGCAAACCGCATACCGATATCCCAATTAGTTTCTCAGAAAATCAAATTTCAAAAATTTGGAGGGCCGCCATTTTTCGGAACGAAAAAAAAAAGTTGTGCTGGGTTGTGCTAGCCTTGTGCTGGCTTGTGCCGAAAACCGCATCCCGATATCCCAATTAGTTTCTGAGAAAATCAAATTTCAAAAATTTGGAGGACCGCCATTTTTCGGAACGAAAAAAAAAGTTGTGCTGGGTTGTGCTAGGCTTGTGCTGGCTTGTGCCGAAAACCGCATCCCGATATCCCAATTAGTTTCTGAGAAAATCAAATTTCAAAAATTTGGAGGACCGCCATTTTTCGGAACGAAAAAAAAAGTTGTGCTGGGTTGTGCTAGGCTTGTGCTGGCTTGTACCGAAAACCGCATCCCGATATCCCAATTAGTTTGTGAGAAAATCAAATTTCAAAAATTTGGAGGAACGCCATTTTTCGGAACGAAAAAAAAAAGTTGTGCTGGGTTGTGCTAGCCTTGTGCTGGCTTATGCCGAAAACCGCATCCCGATATCCCAATTAGTTTCTGAGAAAATCAAATTTAAAAAATTTGGAGGACAACCATTTTTCGGAACGAAAAAAAAAAGTTGTGCTGGGTTGTGCTAGGCTTGTGCTGGCTTGTGCCGAAAACCGCATCCCGATATCCCAATTAGTTTCGGAGAAAATCAAATTTAAAAAATTTGGAGGACAACCATTTTTCGGAACGAAAAAAAAAAAGTTGTGCTGGGTTGTGCTAGGCTTGTGCTGGCTTGTGCCGAAAACCGCATCCCGATATCCCAATTAGTTTCTTAGAAAATCAAATTTCAAAAATTTGGAGGACCGCCATTTTCCGGAACGAAAAAAAAAAGTTGTGCTGGGTTGTGCTAGGCTTGTGCCGCAAACCGCATACCGATATCCCAATTAGTTTCTGAGAAAATCAAATTTCAAAAATTTGGAGGACCGCCATTTTTCGGAACGAAAAAAAAAGTTGTGCTGGGTTGTGCTAGGCTTGTACTGGCTTGTGCCGCAAACGGCATCCCCATAGCACAATTAGTTTAGCAGAAAATCAAATTTAAAAAAATTGGAGGACCGCCATTTTATGGAACGAAAAAAAAACTAAAACTCGGATGGATTTTTGACCGAGCTAAAAATCGGATGGGTTTTGATCGAGCTAAAATTTCGCACAGACCATCTTTTTGATAATCGAAGACAAGCCCTCAATAGACATCCTGCACCGTTTGCAAAAAAGAAAGCGTTAAACGGTCTGTTATTATGTCCGTTCATTTTGGGAAGTGGATAAAAAATGGTGCGCGCGGACTTTTGGACGCACTGAACTTCGGTGATTCTCACACGAGAACTTGTTGCCGTCAGCTGCCGACAAGGAACGTGCAGTTTGGTCCGCATTTATTAATCGAAACAGACATCGGTGAAGATATGCGAGAGCCATTTCCGGATCAGCTTTCAGTACTGGGGCACGAGACCTATCAGCTGACAGGAGTTGTGGCATACGAAGGGTCGTACAACCTGAATGCCGTAGGACATTACACAGCCTACATAAAAGCTGAATCTACTTGGCTGCTGTACGATGACACTAAGCCCAAAGCAAAACCGTCATATGCCGGCGAAGAAACTCGAGTTCAGGCACATTTGTGCATATACGCAGAAATCTAACGCGCTACAAAAGCTCGATAGAAGAAGCAGTTAGGGTATTCAAACTAGGTTTCAATACTCAATTATATTTCGTAATTTAAGGTGTTAAATAAATATACTAGAATATAAGTTGGAGGCAAATAAAATAACAATAAAATGAATAAAAAAGCAAAAAAAAATTTAAAAGAAGAAACAAAATTACAAGGCACGGAAAATGCTGAGACATGCGGAAAAAAAACTGGAAAAATGAAAACCTGAAAAAAAAACTTGAAAAATGAAAACCAGAAAAAAACTTGAAAAATGAAAACCGGAAAAAAAACTTGAAAAACAAGAAATGAAAACAAAAAAAATATAAAAAATAACGAAGGGTCACATCTGATTCTCCTAAGAGTTAAGCGGTAGCCTCCACGTGGCGTGTCCTGGGCAGTCGAATCGGTTTCGTACTGGCTAATACCGCCGGATAGATCACATCCACCTCACTAACAACAGTATATGGGGCGTTGTTCCGGGCTTGCATTAGAAATCCTTGTAATTAAAAGAGACTAACAGGTTTTACATGATCTTCTGTGTAGTGTGTAAAGAATAATCGTGGTATTAAGGATTTCAGCTATACCGATATTGCAATGACTAAAGTACGAATTTTATATACATATGCCCTATACATCAATGTTATGATTTTCTTTGGCTTTCCTCATGCACGATAACTGCTGTTCTTGAAGTATAACGGTGTTGTAATTTCCTTAAAATCGCGACTTTCTATGCATTTAAATGTGGAATTGAAATAGTGTTTGCGACACCAGCTAGCCGAAGCCTACCGTAAGCTTGCACGGCAATTCGCCGGTAGTATGGAAAAACTTGTTATCCAAAATTGTGATAAAAAAAACGTGCCATCTCAAATTGTGATAGGAGAGCGTGAAGTCTCACAATGAGTTTAAGGAACATGCTATCTCGTATTGTGATTGAAATACGTCCTATGGCGATCACTCAACATATTTTCATTGTTACAACACTGGTATTTAGAATACGTCAGTATATAGAGCCCGTTTTCTGTGAGGTTATTTAATTATTCGATGCGATTGAGTTCGATAAAATGAAACTTTACAGCCATCGTTGGTGAAACAAAAATCATCAATACATTTTTTAATAGAATGTTTAGAATCTACTGCTACAGAATTTTGTGACAAAAATATCTTCAATTTGCCCAAATGATATAAAATTCCTTATGCACAATGAACGATTTTTCAGAGTGTCAAAAGCGTTACCAAAACCCTTTTTAGAATTTGAAAATATTCTCAGAGCAGTAAGTCTCACCAAACCTCGTTTTCGATTGAATAAAAAATTACAAAAACGCGGTTTGGAGTAGAAAAAAATTTTGCAGTAGAATGATTCACCAAAACGCGTTTTGCTGTAGGAAATTTTTCGGAGTAGAAATGCTCATTCTTGCGATTGTCTCTTTTTCGTTCCCAACGCTATGTCTAGTTTGATATCTTCGAAGATCTAAACGATCCGCGATCGGCAGGATAGCTTGCGGTTTTGGTCACTCTTTTGACCCTTCAAAAAATTGTTTAACGACAGGAAGAACACGCCTCGATCGACTTCAAAATAAAATAAAAGTTCTCTCAAAACGCTGAACCAATATGAATAGAATCTGTTGTGTGCATTCGAGACGATGGCACCGAGGGCCCCCTGGTCGTTATATAGGATGAACACGTTTCATTCTTAAGAAATCGCGGTTCAAAACGTTTCGACTATCTCTCTCGCACTCGTGTATCACACGAAATGTTCGTCATGCCCATAACATAATGCGTAAAACGCTTTTCATACGTCTCGTGTACATTGAAGATGTCTTCACATATTTTATTGTGTACGATCTAAAAATTCCATAAAAATAAATATGATGAAAATTCAAATAATATGTTTATTTAAGGATATATTAATATCTTTCTATCATTCGCGATATATCACATTACGAAATTATAAAACGTAAGACAAGAAATGCGCTATATACTGAGATGCCCGAAATACCAGTGGTGTATTAATAAACATATTTGACGTTGAGTGATCGGGATAGCACTTCCTTCTATCACAATTTGAATAGCACGTTCGTCTATCGCAAAATGAGATAGCACGTTTCGCCATACTGCCGTTGAATGGTTTTGTTTTTTTCATTTGAGCAAAATGAATGTGCTGCGATTTTTTTTCCAAAGGAACTTTTTACGAGACTAATTGCGATATCGGGATGTATTGTGTTGCACAAGCCAGCACAGGCCTAGCACAAACCAGGACAACTTTTTTTTTTCGTTCCGAAAAATGGCGGTACTCCAATTTTTTGAAATTTGATTTTCTCCTAAACTAATTCCGATATGGGGATGCGGTTTGCGGCACAAGCCTAGCACAACCCAGCACAACTTTTTTTTTCGTTCCGAAAAATGGCGGTCCACCAAATTTTTGAAATTTGATTTTCCCAGAAACTAATTGGGTTATCGGTATGCGGTTTGCGGCACCAGCCAGGACAAGCCTAGCACAACCCAGCACAACTTTTTTTTTTGTTCCGAAAAATGGCGGTCCTCCAAATTTTTGAAATTTGATTTTCTCAGAAACTAATTGGGATATCGGTATGCGGTTTGCGGCACAAGCCAGCGCAAGCCTAGCACAACCCAGCACAACTTTTTTTTTCGTTCCGAAAAATGGAGGTCCTCCAAATTTTTGAAATTTGATTTTCTCAGAAACGAATTGGGATATCGGTATGCGGTTTGCGGCACAAGCCAGCACAAGCCTAGCACAACCCAGCACAACTTTTTTTTTCGTTCCGAAAAATGGCGGTCCTCCAAATTTTTGAAATTTGTTTTTCTCAGAAACTAATTGGGATATCGGTATGCGGTTGGCGGCACAAGCCAGCACAAGCCTAGCACAACCCAGCACAACTTTTTTTTTCCTTCCGAAAATAGAGGTCCTCCAAATTTTTGAAATTTGATTTTCTCAGAAACGAATTAGGATATCGGTATGCGGTTTGCGGCACAAGCCAGCACAAGCCTAGCACAACCCAGCACAACTTTTTTTTTTCGTTCCGAACAATGGCGGTCCGCCAAATTTATGAAATTTGATTTTCTCAGAAACTAATTGAGATATCGGTATGCGGTTTGCGGCACAAGCCAGCACAAGCCTAGCACAACCCAGCACAACTTTTTTTTTCGTTCCGAAAAATGGCGGTCCACCAAATTTTTGAAATTTGATTTTCTCAGAAACTAATTGGGATAGCGATTTTTTGTTCAAATTCGATTTTTTTGGACATTAATTACGATATCGGAATACGGTTTGCGGCACAAGATAGCACAGACCTAGCACAATCTAGCACAACGTTTTATTTTTCATTCCGACAAAATGGCGGTGTTGGGCCTTAAAAACGTTTTTTTCGAATATTTCCGTCATTTTTTGAAATTTTCAAAAACGGCTTGCGGCACAACGTAGCACATTCCTAGCACAACCTAGCACAATCCTTATTTTTTTGATTTTCCAAAATGGCGGTGCTAACTTCACACACATGTTTCCAAGTAGGTTTTGACCTATGTCTGGCAAGCAGCATTTCACATCTGCAAAATCGGCTTTCAACGTTTTTCGGCTTCAGTTCATATGGAATCCTTGCTTTTGAATCGTTCCCAACGATTTTAAACCATGTGAAATTGCTTGTTGAGTCACTCGTAATGTAAGTGCAAGTTCTTCTTGCGTTTGGCACGAATCTCTCTCCAATAATGCTTCCAATTCCTTATTTTCGTACACTTTCGGCCTTCCGCTACGTTCTTTGGCTTCAACGTCAAACTCACCCTTTTTAAACTTTTAAAACCACTCATGACAACTTCTCTCACTTAAGGGGTTAGGCAACAGTAA
The DNA here is from genome assembly GCA_963210295.1 of Ophion ellenae. NCBI lineage: Eukaryota > Metazoa > Arthropoda > Insecta > Hymenoptera > Ichneumonidae > Ophion > Ophion ellenae. The sequence goes on from OY723391.1 coordinate 11,516,801, forward strand.
CGGGTATAAAATCATGTGTGGATTTAACAATTTTTTTTCGTATGAAAAAGTGATTCACTCATAAAATTAATTAATATTACACATAAAGTTAATTAATATTACACATCTATTTAGTATGAATATCAAGCTGTTAGACAAAATATATATTTTTTTCGGTGTACAAAATGACCGACTACTAATATTTTCTGTTATCTTTTTTTAGGCGCTCCGCGGCCCGACATTTAGCATCCACAATTGTTTACCTAGAACAAAAAACAAAAATTCTCGTCAATCTACATTAGAATACCTAGAGAAGTACCTACGGAATTTGAAAAATATTGTTTTATTCAAAAGTTGTAGGTATTTGAACTTAAGAAATGAATTTTCAGTGAAAAATGTTGTTATAACTGCTCATAAACTGCTCAGAAAAAGAAAGGATTTCGATTAATCAGAAATTCCGTACGTACTTCTCTGCGAAATGCAATTGGGAACATAACTTTTAAATTTGAAGTAAATCGAGTGAAAATGGTTGAAGTTATTTGTCACGCCAATTGGAAAAAAGCTGTTTCGAGAAGTTTCGAGTAGTCGGTCATTTTGTACATCGAAAAAAAATTCCAACCGCTTGATATTCATACTAAATAGATGTGTAATTAATTTTATGACTGAATCGCTTTTTCATACGAAAAAAAATGTTAAATTCGCACATGATTTTATCCCCGTTACTGTGGCCTAACCCCTTAAAGCAGCCTCACCATATGCTTGTACAAGCAATCGATGTGCCTCAGCTGCAGATTTCTTCAAATTAACTAAGTAAATCAAAAGTTCCCGTAAATGACGCTTACTCGGCTTATAACTCGACATTTTCGCACGAAAAAAATTATGCGATGCTGATACAAAATCGTTAATATTTCAAGGTTATGGTCTTGCCAGATGTCCAACCTTACGATATGACATGACGCTGAAGCTGGCAGACAGACCTAGCAGACGCGCGCCGCCCGAACCCAGTACATTTTTATCGTGACTGTACGCACCCGGGTCGTAGCGTAGCGAGGCAGCATAGGGCCTACCCCCACCACTTACCCGCTCGTGAATGAGCCGCATATATCCGTCTGGCCGAAATAATGTTTTTTTTTTTGCCTAACAACAACCGTCACCGGGATGAATCATGGGTCGATCGATTCGTCTCATTATAAACAATAAGTAGCTGAATTGAAAAAGTAGCTGCTGTCATGCAGGATGGCAGCAGACGACCTTTTGTGAATTTAATCATGCGGCCAGCACGACTCTTTTCGAGAATAACAATTTATTTTTGTTTTTGAGATTTTTCGTGCGAGTAAGGAGGCGCGATTCGCGAATAACAATGTTTTAATTGACTTAACAAAGTCGGCACCGGGATAAATCATAGGACAATCGATTCGTCTCATTATAAACAATAAGTAGGTGAATTCAAAAAGTAGCTGCTGTCATGCAGGTTGGCAGCAGACGACCTTTTGTGAATTTAATCGTGCGGCCACACTGTAAAAACAAATGCGTTGTTTCAACACGTTTCACGTCTGTAATCGTGTCGCCGTTTTCAACACGGCAACTCATTTGTTGATGTCGAACGACACATTTTACACGTGTTCTGTCAATACGCTTCAAGCGTGTTTTGGCAAGTTCAAAGCGTGTTGTTTCGATACACTTTAGGCGTGTAAACGCTTGTCGCCAATTTCAACATGTTTAAAATGTGTTGATGGCTAAATCAACACACTTTTTGATGTGTACTTGTGGACGCTTGGGCATAACGTACAAGACGTCACGTAGGCATACGTATAAAAATAAATAAAAAAGGTTTCTCCGTTACTGGTGGTTTATTCCGATGGTTTACTACCATACTTGACGAGTTCCAGTCGTCCTGAAATCAATTCCTGCGAATAAATTTTATTGTCCATACCCGGTTTCGAACCTACCTAACCTAGTTACTTCTATACCTAATACGTACGCTAACCATTGTGCTATCGGCTATACTTGCGGTTTTTCATCAAGAAACGGAATACACGGTTACAGTGAACGAGAAGAGTAATGAAGACATTTCACATTTTATGTGTGTGTGTGTCTACACCCAACACACATAAAATGTGAAATGTGAACAGAAATTTCCTTCACTCTGAACAGGCAATTTTCTTTGCACTGGACAGAAAAATTCGTCCGCAAAGAATAAAGAATTTTCTTTGCCCCAAACAAGAAATTTCTCTCACTTTGAACATACAATTTTCTTTGCCCTCGACAAAAAAATTTGTCCGCACAGAAAAAAAATTCCTTTGCCCCGTACAAGCACTATTCTTCACTCCGAACAGAAAATTTTCTTAGCACTGAACAGAAAACTTGGTCCGCACAGAATAAAAAATTTGCTTTGGCCTGTACAAGCAATTTCCTTCACTCCGAGCAAACAACTTTCTTCGCACTGGACAGAAAAATTGGTCCGCACAGAATAAAGAATTTTCTGTGCCTCGAACAACAAATTTCTCTCACTCCGAACTGACAATTTCCTTTGCCCCGAACAAGAAATTTCTCTCATTCCGAACAGACAATTTTCTTTGCCCGCAACAGAAAAATTTGGCCGCACAGAAAAAAAAATTCCTTTACCCCGTACAAGCAATTTCAGTTGAGTGGAGGAACAACGAATTTCCTCCACACCGCACAGAAAATTTCCACTGAACAGAAAACTTGGTACGCATAGAATTAAATTTGCCCCCTAGAAGCATCTTTCTTCACTCTGGACAGAAACTTTTCTTAACAACGAACAAAATATTGACCCGCACAAAATAAAAAATATTCTTGGCAGTGACACTTTAGCAAAAAATTATTTTATATATACGTCAATAAACTGAGTGTTGCAATTACCATGGTTTGACAGAGCACATCATTTTCTTCATTCATGTAGGTGTGCATGACGAGCAAAGACTTATGTGTTTCGCTTTTAAAATAACACAATTCGCAATAGAAAAATTCTTTCGCAAGTTCGTGCATAACGTAGCGAGGTTATAAAGCCGACATATTGTCATATCAACTCACTTGACGCGTGTTGTTTGTGGTACACGCGTGCAAGTGAGTTGCTTCACGACGCTTTGTGTCGTTCGAGTCGCGTGTACCTACACTAAGTGTGTTGTTTGAAAGAAAATGGCTTGATTCGACACGCTTTATGTGTGTTACATTAAGCGTGTTCTACCGCAACATATTTAAAACGTGTTGTTACCAAGAATGGTATAGAACGTATTGTTTCAACACGGTAAAATAAGTAAAACACGTTGTTTCAACGCGTTAATCAGGTCCTACACAGGCTGTAGGCGTGTTGTGTGTTGCTTCAACACACCGACAACACGCTTATTTTTTACAGTGCAGCACGACTCGTTTCGAGAATAACAATTTATTTTGGTTAATCAACAAATGCCGTCACCGGGACGAAACATAGGGGGATCGATTCGGCCAAGTATATAGAACAAGCACGTAAATATAAAAAGCCGCTACTGTCATGCGGGTTGGCAGCAGACGACTCTTTTTGAGATTTTTCGTGCGAGTAAGGAGACGCGATTCGCGAATAACAATTTTTTAATTAACTTAACAAAGTCGGCACCGGGTTAAATCATAGGTCAATCGATTCGTCTCATTATAAACAATGAGTCGCTGAATTGAAAAAGTAGCTGCTGTCACGCAGGTTGGCAGCAGACGACCTTTTGTGAATTTAATCGTGCGGCCAGCACGACGCTTTTCGAGAATAACAATTTATTTTTGTTAATCAACAAATGCCGTCACCGGGACGAAACATAGGGGGATCGATTCGGCCAAGTATATAGAACAAGCACGTAAATATAAAAAGTCGCTACTGTCATGCGGGTTGGCAGCAGACGACCCTTTTTGAGATTTTGCGTGCGAATAAGGAGGCGCGCTTCGCGAATAACATTTTTTTAATTAACTTAACAAAGTTGGCACCGGGATAAATCATAGGTCAATCGAAACAGCAACAAAAAATTGTTATTCACGAAGCCGCTCTCTACCCGCATGATGAAAATCATTTAAGGCTGTCTGCTGTGAGCACGCACGACAATAGCGACTTCTCGATTTATGAGCTCAATTCGTTGGGCCAAAACAAATCGATTGACCTATGATTTGTGGCGGTGACGACTTTGTTAATTAACAAACAAAAATTTTATTCGCGAAGCGGATCTCGCTACCCTCAGGATAAAATTCATTAAAGGCCATCTGCTGTGAGTACGCATGGCAATAGCGACATCTCGATTTTTATGCTTAATTCTTTATGCTGAGACGAATCGATCGACCTCTGACTTGTCTCGGTGACGGCTCTTGTTAGTTAACAAGAAAAAAAAAGTTATCCGTCAGACGAGACGCGCTGCTCCTACAATAAAACTTATAAAAGGCCGTCTTCTACCGACCTGCGTAACAGCAGCTACTTTTTCAATTCAACTGCTTATTGTTTATAATGAGACATATCGATTGACCTATGATTTAACCCGGTGACGACTTTGTTAAGTTAATTAAAAAATTGTTATTCGCGAATCGTGCCTCCTTACTCACACGAAAAATCTCAAAAAGGGTCGTCTGCTGCCAACCCGCATGACAGTAGCGACTTTTAATATTTATGTGCTTATTCTATATAATTAGCCGAATCGATCGCCCTTTGTTTCATTCCGGTGACGGCAGTTGTTCATTAACAAAAATAAATTGTTATTCGCGAAAAGAGTCGTGCTGGCCGCAAGATTAAATTCACAAAAGGTCGTCTGCTGCCAACCTGCATGACAGCAGCTACTTTTTTAATTCACCTACTTATTGTTTATTATGAGACGAATCGATTGACCTATGATTCATCCCGGTGCCGACTTTGTTAAGTCAATTAAAACATTGTTATTCGCGAGTCGCGCCTCCTTACTCGCACGCAAAATCTCAAAAAGGGTCGTCTGCTGCCAACCCGCATGACAGTAGCGACTTTTTCTATTTACGTGATTATTCTATATACTTCGCCGAATCGATCCCCTTATGTTTCATCCCGGTGACGGCTTATGTTAATTAAGAATAAAAAAGTTATCCGCCGTTCGGGTCTCCGAACTCGCACAAAATTTTTGTTTAAAGTCGTGTGCCGTCAACACGCATGACAATTGCGACCCGGGTGCGTACAGTCGCGATAAAAATGCACTGGGTTCGGGCGGCGCGCGTCTGCTCGGTCTGTCTGCTACCTTCAGCGTCATCGATATGACAATTAGTACGAGAAGCCGATTCCTCAACAACACGGCTAACGATATGACGTTTTACATCTGACAATTTCAACCATAATCTCCCGGTGGAGCCACCTTTTGTCAAACGGCGGAGACTTATTTGTACTCACAATACAAGTCCTCAACCGTCAGTAGAACTCAATTATCTTTTCTTCCCCTAAATTCAACTAGTTCTCGCGCAAATTCCTATTTTAACAGAATTTATAAATTTATATAGTGGATGAAAAGAACCGTGGCATCTGATTCCGAGATTCCAAAGAGCTTTGTCCTTTTTAACTCGAGATATTTGATACGACAGTTGATAATTTTCCACAAATTGCCTGCAGCACCCGCACCGAAAGCTACTCGTGTTTAAAAAAAATTAACATTACTAGTTAGCGCGTCGATATATCGTCATGAACAATTATCAGGCAGCAAAAAACTACTATACAGCTGAGGGGAAAAAATTAGCCACCGTTTTGTTTCGATATCACAGAAAGTGATTCATTTCAATCAAGGACGCTGTTGAAGGTTGCATCGTTGGAATGCAACGGAAACCCTTTTTTTTCTTTCTCTATTTCTATTGCTATCTAAAATATTTTTAGATAGATTTAGGTATAAGTCTATAATGAGGAGGTTAGAAAAAAAATTGCCGTAGCTTTGGCATAACAGAAAAAAAATGCAATGAGGAATAAATTCTTTTCGTTGTGTTCCAACGATGCAAACTTCTATATCAAAATCAAGGTGAGACACGTGGATTGTATGATCGTCACCCAAGAGACGAGCGTCTGTCCGCATAAACCATGTGTTCATATAGACCATGTTTTCATACGTTTTCATTAATGTACGTATTAACAACGGCAACCTGTATTTTTTCGGTAATATTATTCTGTACACTATCCTGCACACTATATTCGTTTTTTGGGTCACTTTCTTCATAAATGCAGAAGGTATACGCCATAAACTGAAATGGTAACGACGTTGTCCGGTACAACCAATGCGATAAACTGGAGATTGATGTAAACTTCAAAATGTAATATTTAATTGACTTGTGCGGAAACCTCGGTTCTCCTTTTCCCAGTATATTTAGAAAATATACCATAACAATTAGTAACATTTTCATTAATATTTATTTACCTAAATATTTTTAAGTAACAACCTTAACGGAGGACACCGCTATAACTGCTCATTTTCGACCGCTTTTTTGGATTTCTTTTTAAAGGAAGGTATAAAACACATGGTCAGAAGACCTTTCAGGCTTTATTAGGTATATATTGAAGTATGTAAAAAAATATTTGTCAAAAGAATACAAAATGGCGGCGCACGAGTCACTATAGCACTACTGGTTTTCAGCCAACCCTCTCCGCTGTATGCAGTAGAACTGACGTAAATTTAATCCTGGAACGAAGAGTGAAATATTTTTGTTAATTATATTATTTTTAGCACCGTTCGTTTTTTCGACCATAATTTTCATATAAAAAGTGATATATTTTTTACAATTTTCAATTAATCGAAAAAAGCGCTCATACTTGACTGTTAAAGCAATTTACGAAGCTACTGTCAAAATTTCAAGTCGATTGTACGAAAATTGTTCGAGTTCTGCTGCGATTTCAAAAACAGGGTTTGAGAAAAACGTTTTTGAAGTTTTCGGTCTAGTCAACAGTTTTATAGACGCAACGGCTGATGAATCCCCCCCCCCCCCCCCCCCCCCCCGAAATCTAACGCCACCTATTGGTAGAAAATAAATCTATTTTTGGTCGGTAACTTTTTCCCCAAAGATAATAGGCTTACAACAGCCGAGAACTGCGTCTACCGGCGTGGCTTCGCCGAAGGCGCTTTTCAGCGCTCGGAGACTCCCCTAAAAAATTGTTCGAAAACCACTTTAAAACTGTTTTTGCAGCTATGATCGAATATGCATTATATTTTTAGACGTTCAGAGGATTTTTTAACACGTGTTTCCGAAAAAAAACGATTTTTCGAAAATTTGCAGTGGTGTGCTCCTTTAATGCAATCAAACTAAATGCAATTGAGTCGCGATTTTAATTCTTATCATTTATCGCAACATGATAACCACGATTCCAGAGCATTTGACAGAACCGACGAAAATACGGACGCTACGCGGCGATACGGTTGCGCACAGAGCCAAAAGACTCAACCAAAAGTTCAACGCTCAACTGTCCCTTTATTTTGCCATGTGTTCTGGGGAAACCTTTTTTTTACAATCACAGCACGGGACCTATGTTAAGGCTGAAGGCTGAATTAGAAGGTCCAAAAAAAGTTTTTATTCAAGAATTTTTTCAGGAGGGAAAAGAACAAGTGGGCCCACTCAACATTGAGGTATCATTTCAAGTATATTGGAAATGCATTAAAAAAATGTTGCAACATAAAAAAAAAGACTGCAGATTAATCAGCCTATTCCATGTGCGTCTTGCCACTGCAGTTCCCAATCGGCGGGAAAGATGCAGCCCGTAACTCTGGACTGAAACGAAAAAAACCATTAACATTTTCAATTGTCATATATTTTTCTTCTGGATGAATTAAGAAAAAGCTGAAAAAATCGTGACATTATAACTTTTCTCAGGTTTGAAAAAAATGTGTTAAAAAACACTTTAACGTGCTATAAAAATTATTTAAAAAGACTTTTTATCAATTACTTTTTTTATTCACTTAGAAGGATTTTCATACGGAAGAAAATAAACTTTGGTTTGATTCAATAGGTCGTTTAGTTTTTTTGCTATCACGCCCGCAAATTTGTAAAAATCGTGAAAATAAAAACTGGAGATAACGCGCTTCAAAGTTTTCAATGGGAGAAAAATCGATATCAATCGCTTCTCTGCTTTTGGCCTTGTATCTTCGAAAAGATTTACACTTGCCCTCTGTAACTTTGTAAATATATTCTTGGATAGTTTATCTAGCGATTTAAGCAATAAAAAAAAAACGATTTTTCGGACCTTCTAGTTTAGGCTCTGGCCTTAAATCGAACAAAGGAGAATCTACACGACGTAAAACTTTTCAAAGGCAATAGAGGATATCCGGGAAATGTATTCAGTTTTTAAGATGTTTCATCTACCTTTATCTGAAAAATTCTGATTCAACAACGATGTGTGTATTTCCACATACCCCCATATATTTTGATTGTATACCACGGATGCTTTTGCACATATTATATCTCACTCTAACCGGTTACAAGAGTTGGCAGTGCGACTCATTTATCTCGCTGTAAACAATCGAATCTCGACGATATATTTACGTTGGCCTTAGTCCTTTTTTCCCCCGCTACGATAGCGTAAACGGTTTAGTGATTAAAGGTTAACAGTTGAGAGCGATAAGGGGGCGGAGTGGAAATGACTGAAAGCTCTAGCCAATTCATTTAACGCCCATTGCTCATGCGTACGGGTCTGTCTTCCCCACCGGATCAGGCTTTTTTAACGGAGGTCAACTCTGCACGATCATGCTCTTTTTTTTCTTTCGTTTCTCCTTTTTTTCCGGATCGTACTATGCTCGATTCGCATCGCCATTGCAATTCGTCTCCGCTCTAAGCCCTCCCGCTTCATCGATCCGATAAATCTGTCTTACATCTCTTTCTCTCTCTCTCTCTCTCTCTCTCTCTCTCTCTCTCTCTCTCTCTCTCTCTCTCTCCCTCTGTTTCTCTATCTCTATCATAGTACGTAATCGCCAAGTGCGTCGGGGCAAGAAAACAAGAAATGCTAAATTCTCAGCTATTACTGAAGCGTGGCAATAAACAAACGGGGCAGCGGGATGATCAAACGCGGGGGACGGAAAGAGAGAGAGAGAGACAACTATGACGAAAAAAGTATGCCGCCGCGACAAACTAGGCCACGTGAAGACTCAATGATAGTCTTGGAGAGTCTATCGTTGAGTGAAAGGCGTTTTTGATGAAAGCGCCACGGTTCACTCATTTTTCCGATACGCTCTTTCTTTGTTTTCTTCTCCTTGTTTCTTCACGCTTATGATCGTGATCCATCACTGTTTGGTGTGAGCGCGTGCGACACGTGGCGTCAGGTGGTTTGCGACGGTGATGCTTTCGCAGCTAACTCATTCCTTGACATTTATTCGGAGTGTTACTAATTTTGTTGTTGTTCTTTTTGTTTACAGCCATTTACAGCGGAGGATCATCGTCTAGTGTCGTGACGGACATTTTGGATCTGTCTATGCCCGACAAAAATTCAGTGACCGAAGTATGTTACGTGTGCGGAGACGAGTTCAAGAGAGGCTCTCTAAGTCACATCGCCGCCAAACCACTGCCAACTCAACCGAATCCTTCCGCGAGTCCGCCCCCTTTTTTCCCTTCTTTGATGCTTCATCCAAGACCCAGCAGAAGTCGACCGATGGACAGTGCTGGACGAGTCCAGGTAAAGAGACACTCCATACTCGCAAATATAATTTTTTTTTTGGAACTGTATCCCTAGTTGGCAATGCTACCTTATCGTTTGTTCCGACGAATCGTCCTATTAAGATTTGGTGAGATTAAGGCAGTCATCCCATGTGAAAGCTCTTTTTTCGCTTTTTTGGGACTTTTTTTTTGACGAAATAAATAAACACACAACTGCGAACTTTTCACCACATATTCACCACATCTTCAAGAAAAGTTTTTTGCGGTGACCACGATTGCGGGCGTTCTGCTTATCTGAAACAAAAAGAAAATCAAACGGCATTTTAATCTGTGAAGTATGTACTAGTTTTTGAACTAGGATTATTGAAATATATTAAAAGGTACATTTTTGGCATCTCGTTGAACATTTTGTCGTGGATTATGGTGTTTTTTCACGACTTCTACAACATGAAAAAAACGGCTCGATGAATCAGAATTATCCTAGTTTGTAAAGTGTCTACATGAGTACTGAATAAGTCATCCAAATTTCAACGGAATTCGTTCGATAGATTTCGAGATATCGTGGTCACCAGTTTGAAAAATACAGTTTTGAGAAAAACGGGTTTAACGGTTCAAATACGATTATCACCAATAAAATTTGGACTGACCCTTAATCTGCTATGCCTGGTCCATAAAGTGAACCTTCGGTTTCCTAAAAAAAATCCTGCATAGCCGGTTGTTGCTCCCTGGAATCAGCTATCGCTCTTTTAGCGAAGTCACACAGGATGAATGCCTTAAGGGGAGAGATACCTTTAGGCGAGTAAAAAATTCTTGATTTTCATTATTTTTTTTAAAAGGAAGGATTTCTTCACCATTTTTGAGACTCAGGATGAGTTTTATTACTACTGTTGGCTGTTATATGGTACTTTTTAAAATTAACCCTTAAAAATGGCGGCGTTATGGAATAGTCTTCTAAACGGGTGCTGGCGGATGTTGTCAGACGGCGTGACACGTAGCCGCGGCAGGATGAATCGAAAAAAAAAGCAATGAAGATTTTTCTTCCATCAACCCTCCATCGGTCGCCCCGCGAAAACTCCTTAGGTCTGACGCGGTGTGCCCGAGGCTTATTTTCTAAAACTGCCCATAAAATCTATGCCAAGCTACTTTAGCTCGAAAACCAAAATTCCTTACCTTCGTAGAGATGTATTGAAAGGAAATATGCGAAGGGATACTTACATTTTTTAAAAATGATTTATGACAAACCTAAAACAAAAAGTACAACAATTTCGAAATTATTGCAAACGTGATTGCTGAGCCTGACATCAGTCACGCCGGACGGAGGGTTAACACTTATACGCAAAACATGAACCAAGAAAAAGTGAGAAATGTTGAAAATCGATTAAATGGAATGCTTTATGCTGTTGAAGTTGCATCGTTGGAACGCAACGAAAGTTCTTGTTTACATTTTATTTTCCATATGTTTATTGTTATAGAAAATGTATTTTTTTAAGATTCATCTTGTAGATCGCTAAATAAAGAAAGATTGAAAGATGGTTGGGGGATTTTTGTAAGCAGTTTGCCAAAATAAATTGAAGGAATTTACAAATATTAATTTTCCTTGCGTTCCAACCATGCAAACTTTAACCTCATTACGCTTTGAAACAAAAAGATTGATTTTTCCGAAAAATGACTACATTTTGCAATAACTTATACAAAATACTTTTTTTTTCATTTTCAAAGACATATGGGGTCATGTTTGAGACAATAAAAAATTTAAGAGATTTATACCAAATTTCATCAGAATCGGGCGACTAGTTTTTTTTTATCTATACGTCACGCCAGTTTTAACAATGCAGTTTAGAAGACCGTACCATACCTTCGCTATTTTTAAAGATCAATTTTCAAAAAATACCATGTAATGGCCAAAAGTAGTAATAAAACATACTGTAAGTCTCAAAAATATAGAAATCGTTCCTTTAAAAAAAAATCATGAAAATCAGCAAATGTTTTCCTCCCCTAAAGGTATACCTTGTGTGCATCATTGGAATGGTATGAAAAATATTTTTTCACTCGTTCATATTTCTTTCAGCAGATCTTTACGCCAATCACACCATTTTAAAAATGGTTAATTAAAAAAAAACTGCCTCTCCGGGATCTGCAATTGAAATGTGCGATAAAAAAAATTTGGCAGAATAATAAAAACGGAGTTATTACAGGTATTGAAACTATGAAGGTTGGGAAGAATCTTCGTTGCATTCGAACAATGCAAACGTTGCATTGTGTTTGGTGCGTTTGCATTGTCGGAAAGCATCGAAAATTCTTTTGTATATTTTTATTTCTTCATTTGTATTATTGTACTTAAATTTTTTTATAGATTTCGACTGCAAATCACCAAACTAACATCTCAAAAAGTGGTTGACGCATTTTCGCAGCTAAAAACTGCCAAAAGTAATCGTTTGCGGAAAATTATTCGAAAACAATTGCCCGACTGACAATTTCTCCCATACGATTTCCCGAGAGAATTATTTCGCGAATGAACAATTTCCCGAACACAGTTTATCGAACGGACAATTTCTCGTACACAATTTGCCGAATGAACAATTTCTCGGAAACAATCTCCCCAATGGACAGTTCCCCGAATGGACAATTTCCCGAATGGACAATTTCCCGGAAAGACAATTTCCCAAATGGACAAATTTGTTGTTTCGGTTTATTTGGGTTTCGTCAAAATTTCGTCAAACAAACCCAAACAAACAAAAAAATTGTCCATTCGGAAATTGTCCATTCAGGAAAATGTCCATTCGGGATATTGTATGTGCAAAATTATTCCTTTTTGAAATTGTTTATTCGGTAAAGTTTTTTCGGGGAATTGTTCTTTCAAGAAATTGTATTTGAGAAATCGTTTATTCGGGCAATAGTTATCGAGAAATTGTATTTGGAAAATTGTCATTTGGGTCAATTGTTTTTCAAGAAACTTTCCGCAAAGCAAAAGTAATATAAGCAAGCAAAATAATGGTAGCATTCCAATCATTCGAACTTCAATCTCATAATACCGTGGGTTTTGTGAGGCTGAAAAATTTTCTGCGAGGCTCACTCATTAGATTTATGGGAAGATCGTGCTTAGAGGCTACGACTCCAGGGACACCGACTTTCCAGTGACTATGATAAAACAAACGAACGCCATATGACTCTGCCAGACGGGAGCTAGAATATAATCTTTTGAAAATGCGACCTTGCCGGTAAATTGGACGGAATTGTTGTTGAAATGTGCCAGTAACTAAAGAACTCTACCGGAAGCTAGTGAAACCGAAGTTTGTTCGTGAGACGCTATCAGTTGAGACGCAGGCTCCACCCACGTATGTACACACGCGATCTGCGCGAATGGATGTTCGAACGTTCAAGAGAGATTATTTTTGGCGCGTAATTGCGCAGATTACTGTTACTGGTGTATTCATATTAAGTTCAAAGTGCAGGATCAAGTCTCTTTGTGTGTAAAATGCTCCAAAGTTTCCGTAAAGCTTATCGCCATTATTCATTTTTTGAAATACGCCGGAGAAATTGCGCCGGAGGAGGGAAGATAGACGAAATAGGATGTTGTTGTTTTTCTTTTTTTTTGTTAATGCTAAACGAATCTGTTTCAGGCGTGCACCGCGTGTCAAAATCATCTGTTGTTGCAATGGAAGGCATACACGAGGCAGGGCGTACCGCACGGCGATAGAAATTACATGTTACGAAAGCGTCAAGCGCCAACGATGGACACAACGACGTTTATATGTTATACTTGCGCATTGGAGTATCCCTCGTCCAGTATTAGATTACTTTATTGCTGTCCAAATCCTGAGAAGGAAGCCTACTTTCCATTCATATGTTCACTACGACCTCCGCCAGGAGCTAGTCCTATAAGTCCTCAGGGAATGGTGCAAGTATGCTCCATATGTTACAAGGCCATACCGCAGAAGCAACAGGTCTTCGGCAGTGAGAACAACGAAGCTCAGCCAGCCGGTCAGTGCGTCGACTTTCGTCAGCAAGGTCAGCATCGAATAACTCTCGACATTAGCATTCATTCGAAAACCCTTAACTGAGCATACGCGGAATCTTGCTCTAGATTCGAAACAATTATTTAGTGAAAAACTATAAAAACTTGCACATTGCTCTATCAGTTTGCTTGAAAAGTGTTCACTGCGGGGCGTTAATGGAGAGGGCTCTTCGCGTCAAATTAAAAGATACGGAAGTAGTGTGCAAGTTTTTAATTTTCGCGATCTCCGTCTAAGCGATTCCTTCACAATATTATATTCGTTCAATCTTTGAAGTTCCATCGCACGGGGCCTTCACCTTTTACGTGCCCGCCTTATTTCACTTCCATTTTCTCTACCTCGCGGTTGCAGCCGACTCCCCCCTCTGTATCGCATTCACCATGGCGTATCTGCCATGGGCATAGGGAAGCTGCGGAAAACATATGCCTATACAGCCAATATTCTGTTTTTATACGAAAATCGTCGGGCACGTCAAAATTTGGAGATGCAGGGTTGTTACACATATGGAAAACAGGGAAAACTCGGGGAATTTCATTCCTCTTGGAATAATCGGGGAAAAGTCAGGGAATTTCGGGAATTCTATGAAATTTTCTCAGAATTGACTTTTTGCAAGAATTACGAAAAATGAAACCGACTTGACAAAACACCTGAACAGCAGAAAAATAAATATTATTGTATATTTTTAATATGTATATTATTATTCATTATATGCAAAAAAAAAGTTATGTCCGTGCCGAACATTGAATATTTTTGAAAACTGAAAACTAATTTTATTATTAAAATCTCTGTTTATAATAATGAACCGGTTCTTTTTTTTAATTATAAACAGGCTTTTAATTTTTTTTTTACTTTACAATGTTTACATTTTTTTCGAATTTCAATTTTAAAAAATGTACTACAACTTTTTACATTTCCATATATTTGATCTTAAGAAAATTGTTATCCAGTTCAACATAATTTTTCAATAGGAGAATCGAATTGAGAATTTCCTTTGTTTTTCCAAGTCGGTTAAAAATGATATTTTTTTTTCACAAAGATGATTCTCTGCTATTTTTACGTATACATTTTTTCCCGTATAGTTTGTAACGTTTACCAAATACTAGTATGATTGAAACGAGACTTAACTTGTGGTCTATAACTTAAAAAAATATATATTTGATGAAAACGTGTTCTTTATTTGACCCCAATCTGGTTTATGTGCAAAACCTGGATGGAAAATCTGGAAAAGACAGGGAATTTCTGAGTCGATGATGCGTAACAACCCTGAAATGGTATTTAGTAAATTATTAGAAAATTAAAAAATCCGAATCCTTCAAGTGCTTGTAGCCATCAATGATAATCTATGAACCAAAGATTTTCCCAATATCCCAACATTTTTACAAGGTATTTACTGCTTTTCTCAAATAAAAAAAACCGTAGAAAAAACTATATCCCGATGCATTAAAATTTAAGAAAGTTAGAAAAATTTTTTGATAAAAAAAAATAAACAATCTTTCCAATATAACCGCTCATAAGTGTTGAGCATGAACAAAGATATAATTACGGATATTTTATTATCGCGAGGAAAACTGTATAATGTCGAGATCTCGAAAAAAATGTCTCCAAAACTGTATATTTAGAATAACGTGTCATAATGTAGGTGTCGCGTAAAAAAAGATTCCATGCGTAATATTGGTTTACGCGCATTGACTTTGCCAAAGATGCCTTGCGTATATATTTTCAGTCACCATATCCTAATAAAATTGAAGTTTGCATCGTTAGAATGCAATGAAAATGAATTCTGTTAGAGTGTTCACGTCTTTCTTCGCAAATTTTAGCCACGAAAATCATTGAACCATTTTTGAAGCACTTATCGGAAAGTTCGCTTCGGCAAAAAAAATTGTTATTATAATAAAAAAGAATAAAAAATATACATGGGAGCTTTAGTAGCACTCCAACGATGCAAATTTCAACACCGTATTTTCTAAGAATTTCTGTCAGTAATAGGATTCAATATTTTTGAAAATCCTATAAGACACCCTGTTCGATTGGTTTAAAGCAAAGTCATTTAAATAATGATAATAAAGGGTGAATGACATTTAGTAAAATTAAGGAGGCTGCTCAGGGTCTTTGCGGGGCAGGCGACAAGAGGCAACGCATATAAACACGGGCGTCTGTAACGGCTGCGAACCCCGAATAATCAAATTTTCGGTTACGTAAAATAAATAAATTTCAGCTAACAGATATGTGGAATGCATATATATAACTGACTGTTTAGAAACGTTATTAATCTTTTTTTGTTTATTTACATCGCGAATAAGTTATTAACCAAGTTGAAATGTGGCAAACGCGCAATGTAGTTATCAGTAACTGGCATCACTGAGCTCAGATACGAACGCCACATCGTGAGCGCGTAGCTGTCAAATATCTTTCGCGAATTCCGTTTTTGGTTCTGCGAAAATGAAAAGATGGAAGGGAAAAATGCAAACCGAAAAACAGTACAATCGACGATTGGAGCAAGTACAACCTGGAAAGCGGCGGAAAAAAGTAGTTGAGTCGGGAAAAGGACGCGCAGTCGAGGGACGACGCGTAATTGATTTGAAGATTATGTCGAAATAAATGCACTGCAGCTTCTGTAAAGAACGATTCAAAATATTAAAGTACTCTTTATGAAATCGCGGTAAGAAATTTATAGGAAGGATGCAATAGTTTGTGCGTTTCAAATTTTGGCGCCTGTTCAAAATGGCCGACTTGATGACAGCAGCGTTGCCACGTGCATTTGGCACGTGGCGCTATCGTTAGGGCGCTTTATCGTTTTACGCGAATCAGCTGAAATTTCCTGTTTTATTTCACGAATATCTCTATAAAGAGAAAGACAAAACGCTGTACTCTTCGTTGAAAGTATTCATAAAAATCTATTTAAAAAAACCGCCCATTTCCAATCAATTCTTACTGTTTTTATTATGTTGCAACAGTCGTATTAGAGTTAGCATGAAGTTTTTGCTATGTCGTCCGTGTATAACAGCCTAACTTCAATAATTAATTGCTCAACAATCACGCAGACGAATTACTTGAAATTTTACACGGAGTCGTAACACCTGTTCGCAAATATCCTCGATAAATGTCAGCAAATTCTTACTATTTCGCAATAGCTGAGCAACCTCCTTAACCAATTCATTTTTTGTAAAGGGGAGAAAAGTTTTTTGAAAGAGCCACTTTTGGCAACATTTACCAGAAAAAGTTTATCCAATGTTCAGACATTTTTCTTCGATAATTCAACGCAAAACTGGTTGCCTCTTTATAAAATAAATTGGTTGATTTTACTGAATACTCGTGAGGTTCCGTCCTCTTTTCAGTTCCTCAACGCCTTTACTCGCATGGGTTTACTCTACTAGAATAGTGTTTACAAGGATAATTCATTCGCACCGACGTAATTCGTAATCGTTTGCTTAGCAGGTCCATCACCGAGACCCGCAGTAGCCAAGTCACCGGCCAATTCGGCCGGAAGCGATATACGCTTCAAGCCCTACGACTTGAACAAGTCTACCGTGGTCACCAGTAAGCCACGCAGTGCCAATATCAAGGTTCCAAGTTCGGGCCAACGAAATTCGCCGAGCAACGGTCCAGCGGAAAATGGCAACGTGCTCGGACAAAACTATAGGTGCTATATTTGCGAGCGGCTTTATCCGCGAACCCACATGGAATGGTGAGTTCTTATCCCCTCTTACTATTTTATTATATTTACCGGTTACATTTCTTGAGTCGGGCGGAAAACCTGTGTTTATCGGGAATACTCAATTTTTTGCTAATACTGGAAGTTGTAACCCCCGCTTTATATACCCCGCTTTATATACATGCATAGCAGTATATAAAGCGGTTAGGCTACTGTGACGACCCGAAAATCGGGGGTACTAAAAAAAATACGTTCTAAAAGAATGAGTAAGGCGACTAAAAAATCATGTTGATCATTGTTATGTCCATTACCAACGTTGTATATCAAATTTCATGAAAAATATTAATAAATGAAGTAATTTTAAACTTACTTGTCACAAACTAGTTATAAACTTGCTTGCGCAAAAATCAAGTAACTATAGGAACTTGACTTTGGCCACCCGGTTGTTCCGAAACAAAAAAAAGTTTTTTCTTAATGGGGTCTTCTCACTTTAGACGCTAAAAAGGCTATTTTTATGAATTTTTTGATAGATTTATATCATAGATAAAGATATAAAAGTTTTTACACTTAATAAATAGACTTTCGAAATACATTGAATTTTTTTAAATTGTATTCATGTAACCTAAACAAACTTTAAACGCGTTTTTCTCGAAACAACATTTTTCGACGGCTTTTTGATAAAATCTTCGAAACTACTGAACCGATCCTTATGAAATTTCAACGACATATTCTTTACAACTATAGCTATAGCGCATATGAAGGATTTAAACAATTTTGATATTTACTTTTTTTTTGCTAAAAACGGTGGAAAAAACGTTTTTTGTTTTTTAGAAAAATGTCCGCCATTTTCTTATTCTTGCACATAAAAAAAATCGTACGATATGCGCTTTACCCATTAACATACTCAATCTAAAACCGTTTGTTTTTTTTTGTTTCGGATGATCCATCTCCGTTTTTTTATGAACAGCGCAGACCTACAATGTTTTTCCAGGAGATTTTTTAACTACCATTTTCGGGTATAAATAGTGATTTAAATGAATAGATTTTTTTACTGCATTTCGAATGTGTATTTATTAAGTGTAACAACTTTTATATTAATATCTATAGTATAAACCTATAAAAAAAATTATGAAAATAGCCGTTTTTCAGCGTCTAAAGTGAGAAGACCCCTTAAAATAGATAATATTGGCAGGGCAGAACTCAAAAATGGTAGGCTCGGACGAGATGAAGCTAGCGTGGAATGACACTAAAAGCCAGGACTACGAGAACGCGCTAGCAGGAGCGTGGGTAAAAAGTGGCGGGGGACACGAGATGGAAACGAAATGGACAAAGCTGGGAATTCTGCAATCTGGGCATCAGCAAAGAAAGCGGGAATAGTGAGGAAAATAAGGACAGGAACAAGGGACAGTGGATGGGTTGACGAGGAGTGTAGGGCACAAAAAAAGAAACTCTGGGTCAGCCTAAAAGAATTTCTCGCGAAAAAGGGGGAGAAGTAAAAGAAGCGGTTGAGGGAGGAAAGGAAGAGTTGGCGGAAATTAAGGGAAAATAAGATTAAGAGATGGTTCGAGGAGCGGTGGAGGAAAGTGAGGGAGAGCACAAATATGGTGGACTGTTGGAAAGCCATAGGCAGCTTCAGAAGTGGAAGAAAAAGAACGGGGGAAAACATAGAAGGCGACCAGTGGCTGAAACATTTCGGTAAGCTACTAGGGGTACGGGAAAGAGGGGGAAACCGAGAGTCACACGAGGGGGCACCGTGGCTCGGAGCCGACGGGGGCGAGGGTTTCATGGATCTGAGGCTCGACCAAGAAATCAACCGCGACGAGCTAGACAGAGCGCTGAAGGGATGCAAAAATAAAAAAGCCCTGGGGGGGGGGGAGCGGAATCACGGCGGAGTTCATCAAGAACTTATCGGAAGAAGGCAGGGAGGAGCTGAGGGACATTCTTAATATGGCATGGGACAAGGGGGTACTACCGGGAGGATGGGAGGTGGCAAGAATCTACCCTATCCACAAGGCGGGGGACGAGAACGTGGCAAGCAATTACAGGGGGGTTTCTCTACTGGACATCGGGTACAAAATACTCACGAGCATCATGGTCAGGAGACTGAATAAATGGATCGAGAGGGCGAAATTACTGAAGGAAAGTCAGGCAGGTTTCAGAGCGGGAAGATGCACGAGGGACCATGTGTTTGTCTTGAACTCACTAATCAACAACAGGCTCAAGAAGAAAGGAGGGAAGCTGTACGTGGCATTCGTCAATTTTAGGGCGGCGTTCGACAAAGTGGACAGGGGTCGCCTCTTGAATAAGCTGTAAAAGAAAGGGATAAGAGGAAAGATGCGTGGTATGATTAGAGGCATCTATGGAAGGACCAGGAACGACGTCATCGCAGGGTCGGGAATCACGGAAAGTTTCGAGACGGAGAAGGGAGTGAGGCAGGGGTGTCCTATCAGCCCAACCCTGTTCAACATTGCGTTGGACGATGTGGATGGCGAGTGGGAAAGAAAAGGAAAGGGGGGGACGGTGGTCGGGGAACAAAGATTTACGACTTGAAATACGCGGACGACATAGCAATAATGGCGGAGAATGCCGGTGAATTGACAAGGATGCTGAAATCGTTGGAAAGATACGTGGAAAATGAGAAGATGGAAGTCAACGTCAAAAAAAAAAAAACGAAAGTGGTGGTGTTCAGGATCGGAGGAAGAAGAACAAAGGGGGAGGAATGGGATTTCCAAGGAAAAAGAATCGAGGTGGTCACGGAGTTTAAGTACTTGGGCTTCTAGTTCTCAACGAAAAACACGCCAGGAAGGCACCTAGGAAAAATGGCCGCAAAAGCGAGGAAGGCAGGGAACGCAGTTTGGGGGGTGATGCGAAGGGCCAGGATCGACAAACTCAAGCACAGACTGCAACTAATGGACTCGTTAGTCAAGGCAGGTGCATTATACGGCATCGAGGTCTGGGGTTGGAAGAGGAGAGAGGAGGTCGAAAGGCTGCAGGGCAGGTTAGTCAAGATGGCGCTAGGAGTAGCCCGCAACACACCGGACTACCTGCGGAAGATGGAGGCCGGGAGGCGTAGTATTGAGATCGAGGCAAGGAGGTGAGCCGGAAACTACCTTACGGAAATCCTCAAGATGGACGAGGGAAGATGGCCAAAAATCTGCCTGATGGAGGAGATCAGAGGCATCGTCAACGGGAAACCATCGCGATGGGGGCGAGAACTCGAGGAGGCAATGAGGGCGGTGGGGGAAGGAAGAGTCCTCAGGCAGATACGGGAAGGAGGGCAGGTGAGGCCGGTCAAAGCGCTTCTCAAGGAAGGGCTGCAAAGGAGAACGGACCAGGACATCCAGGAAGACTGGGCAAAAATCGACCGTTCAACATTTTGTGCGAGATACAAGGAAATCAAGACAGGGATAGGACGGGAAAGCTACTGGGATAAAAATGAGGGGAGAGGGGACCTGAGAGAACAATGGGCCAGACTGCGCTGCGGGAATGTGGGGAAAACAGGAAAGAAAGGGTTTGCGAGTTGGGAATGTAGTCTCTGCGGAGAGGAGGAAGAAAGCCTGGAACATATATGGCAATGCGAATGGGCGAGAACGGCGATAAGGCAGGAATGGGTGAAGGGGGTATGGATGCATGGAGGGCGGGGCGAGCAGGAGGTGAGCTGGAAATCTGGCTGAAGGAAACGTTGAAGGGGGACCTAGTGGTGGAAATTTGCGAATTCCTAAAAGCGTGGGGTAGAATTAAAGCGGCGAAGGAGAGAGGAACGGGGGCAACAGCAGAGGAGGAGGATGATAGTCTATGAGAGGAACTGCATCACGGGGGGGGCTAGTATTAAGCGTAAGTGATCTCTATAGAAGCTCTAAGGCTGTGATGTACATTTACTAGGCTAAGGCAGGGTTGGAATGTATAGAAGCAGGTCGACAAAGAACTAACAAAATTATAAGAGGGTCTGTAAAAAGGCGCAGGACGCCGTACGTTAGAGTAAATCTATCTATTTGGCAGGGTTGTTACGCATATGGAGAAGCCGGAAAAAGACCGGGAATTTATTTCCTTCTGGAATAATCAGGGAAAAGTCAGGGAATTTTGGACATTCTCTGGAATTGTCTCAGAATTTACTTTTGGCAAAAATTACGAAAAACGAAACCTACTTGAAAAAACAACTGAACAGAATACAAATAAATATTTTTGTATATTTTTTATATTCATATTTCCCTTCATTATATACAAAAAAAAGTCATGTTAGGGTCAAACATTTATAATTTAAAAAGCTGAACACTAATTTATAAAAGCTCTATACATTTGCATCCAATCTGTCGATACACAAACACAACATTATTAAAATAGATAAGCGTTTATATTTATTTTTTATTTATTGTCACCGACATGAAAAATTGTGTTTATAATAAGGAACAGGTTGTATATTTGCTTTTAATGTAATTTTTCACTTTAAAATGTTTCAATTACTTTTTGAATTTTAGTTGAAAAAAAGTTATTACAAATTTTAACATTTCCATATATTTGATCTTGAAAAGTTATGTTATCCAGTTCAACATAATTTTTCAATAGAAGGATCGAATTGAGAATTTTCTTTATTTTTCAAGTCGGTTGAAAATGTTATGGTTTTCTTTCACAACAATGATTCATTGCTATTTCTACGTATATAATTTGTTACGTATAATTTGTAACGTTAAAAAATACTAGTATGGTTAAAACGAGACTTAACTTGTGGTATTCAACTTTAAAAAATATATATTTTATGACAACGAGTGTTTTTTTTAAATTTGATCTTAATTTCGGTAATTTGCAGAACCTTGAATTTTTGCAGAACCTGTATGGAAAACTTGGAAAAGTCAGGGAATTTCTGAATAAATAATACGCAACAACTCTGATTAGCTGAGACTCGACCGGGCTTCTTTTTGTAATCGTGTTCCAATCGAAAAAAAAAGTTTTTATTTCATCGGTTTTTCGGGGAAACATATCGTAATTGTTAATAACTAATAAAAGAAAAATGTTAAGAAAAACGTCGGTCAAGACAAAACTACTATCCCACTGAATAAGTGCACTAAATTTTAAGGGGTCTTCTCACTTTATACCCTAAAAAAGGCTATATTTATTAATTTTTTGATAGGTTTATATTATAGATAATGATATAAAAGTTGTTACACTTAATAAATACACTTTCGAAATACATTTAAAAATTTTTTAATGTATTTATGTAACCCAGACAAACTTTAAACGCGTTTTCCTCGAAACAACGTTTTTCGACGGCTTGATGATAAAAACTTCGAAACTATTGAACAGATCCTTATGAAATTTTGACCACATATTCTTTACAAATTATAGCTCTAGCGCATAACAAGGATTTTTATAAATTTTGATATTTACCTTTTTTTTGCTAAAAACGGTGGAAAAACTCGTTTTTTTTAGTTTTTCGAAAAATGTCCGCCATTTTGTTATGTTTGCATATATAAAAAATCGTATGATATGCGCTATAGCCATTAAGGTAGTTCTGTAGGTACACGTATGAGCCAAAAGTTTCGGTCGAAGCGTATAGTAACATCCAAAGCCTATACGATGCTGTTGGTTGTACATTTTTCACAGAGCTTGTACCCTCTATACGTCCCACACATTCGCACTTCATCCATAGATAGGTCTCATACTCGTATAGAGAGCGGCGCTGTAATAGTGGCAACAGCGCGATTTTCCTGGAGTCATAGCGTTGAGTTTCCTGTTATCCGTCTTTCGCGAAATATTTTATATAAATAAAAAAGCGTGAAAATATTAACCCAAATGTGATACAAGGGAAAGTTTACAAGAAAAAAGGCGCTTGCTAAAAGACTGAACGCTGTAGCAGCTATGTATCAAGCAAATGCGACTAAACGCGATGAGAATAACCATAACCTCAACGATCAGCAACACAAATTCACTGTCGAAGGACGTCGGATCGTGGATTTACAACATCTTACCGACAGTTTAAATTGTATTCGCTGTAACAAAGACAAACCCATTCATAAATTGAACGAATTAAATTTGTTTGCAGAAAAAAATTATTTCACATCCGTCTCAGAATTACTAGAACTTGGGGGGAAAAAAACACACTTCGAGTTCCCAGATCACGCGCCGATCATCTGGCTGCAGCGTACACTGTTGCCATTCCATTACAGATGGTTGGGCCCGAGTTCGGTGTGGAATAAAATTACCACTTTTCATAAGTCGATATCTCCTAAACTAAACGGTCAAAGTCTGTAATTGAAAAAAAAAATCAATCCCACAAAAGTACTGCGTACACGTGTGTTTTCATTTTGCAATCCTAAGATCCGTTTAGAATCTATATCGAGAAATGCGAGCAAACTCCTATCGGTTTACGTGTTGGGTATAGGGATCGCGTACAAAAATACCCATATTCAATTGCCATTATCTCATGAACTAAACGGTGAATCGAATTGAATTTTTGGGCATCATTCCATGAACGTCATATCTACACCATACTTAGATTTCAGCCAATTCCTAATTTGACAAAAACTACAGAACTACCTTAACATACTGAATCTAAAACCGTTTGATTTTTTCGTTTTGGATGATCCATCTCCAAGATTTCATCAACAGCCCAGACCTACAATTTTTTAACTGCCATTTTCGTCTATAAATAGTGATTTAAATAAATAATTAAAAAAAAATGTATTTCGAAAGTGTGTTTATTAAGTGTAACAACTTTTATATCAATATCGATAGTATAAACCTATCAAAAAAATTAATGAAAATAGCCTTTTTTTAGCGCCTAAAGTGAGAAAACCCCTTAAGTCAATCCATTCATTAGATTTCGAGAAATCGCGTACACCGTTTTGAAAAACTACTTTCGAGAAAAACGCGTTTAAAGTTAGCAGTTCTGTCGTTGTAATAATAAGTGTACCTCCGATCTGCTATTTCTGCACCATACGTTGAACTTTCCTCTTCAATTTGAGTTGCTTCGAGTGACTATCGATTTTTTTTATGTTAACAGTGGCCTAATCACTTGAAACGCTGCACTATCATTTCTTCATTCGTCAGGTATTTTGTAATCTACGTGCAGTTATGCTCGATCCAATATTATGAAATTTATTTTCTAGGCTATCGACGAGTCCCGAGGGAATGAATTCTCATGCCATGCACTTTCCCTGCTTGAGAGGGATGGCGCGTACATCGGAAAATGCTTGCATGGATAGCCACGGTCGCGTATTGGCGTGTACGCACTGTGTGAATCACTTGGCTCAACAGTGGGAGAACATGGACGCAGAACGTGTTCCCTTGGAACGCCGAAGGTAAATTCGAATAAATTATAAATACAATTTTGCTCAATTCGCATTAAGGAGTTCGGCTCGAGCCACCGTCGATGATGGTCGTATTTGCGAGCAAGCCTACCGTGTTCACATTTAATCGGAGGCTTCTTGTACAAGTATCTAGTGTAGTTTATCAGTGGCAGAAAAGCTTAAACTAAAGTGAAGTGATTCCAACTAGCACGTAACCGCATGAGCAGAAGCGATGTGAGTGACAGTGACAGCGGAAGCGAGATGGAATTCGATGTCGATGACAATCCTCCAGCCAATGGACCACCAAATAACTCAACATATAATCCACGATTAAGCCAATATCCTGGTGCCGAATCCCTCCTAAATGCAGCACATAATCCTCCCGGCGCGACGCCGGGAACAAGCAACGATCGCGACTTAAGAGTAGTTCTATCCAGAAACTCGGATGCACCTAGCAAATCGCCGAAATGGCAAGTGATTCCGAGAAAAAGACGTAGGCAGTCCAGCACGGAACATGTTAGTGGAGAGACTCATGAAATAGAGTTCGAAAACAGATTTGCCTCTCTCACCAACGAAAATCCGCCAGAGCATGTCGGCCAAAACAAAAGCCAAGGCAATAACAACAACAATAGCGAAAGAAACGCGAGGATCCCGAAACCGCCGCCGATATTCGTACCAAACGTTAGATCTATCACTGACCTAGTGAAGAGCCTTGAAACAGCTGTCACCATTAACGAATACACACACAAAACCCTCAACATAGACCGACAAATCAAAATAATGGCCCAAAATGCTGAAGAAATCGTCCATGTCCTCGAAGCAGAAAACGCATCGTATCACACCTATCAACTAAAGCAACAGCGTGCATACAGGGTCGTCCTACGGTCACTACATCCGTCAACCCCCCCCCCCCCCCCCAGAAGACATAAAAAGTGGTATTGAGGAACTAGGACAGGGTATAGGACCAGGTACGTAACGTAACAAATATGCGAAGTAATGGAACCAAAGAACCACTGCCTCTTTTCTTCGTGGACTTGGAACCCGGTCTGAATAACAAGGACATTCACAAAATTGACCTCTTGCTGAATGCAAAAATCACGGTGGAGCCTCCCAAAAAAAACTCAACAATAGTACAGTGCACTCGGTGCCAACGATATGGCCATACTAAGACCTACTGTCGCCGACAATTTAGATGTGTGAAATGCGGCAGCGCCCACAGTACATCGTCGTGCCAAAAAACGAGGGAAACGCCTGCAAAATGTGTACACTGCGAAGGAAATCATCCAGCAAATTACAGAGGCTGTCGAGTATACCAGGAAATCCTAGGAAAAAGAAACTCTACTGTTCAGAAACCCCACTGGCACAGATCAGGCCAACGAGAAGAAAACAACGTCAGAAAAGAACGAAATAACAGCCACGGTATAACAACAATTACACCGAAACACGGACACATAAACATACCTACGCTCAAATAGCTGAAGCAAACACAAACACCTACGGAAATACCTACAACGACAACTCAGAAATATCAAACATTATCGAGAAATCATTCAACGAACTCAAAATAGCACTCACACAGCAGAACGAGCTCTTGAATACAATGTTAAAACTCCTAACAACGGTACTGACAAAGTTCACAGAAAAATAGTTAACTCCTACCGAATAACACTATGGAACGCCAACGGCCTGGCTCAACACCGCCAGGAATTAACTGCCTTCTTGAACATTAACAAAATCGACATCATGCTAATCACCGAAACGCATTTCACTGACAGAAGCTACATTAAAATCCCTGGCTATTACTTCTCCAGCAGCGAACACCCTGATGGAACTGCACATGGAGGAACGGCGATCTTCGTAAAAACATCGATAAAACACCATTTACTAAGACCTTTCGACAAAGACTACCTACAAGCAACGAGTATAGTAGACGAAGATGTGACATTCGGGCCCATCGTGATTGCCGCAGTGTATTGACCCCCTAGGCACACCATAAAAAACGATAAATTCACGGACTTCTTCCAAGGACTGGGACCTCGATTCTTTGCCGGTGGTGATTACAACGCCAAACACCCAATATGGGGTTCAAGACTAACAACAACCAGAAGACGCGAGCTATGGAAAACGATAACCTCCCTGAACTGTGACCAACTTTCAGCAGGGCAACCAACATACTGGCCAACAGATAGGAACAAAGTCCCAGATGTACTGGACTTTTACGTGACCAGAGGTATAACAAAACACTAGACCAACATAAAAATCAGCCTTGATTTGTCCTCCGATCACACACCGGTAACGATAACGTACAGTAGTGTAATATCCAATATAGACAAACGACCGTCAATTTATAATAGATACACGAACTGGTCAGTATTTCAAGACATAATCGAGGAAAAGATCAATCTAAGCGTTCCCCTGAAAAATGAGATGAACATAGACGACGCCACGGAATATCTAACCCAACTAATACAGGACACAGGATGGGAGCCCACACCAGACATAACAGCTAGGCAATCTACGTATAGCTATCCCAACCAAATAAAACAACAAATCGCAGAAAAAAGGCGTATCAGGAGACGATGGCAGTTGAACAGAAACCCATTGGACAAGAGTAAATTGAACAAAGCGGCCCGACAGCTCAAAAAACTTATCTCCGAACACAATAACCACAACTTTGAGCAGTATATATCAAACCTGACCAACACGGCCAACACCGACTACTCTCTCTGGAAGGCAACCAAAAGAATCAACGGGGCACAAAACTACAACCCTCCGATCAGGAAAACCAATGGTGACTGGGCCCAAAGTGACCAGGAAAAATCAGAAGTCTTCGCCGAACATCTCGCGCAAGTATTCACTCCGTTCGCATCGCAATAAAATGACGAGAACATATACGAATTCCTCGAATGCCCACTACCGATGGAATTACCGATCAGACACTTCTCACCAGAAGAAGTTAGGCACGCAATCCGTAAACAACGGACCCAAAAAAATCCCCCGGCTACGACCTAGTCACCGGCGCAATCCTCAAAAGACTACCAAAAAAAGGCATTGTTTACCTAACCAACCTACTTAATGGAATTATTCGCACATACCAAGCCAATGGAAAGTTGCGCAAATGATAATGATCCTAAAACCTGGCAAGCCTCCAAACTCCGTCACTTCCTACAGACCTATAAGCCTACTACCAATAATGTCCAAACTATTCGAAAAACTCCTTCTTGCACGAATGAAATAACCAATCAACGAGGGTGAGATCATCCCTGAACATCAATTCGGGTTCAGGAGGAGCCCCTCAACGGTGGAGCAAGTCAACAGAGTCTTCAACACCATAGCCAACTCTCTCGAGGAAAAAAAAAATATTGCTCTGCAGTATTCCTGGACATTCAGCAAGCCTTCGACAAAGTTTGGCACCCTGGTCTGCTATACAAAATCAAAGCACGAATACCACAATATTACCTGCTTTTAAAGTCATATCTGAGCAATCGGAAATTCCAGGTCAAGCACGGGTCAGAACAATCTCGATTCTTCCCAATAAGATCGGGGGTTCCACAAGGAAGTGTCCTAGACCCAGTCCTTTACACTATCTTCACAGCCGACCTTCCTGTGAATAACAACACCACCATAGCAACATTCGCTGACGACACAGCCATTCTATCGATCCACGAGGACCCTGACACAGCATCAGAAATGCTCCAAAGAGGACTAAACGAAGTGCAAGGATGGCTGGAAAGATGGACGATGAAGGCTAGCGACACAAAATCTGTCCACATAACGTTCACAATGAAGAGAAAGGACTGTCCAACAGTACTACTGAATGGCCAACCTCTCCCAGTTGTTAACGAAGTGAAATACCTAGGCATGCACCTCGATCGAAGACAATCCTGGTCCAGCCACATAAAAAACAAAAGGAGACAGCTCGACCTCCCCCTACGGAAAATGTATTGGCTGATAGGCAAGAGGTCGAAATTATCGCTTAACAACAAGCTGTTGATATACAAAATGATACTCAAACCTACATGGACCTACGGGATACAACTCTGGGGAACGGCAAGTAACTCGAACATCGAAATATTACAACGATTCCAAGCCAAGACTCTTCGCGCCATCACAAATGCTCCTTGGTACGTCACCAACGCCAGGCTGCACAAGGATCTCGCTATAGACACCATAAAAAAAGTGGCATACGAACAATGCGCACGCTACAAAACGCGACTCGCTAACCATCCAAACCTGCTTGCATCGAATCTCCTCGACGGGAGAGCTATCTCGCGAAGACTCAAAAAGCATAGACCATTAGACCTACGAGAAAGATTTCGGGCCGAATGATAGCCAAAACAACATAATAATAAAAACACAAGAAAAAGCGAAAAGTAGTGCAGTGTGCATCGCTGGATGCAACCGCTAACCACCCAACGCATGTCCACATTACACCTCTAAGCATCACAACTATTCATTGTTACTTATGTAACAGATCATAGTTCCCTACTAAACGACAAAAAAAAATCGCATTAAGGGATTTGACCACCGAGACCGCGCGAAAAAGACGCTCATTCTACACAAATCTGTAAAATCGAAAGTATGAAAGGAAATTTAATAATTTTTGAACGCATGGTAGTTTATGGTTTCATGAACGTCTCTTATATATTTAATTTAATGGTAACGAAAAATTGCGACGTCGCGACTGTTGTCGTGGAGGTCCTCTGTCGTTACGCCCTCAGCTGGCTACAGAATAATCTCAGGAACGGCTGGGAAGAATTAGCTTCTTGAAGAATGCGACTTCAGCGTAGCGTACGGATTTTTCTTCTATTACTAGAGAAATATTGGCGAGCCAAAGAAAAAAGCCCGTATTTTTCACGGAAGTTTGATAAGACATTTTTGTTTATAGAAAAACTATTAATTAAGATAGTACGAGCGCGCGCTCTTGATTTCTATAGATTTTGGTCAAATTTTAACCAGACATTGTTCATATCATTATGCAAGTTCGAGTGAAATTTCAGTCGACGTTTAGACGGAGAGATAATGGGTTTTAGAATCGCAACTTTTAACACTGCAGGGTCTGCATTGAAATTTTGGCAGAATAATTTTCCGTAAAAAATATTTGGCCCCTATAATGAGAAGACATATGGCAACACCGCATCGTTCCACGTATCCAATGACGTGAGCTTGCGCGGCATATTTAAAATAATACTGCAACACAATTTTTTATTTGAAAGTAATCTTTAATCGAACAAAGTTTTTGATAATTTATGAATAAACCAAGACTTTTATTTGTCAATGAAGATATCATAAACAATATAAAATATTAATATTTATAATGGAAATATATTTTTATGATAAAAGTTTTCAACTTTAGGAACACGATACTTATTTTTTTCTGGAAATATTGAACAATACTGTTCTGCGGTGTTGCCATATGTCTTCTTACGATAGGGGATACGTATTTTTTAGGAAGAATTATTCTGTTTTTACTGAACGTTTTTAGCAAAACTCAATAGTAAGGCAATTTAAACTTTTTTCACTGTTTCCCTAACTAGTTTGCTATCTAAACATAATTTTTATTCAAAATTTATAAATACAATAGAATGGTACGACGAATTATGCGACCTGACTCAAGCTTGCTTATGGTACTTTTGTATAGATGCGTAACCGTTTAAGGGGTCTTCTCACTTTAGACGCTTAAAAAAAGGCTATTTTCATGCTTTCTTTGATAGGTTTATATTATAGATATTGAGATAAAAGTTTTTACACTTTATAAATACACTTTCGAAATATATTTTGAAAAAAATGTATTTATTTAAGTCATTCTTGATAGACGAAAATGGAAAATAGAAAAAACGTGTTTTTTTTCACCGTTTTTCTGTGTATCTCTACCTAGAAATACCTATAGCGTCGTCAATTTTACGAATTTTGATATTGGCGACGACTTAAAGTGTTGGTAACACTGCATAGTTAATTGTCAGGGGAAAAACAACATTTTTTCCTGTGTAGTTGGATAACTTAAATTAGAGGGCTTGTTTATTCTAGCAAAAGAAATATTTACGAGTGTCTGACATCGTATTTACTGGCTTCCATTTATGTCGTGGACCCCAAGAATTTAAGGCATATGATATTGTGCTTTTATTCAATGGCGAATGTTTGAGAGGAGTGTTCGGAGGGTGAACACAGCGTTTTACATAAAAGCAATGTACCGATCGCGCACAATCAATTACAAAATGTATAATGTTGAAGTTTCTACCGTTGGAATTGAACGAAACTTCTTTGTTATTGTTATTGTCTAAAATCTTTTCTTAAAAATTTAGGCTAAACTTCTCTAATACGAGGATCCTGAAAAACGCTTAGAGACTTTTCGTAGCCCGAATTCGTCAAAAAATTAGGTAATCAAGAAAAAATGTATTTCCTTGCGTTCCAACGATGAAAACTTCAATATGTTTAACATGTTCTTCCCGCTATGTAATATAATTTATATGTCCCTTCCAATGTTTGTTTTGGTACGTTCTCATGTGTAACCGGAACAATTGTTGACCGGTTTCAATAAAACGAAAAACCAATTTAAAGATTGGAACAAATTTCATTCACCCGGCTCCGATTTTCGCTGGTTAAGGGGTTAGGCTACTGGGACGACCCGAGAATGAGGGTTATTCGAAAAAAATTAAAAGGCATAAATAAGATTATTGAAAAATCGTTTGAGCATTCATTTGTATGTACATTGACAAAGTTGTGTACAAGTTTCATTAAAAAATATTAATAATTAAAGAAGTTATGAAAAATCTCGTTAAGGACGTTTAAACGTGAGGGGCTCAACGGAGTACTTGATTTTCGTCATTCGGTTGATCTGAAACAAAAAAAAACAGTATTTTTCTTAAACAAATCATGTTGACTAAGACTTGACCGAGCTTTTTTGTTATCGTGTTTCAATAATTAAATATATATATATATATATATTGGATCTCTGTCTTCAATTTTAATTGCCTCACACGACGAACGAATTTTTGAAATTTTTACAGTTGCCTAGCCCTTCAATTTAAATCGCAGGGTGAACCGCCCCTCAAAGAGCTCATTTTTGCAACGAAATAGCCAGGGTTTTTTTTTAATTCTGTAATCATGTAGCAGCTGATTTGAAGTGCTTATCATTACTTTTCTGTTCTCCCCATGCTGTTGAAGCTCATTCTCAAATATCTGCATCGTGTATTAATATTTATGGTGGGTGAAAGAACTGTAATGGCTATTAGTGAAATATCAAGGAGCTTTACCGTTTATAACGTGAGATATATAGTATCAAAGTTCGCAACTTTCACAGAGCGCCTATAGCAAGTGTATCGAATGCCGATGCCTAGCCTCGTTGTTCTGTTATCACGAGTCAGCACGTCGATATGTTTTCAGAAATAAATACCAGACTGTAGTAAACCATTATCCAGATACGGTGAAAGAAAAAAACATTATTGACCGTGTTGCTTTCGATATAAATTGAATCAAATATAAATCAAGATTTGCCGCGTGACGTTTCGACGAGCGTCGCTGACAAGGAACGTTATTTAAGTGTCAGCCTTTGATTTTCTTGAAACTCATACATGTGATAAAGTATTGAAGACTATTTGACACGTCTTTTTCTATCGGCGGTAAAACGGTTTTAAGGGGGAAAACCACCCTTCAAATAAAGACGTGTCGAGGGGTGATTTGGCAGTTTCACTCACAAGTAGTCATCTGAATAAAACAAAAACCAAAACTTTTCCAATGTAAAGCGATAAAAAATTCTCTATAAAAGTGTTGAAAAAAATAATTAAGGGTTAATACGCCTTCCTTTGAGGGGTGGTGTACCCCCTTAAAACCGGTTTTCCGCCGATCAAAAGAAGGTAACTCTTTAGATAAGTGAAATCCGAAAAATGAGCCTAATATTATTTTTTTGCTATTTTCTTATATATTGGGTTATAAATGATGATATTCAGTCGGGGGAAGCTGAAAGTCACCCCTCCCCCGTAAAAAGTAAAAACAAATAAAAGGTTATGGGTTTTTAAAGTTCGCGGAAACCAGAGTTGGGCGTAATTCTATTTATAAATACGAATACGAATTTATTCACATCGTGATTTTCATGTGAATATAAATACAAATTTATTCATACTTCACTTACTTGTATTCACATGCATGCATACAAATACAATTGTATTCACAAATATTCTGAACATACAAATAAATTCACAGAAAAAATTGTGAATATTCACAAAGAATGTGAATATTTACAAAAAATCCTGCGAATTGAAAAAAATTCACATCAAAATCTGTGAATGCAAATGTATTCACAGAAAATTGTAAATACAAAAAAATTCACAAAATAAGTTGTAAATTTGTTCGTATTTAAGACAAATTAAAATCAAATTCACAATCACTAGATTAAAATTTACACCATTAGTGAGTTCGTACGTATTTTGAGAGAAAACATTGCCTCGAGGCAACGAAATTTTTGCACAAAACTTTTTGTGCGAAAATTTCTTTGCCTCAACACAGTATTTTCTCTCAAAATACATAAGAACTCACTTGTGGTGCAAATTTTAATATAATTTTCGTGAATTCGATTCTAATTTTCTTCAACTTGAGGAAATTCACAACTCATTTTGCGAATTTTCTCATATTTATAATGTTATATTTGAAACTCACAACTTTTTTTGCAAACATTTCTTTGTTTCCACGCAATGTTTTCTCTCAAAATACGTAAGAATTCACGTTTGGGGTAAATTTTAATGTGATCATTGTGAATTTGATTTTAATTTGTCTTAAATACGGAAAAATTCACAGCTTATTTTGTGAATTTTTTTGTATTTACAATTTTTTGTGAATACATTTGCATTCACAGATTTTAATGTGAATTTTTTCAATTCACAGGATTTCTTGTAATTATTCACATTTTTTGTGAATATTCACAATTTTTTCTGTGAATTTATTTGTATGTTCAGAATATTTGTGAATACAATTGGATTTGTATGCGTGCATGTGAAGACAAATAAATTTGTATTTATATTCACATGAAAATCACGATGTGAATAAATTCGTATTCGTATTTATAAATAGAATTGCGCCCCATTCTGGCGGAAACACATGATAAAATTGGGCATTTTTGAACATTTCGACGCCTATATTGGGTTTGTTTGGGGTGAAATGTCGAAATGTTCAAAAAACCCAAACAAACCCAATAGATGATATTTTATCGGAGAAATCGGATAATATTTTTTGGAAAAGTCACTTATCTGAAGAATTACCAAAAAAGTGTCTATTGTCTTCAATGCTTTATCGCATATATGAGTTTCAACAAAATCGAAGGCGGACACCGAAGTTATGTTCCTCTTCAGGAGAATATTTGATGGTATACGAGGGTTTCTACATAGACAATTCATACGCGGTTAGAATCAATTCGAGGATAAGCTCTATCAAAAGCTCATCGCTCAACTGTCCCTATATTTTAAGGGTATTGATGTTTGCATCATTGGGTTGCAACGAAAAGATTTTTTTGTCGTATTGACCAATTTTTTTTCGGCACATTTAGGGTTAAAAAGTTATTAAAATATTCTTGGAGATACTTGTTAGGGATCCATAACCTCAACCTGCACCAAAAAGGATTTAGTTAGTAATAAAAGCAACTCAATAAAAAAAAATATCAAAGAATTTTCGTTACGTTCGAATATATTTTATCACGTGGTGGACAAAGTACGCTGACCCGTTCTTTAAAATCTAACGTTGATTCTTCAGTCATTTCGCATGTATTGAATTCAAATTAACAAGATTTCCGTAAAATTCAGCAAAATATTAACTGCGTTCATTGGATTTCTAATCGTCTAGTGCAAAACGTCGGCGCCCTGAAAAGATGATTATATTTAGAAGAACTATTCATAATAAGAAATGTTAAATTCATTTCTGGGTATATTTATAGCTATGCCGAAAATAAGTGATAAAATTAGGTTGGAAAAACTAATCTTATTATGTAATTCCAGTGAATTCTAGTTTTTACCGGATTTCGTGTTGATATTCATGACTCTTTTTGTATAGATGCTTGTGAAATTACATAATATGTTTAAATAATAAAAATAAAATTTAATAGCAAGACGTGTAGTGTGTAACGTGTCATATTATGAAGTGATCTTATCATTCGATTCCGCTAAATTCTAGTTTTCATCGGAGTCGCCATCCATATTCACGACTCTTTTTACAAAACTACTCCGAAAATAAATAATTAGATTGGATGATAAGACACTCCCAATGAAATCGAATAGCAAACTCTGTAGAACGAATAATATTACGAAGTACTTTTATCATCCGATTCGGCTTGGGGATGGGGTTGCAGTGTTTTTTTGAATATCGTGTAGATCAGTCCATAAGTATGTCAGTTACATCAAATCATTTATTGGAACAACTTTGGGAGGGATGGTCCATCTCGCAGCGAAAGCGCACTGAACGTCGAATATGTAAATGGCATTATTCCGTATGAAAAAATAACGTAAAAAACTTTTTTTAAAGAAGCTTTTTTTTAACTGTACTGTACTAAAAAGTAAAAAAACAATGTTCAGTAAAATTGAAACTCAAAACAGTATAACAACAAAAAAGTCCCTTCCTCGGTCACTCATCATAGGTGCGAGTACTTAAAGGTACATAAACGTACATATTTAAAAAATATGACAAATTTTAGAAGCTTGAAGCTTTTTCAGAAATTTTAAAGTAGTATTAGTACCTATGATGTTTGTCGCCTCGAGCTTTTAAAACTTATATTTCATATTTAAAAAATATCCACGTTTATGTATCTTTCAAATACTTGCACCTCTGATGAGTGACCAAGGAAGGGACTTTTTTTAGTTATACTGTTTTGATTTTCAATTTTTCTGAACATTATTTTTTACTTTTCAGTACAGTAGCTTTTAAATAAAAGCTTGTTGTTAAAATGTTTTTTTTCACGTTAATTTTGTTTCACACTTTTTAGTATTAGAATTTGTTTATTTATTTGCTATGCCAGACTCCCATGCCATTTAGAAATCTGCGTAATTAAAATACCTTGCCTTAGGTTATAAAGGTTTCGCGAGACACTTTATAATAGTGTAATTATAAATAGTGCTCAAGTCAACAAAGTCAATGAGCCCCAACTCGTTTGTCCTGCCATTTGCCACTGGGCAATTTCAGTTCCCACCTCCCACCACCATTATCAGACTCTCATTATTATGTGTAATGAAAAGTGCTCATCATAACAAAACAAATGAGCACCTACTCAACTGTCCTAGTATATGCTATTAATGAGTTGCATTTCCCACCCTCCATCTCCATCGTCAGACCAGCCCCATGGTACCATATTATTGCATTGTCACCGAAGCTACGTAGGTATGCCAAATTTCAGTTCAATCGAATGCCAGCAAGTGCTTGAAAAATGCATTACAAATTTTAGACCGGACAGACAGACATATAAACGAAGCAAGTTAAATAAAAGCTTGTAAAAACGTTTTGCAATTTCACGCTAATCGATGCATTCCGTTTGTGTGAAACACCGTGTAGATTCTCGAATACAACTTTGGGGATCGATTTGACTCTTCGAATATTCATCACACTAAAAACAAGTCGGCAGATATCTTAGGTTTTTTAGATCGACGACATGCATATACCAAAAATAATAAAACTGGAGGTCTTACATTTGGGAACGTTTGTCGACTAATATTTCATAAACCTTTTGCTAAATTAAAGGAAGGAAAAATATTAAAAACAGAGAGAAAAATAAATCGGGACTTATTGTTCATAATTTCAGTTTTTTTTTCATTATCGTGTCGTGTGTCCAGGTAACAAAAAGAAACCCGCCCCTCTACCTCACCCAAGGCTGCGGCCGGCTGGCGAGACCTTCCTCTTTTTTTCTGGCAAGCCGCTACGGCGGCTGGCGCCCATAATATTTAAAAAATCGCTGGAGATAACGAGGAGGTTTTGTGAACGAGATAATAAAATTCGTCATAAATTTGGCCCGGTTCGACCGGGCCCATTGTTTCAATGATTTTCGTTTGAGATGTCCATTTGAGTTTGAATCTTTGGTAAGCGCTGTGACCGTTCTAGAATGCAGAAAAACCAAAAAAATCTACGGGTTACATACGTCATTTACTTAACAATCCATAATTTATGTTCATGTACGTTGTCTAGGCCTTTGTTGAAAATGCACGTTTTCATGGTGTGCGTGATAAATGCTCCTAGAGTTGACGGATCCGATGCCAAAAGATCCCTGTAACGAAATGTTATAATAATAGTGTGACGCGCTAAATTATACAATTTAGACGAAAAAAAACAGTTATCACATTTCAAAGTCAACATTTTTCTCGTGTCAAATTCACATGAAATTTCGCATAATCAGTAACAAAATGGCTCGACAGACTAGAGAGAATCTATTTCCGAAAATTGAAACACGCTGCATCACAAAATATTGTCATCGTACTTCGGCCCCTAATTGACATTTCGGAATAATTTTTTTTAAAGCCGCGTAAAACCATAACGAATAATGATCAATAATTAAAAATTGAATTAAATAAAATCAAATGTTATAACTAAATTCAATTATAACATTTAAAAAGGATTAAAGAATACTGACACACCTCACCAGCCATTCTGGTGCCGCAAAACTGTATATTTTTTCTAAATCTTATCTCTATACTGATCCTATTTTAACTCTTAATATTGACATTCTACGTAAGAACACGGAAATATCCATTTAAACAAATTAAAATTTTATTGAAAAATGTAAGATATATTAAATACTTTTACATCGAGTAAGCTTCTTTTTCGTGATTTTCTTGAGCGAGACTTGTCGAGGCAGTCACGCATCAATCTCCAAACGTAATCAGCCATCATGTTAGGGTGTCGCATCTTCCCTGATACCTATCTTCCATGATGTTTATGTCTCGGTGGGAGCGTTCTCCTTGCTATTCTCTGAAGGAGCCAAGATTTTCTGCGAATTTATCTTGATCCTTGATTTCTGTTCCGAAATAAGGAAAAAAGCACTTTCCTCGAAACCTGGAATCGTTTTTTAATATTTTCGATTAATATACTCTTCACGCATATAACACGTACTAGGGTAGTTCGAATTAGCTCGTCTTCGCTAGGCTGTCGTCGACATGTCACAGAATTAATTTATAACAGCAAATAATGAAATATCAAAGACGAACATTCTTAAGGGGTATGCATAACCTTGAAGTTAAAAAAAAACAGATCGATATTCAATATATTTGTTTGTTTCGCGTATCGGAACGATAAGGTCGATCTTTCGCACACGGATAGTACATAGTCTTGACATGTCACCGTTTTTTTTTTTATTGTAAAGTATATATAAGCAGCGTAATCTCGGCTCGGTCGCGTACATGATTCCGGTAACTAGATTCATCTAAAGTAAAAAATAGAAAAATATACTTTCAGTACAATGGTGAAGCTACAAACCCACCGGATACTTTTACGGAATTTTAAAATTTGCACAAATTGCACTGTTTTGAAAAATGTCGATTTTGACAAAAATAAACGACTTCAAACGTATGTTATTAACAAACGGAAAAACATATGAAAAAATTATCCGGTCTGTCGATTGAATATGTTATAAAATATGTTCAGTCCAAATTTGAAGTAAATCGGACGATTACATTTTGAGATATGACGTACGCCAAATTGCAAAGTATACTTTCGACATAAACGCAAGAGAAGAAAACATACTAAATCCACTTTTTCCGTATACAATTTTCGTATAAATGTTTGGGTTTGCTCAATATCTTCGGTGGTTTTTTATGGTTTCAGGCATGGGCAATACGAATAGGACATTAATTTTGTTCTAGAATCTTTTTTTTCATTATAAACAATTCAATTGTTATAATGACGATGGTGACGAAAAAGTGCATTTCTGTAGAAAAAAGTTTAAAATAATAGACGTTTCTTTTTTAATTGACAATGAAAAATGTCTCTTTCTTTTTTTTCCTAGCTCCATTAGTAATGGAGATGTGAACAAGGAACATTTTTATGAGCGAGACGGAACGATGAGTGAAAGGGACGAAAGGATGAGCGAGAGGTGATGCGATTAATTTTCGTCCCTTATATCTCCATTACTAATAGAGGTAGTAAGAACATTAAACACCTTTTATTAAAAATGTCTATCGATAAAATGCACTTTTTCATCCCAATTGTTATTTGAAAAATTTAATTGTAAGAAAGTGCCTTAGTGTATGGATTACTTGCATGAGATAAAATGACAATTATTTTTTGTACTTTTAATCTACGATTTATGCACCGTACAACAAACCGTCAAACAGCCTGGTTGGACAAAGTCATATCAATGCCCTCAGAAACCAAACACTTGAACCGCGCAGCGCTAGAGCCGTAACACAACGGGACGTTCTGACCTGCTTTACTAAAGTCGTCATAACTCGGTCAATTTTTGGAATTTTTACAAAATCTTTGAACCAAATTAAAGTTAAGACTCTACGCGATAAGAAAATGAAATAAACAAAAAATAGATTTTTAGAAATTCCAACGTTATGCATACCCCTTAAATAAACTGCTCACGACACTTTCTGTGAATTTAAAATTCATTTGAAAAGCCTGTGTAGTAACTTGAAATATAGGTTGGTATAATGGTCTCACTAGCAGTCGCTTGACAAAATATCATACGTATTCTACGGGCGCCAAGAATATGTT
This sequence comes from Ophion ellenae, assembly GCA_963210295.1. NCBI lineage: Eukaryota > Metazoa > Arthropoda > Insecta > Hymenoptera > Ichneumonidae > Ophion > Ophion ellenae. The sequence goes on from OY723391.1 coordinate 11,556,004, forward strand.
TTTTTTGTTTGTTTGTTGAATTGTGTAATCAATCATCGAAGTATAAAAACATGTTAAAAGAAATGGTGGTGCTCTAATTTTTCGTTTTGTCTTGTTGCCGAAAAGAAATCTAAGGTTATTTTCTTGTTTGATTTGCAGATACGATATTCCTAGTCCACATCCAAATGGCGACGTTAATCGTTCGATCGCGACGCCGCCGAGTTCGGGTTCCGATCGTACGTTCGGCAGTAATCTCTGCACGTCGAGCAGTTCGATATACTGTTTTCTCTGCGGCTTGCACAGCGATTTGACGCTGGCGCGCGTTCTCTACGGCCGGCCGCAGGGTAGAAACGCGCCCTTCTTCCCCGAGCTGTTGCGTCATCAGTCTCCACCGAACGCGGAACAATTGCGTGAGGACGGCTCGGCCCTTGTTTGCACGTTTTGTTATCACTCCCTTTTGGCTCAGTGGCGAAGATGCGAGTCCCTCGGTTCCGGACAACAGTCCGGGGCGGCCGAGCGTCAGTACAACACTCACGACTATTGGTGCTACGTCTGCGGTATAACGACTTATCGGAAGAGGGCGCGGGCGCTGCCCGTCAAGGACTTTCCATTCTTGAAGTATCATCGGCAACCGGAGAAGAGCCTTTTGCTCGAAAATGGCGACTTTGCCGTCGTCTGCCTCGACTGTTACGAAACCTTGCGAACGCAGAGCCTTGAGTACGAGAGATGGGGGTTGCCCGTGGAAAAACGAGAGTACAACTGGATCGTTCAGCCACCGCCGCCAGAAGACAGTCCTGACGCGGCGATTGCCCGATTACCGTCCGGCGAACGATCCGAAAAGGTGGTGAGTGCGATACCTTAAAAGCCCTCTGTCACTTTTCCGCCCATATCTGTCGCTTCAACTCTCGTTTGCTCTACGCCTCTCCTTGTTTTTACTCGTCTACTTTGAGTTTTCGTACCTACGAACTTCGATTACCATAGAGGCAAATGATATTTCGGTGGCAAATTTATTGTGGCAAACGAACATGCATTTTTCATAATGGGCGTACTGACCGGTGAAAATAATAATTATTACTGCGGTCATGGCAGTTTTTTTGTTAATAATAATATTTACATTGATATTTTATTATTAATATTATTAGTTAATTATTGTAACTACAGTACTTCTTGTGGACCGGTCTGTAAGTAATGGTGATCCGGTAATGTAAATAGTTACACTACAAACCTAAAGACATGATAAGTTCAGTAATGTGAATAATTGATTAGTATTCTAAAAAAGAAACGATACCTCCCATTAAAAAAAATAAAATCTGAGTTCGTATCGTTGAAATACAATGAGAATTATTTACTTCAATTGCTTGAATTGATTTCTTGCACTCCAATGATGCACACTTCAACCCCTTCGTTGAAAACTGTTTACTAAAACCTGCTGACGGCTCCTGCTTCTTCGGGGCCACCACTGCTACTTAAGGTTGCTGCTAAATAATGTTTGAAGCGTGGGGGGAGAAACAAAGTTCCTATGCTAGTACATTGTGTGACGTCACCAGTGCCAACTTATTGTAGCAAAATATCAATGCCGTGTACGACTGAATATCGCGAAAATGTTCAAATGTACGGTAGATAATCGTAATCATTATTTACATATATGGTATTTTGAAGGAGGTGGGGTTATGAGAAAATTAAATGTTGATATTTAAAGATCTTATTAAAATAGACACGAGGTTCGGCAACGTCGCATGGTTTTGTCGTAATTCGAGGCCGTTAGGTTGACTGCAGTGACTGTCACAGGTCGCAGTTGTGTTACGCGCGTTTCGTGCCGGTCGGAGTTTTTAGAGGTTATGTCATAGCAAAAGGAGGCAACAAATAATTTAGAAAAAAAGATCAGTGAGCCTCAAAGTTTCCGATGGAAAAGACGATTTGTCATTGCTCGTGGCCCCAAGCATCGTACTATGCTTATCGAAGCTAGAAAAAAGAGAATACATCATAATCAATAAATGAACAAGTTCCCCTTAGTCGCATTTGACTTTAACGGATTTGAAATTAGCGCGCTAGGTTTTCGATTGGTTCTGCTATTCCCATAGTTCCGACGTTGCCACATTTTAATACATACTCCTCACCAAGCGTCACTTTTTCGTAAACTGGTCTCATATTTTTCATACATTTTCATTAATTAGATCGGTAACCTGTCTATTTTTTTTCGGTATTATTGTTCTGTACACTATCCTGCACAAAATATTCGTATTTTGGGTCACTTTCTTCATAAATGAGGAAGGTATACGTGAGAAACTGAACAGGGAACGACGTTGGTCCGTACAACCAATGCGATCAAGTGGAGATTGATTTAAACTTTAAAATTTAATATTTAGTAAGCGAGTACGGAAACCTCCGTTCTCCTATTGCCAGTATATTCAGAAAATATACCATAACGATGAGTAAAATTTTCATTAATATCGATTTACCCCAATATTTTTAAGCAACAAACTTAAAGACTAAAAAATCACCCTCAGGCCATCTTTAGGTTCGTAATCACCCTTTGGATTTAAAAAAAGAGTGAGCAGTTCCCCGTGAAATTCATTAACATAGCGTTTCGTGGTTACTTTCAAGTAAAATTATTGCGGTTAGCGTTGAGCCATTGGTTTCGGAACAAAACGAAAAACGGTGCTTAATTTATAACGTTGAAGCTTTCGACGTTGGAATCCAAGGAAAATTCGGTCTCGCATTTTTATTTCGTAATTTTCGTTATTTTACTAAAACGTTTTTTTTTGTTGCAGATCTAAATTACAGATTTCTTAATAAGCAGCTTAGCAAATTGTCGAGGGATTTTCATAACTAAGCTTTGCCGCATGAAGATTGAGCAATTGAAAAATAATTTTCATTGCGTTCCAGGGATACAAACTTCAATATCGTCTTACTTTAATAAGATTCTATTCACCATCACTTCGACAGTACTTGAGACACTCTAGATTCGAAAAATATTTAATTGATATCGGTGTTCGTAGATTTCAATAAAAATCAGATTAATTCGCGAATATTTTGGAAGTAATTAAGGATTAACAATTGGAAGTAACTTTAATATTGCCATTCAAATTAAATAAAAAGTGAAATGATAATGTGGAATCTTGGTGCACGAAATCAAAGCTCTGAAAATTCCTGAAAATTGTGTTAGCACTAATGGATCTGCTTAGGCTTGCGGTCTAAAAAAACAGATCGATTTTCAATATTTTTTTCTGATAAGAGTATAGGGAAACGCGGTTCCGTGGGCCCGTACTATACTCTTCTGCTCCTATCCTTTATTCTGGCTCTCCAACTTGTGGACGGTATGTGCGACCCGTATTATATTTGCCTCGGCGCGTGGTAATCAGGGCTTACATGCAGGTCTTTCAACGAAGCTAGATTTTCGAGGTGGGGGTCGGCACGCTTCTGGTTCATACTTTTTGATTCCCTAGGCGCCGCTACGCGTCGCCATTAGCGAAGGGAAGTGCTTCCCCCCTTACCTCTTGCGGCTGTATTCGTCCAAGGTGTTGACGTCTGTTTGTGTGGCGTGATTATCAATATAACCTTTATTTGCAACCATATACCACGAGGTCTTACGCGATTTTCCGTGACAATTTTTTTTATCGCGTTTTCATAACAATAGAGGTGAATTTTTCAGCAGAGTCTAACTCTACGAAGATTGTTCATGCTTATTACGGCTGCTCGAATTTCACAAATTATTCTTTCAGGATTATTAATCAATTCTACGACTACGAAATAGCAGGTGGAACAATTAAAATAAAACAACAAGCCGAGTGGAATTGAACTGTAAATATCAGGCAGACGATCTGAGCATGCCGTAACTACGCTAAACTATCTTCTCGCAATACTAAAAATGAATGACATTCATATTTATCGCGGCTGCTTAGGTATTGAAATAAACTTATGGGATAAATATAAAACCTCAATTACAATTATTACAATGGTAATCATGTTTCTTCTCAATGGACACATTTATTGCTTTCGTAAATATCCGCTTACACGACAATACAATATATAAAGTCAGGGCGAACGGCGCATGCACTGCGATCAGGAGGGAAATAGACAAGTGCTGTTTCTCTCTTCGTCACATACCACTTTCCTTTGCCATCGCGCGCGGTCAAAATTGGAATAAAAAACGGGGTCGCTAAGTGTGCCTACCCCTACTAACGTTGTTATCGTAGCTGTATGTAAGGCCGTGGTGGTAATGGGGGCTACGGATGCCACTCTACAGCTATAGACACACGTCCCGCGTGTGTATGTGTGTGCGCGGATACACTCATCCTACCACGCAAGACGAGCCGCTTGAGCTATAGGCCGGCATCACACTAACAAGGGGAGGCCACGACATCCGGATCAGGGATTTTCTTCAAATCTTGTATACTTTTAGTAGTCCATTAGGATAACATAATGTGCAAGTAGCAAGGCGTACTACTTAGGTGTTTTCAAGAAAATCGCAAGAGTCTTACGCAACCAATATCTACCGGTACGTAGCGACACTGAGCACGAGACGGCGGCGGTCAAGTGGTTAACGTTCAATGTCCGTAATCGGTGGATTGCTGGATTGAGTCCCGCTCATGTGATTTTTTTTCCAACACCGGTCATATTCTTTCATATATATTACAATTGAAAGGTAATATAATGAAAAAATACGTGTATTTGCATGAATCTTTATAGAATTTCCAATGTTATTTGGCTGTTTACTATTTTTTATTATTACAACAGCTATTATATTTATAATTATCGACAAGTGAACGACCAAACGAATAAAGTTTTCCTCAAAGTGTATGCCTGTCGAGATTTGCGAAATTCCTTATACCTGAAAGCGGGTAACGTACCCGAAACTGTTGTGCACGCTTCGACCTGCAGACACAGGTTTGAAAGGATGGCCAGGAAAGGAGGGCCGGGCTTGGAAAGCGCAAGTCAAACATCAATAAATAAAGGTGTAAATAATTTTATTCAATAATACAATGAGTTACAATATGTCAGAATGTAAGGTTGTGCTTTCGACAATTAATTGTCGGATGTGCTTTCGACATTGCAAGTTGCAGGATGATATTTTTCATACAGATCTGCAGGTCGAAGCGTGCACAACAGTTTCGGGTACGCTACCCGCTTTCAGGTATAAGGGATTTCGCAAATTTTGACAGGCATACACTTTGAGGAAAAATTTATTCGTTTGGTCGTTTACTTATCGATAATTATAAATATAATAGCTGTTGTAATAATAAAAATTAGTAAACAGCCAAGTAACATTGGAAATTCGATAAAGATTCATGCAAATACACGTATTTTTTCATTATATTACCTTTGAATTGTTATATATATGAAAGAATATGCCCGGTGTTGGAAAAAAAAATCACATGAGCGGGACTCGATCCAGCGATTACGGACATTGAACGTTAACCCCTTGACCGCCGCCGTCTCGTGCTCAGTGTCGCTACGCACTGGTAGATATTGGTTGCGTAAGACTCCTCTGGCGATTTTCTCGAAAATACCTAAGTAGTACGCCTTGCTACTTGCACATTATGTTGTCCTAATGGACTACTAAAAGTATATAAGCTTTGAAGAAAATCCCTGCTCCGAACGTCGTGGCTTCCCCTTGTAAGTCATACTGCCGGAGCGTTTTTAAGGGATCTATAGTGTATGCGTAGTATAAGGCTTATATCACACTATACATCCCTCAACAATGCATCGCATAGTGCGAAACCAACTGTATAGACACCGTCGAAGCCAGCCCAAGTACACCGAAGAGTTTTAAATACACAGACACCCACACACACATTTAGGTATACTCTTTGGTATACATCGACTGCCTTTGGCCCTAGCCTGCGGCCGACGTTCTTTAGCAACTCATGTGTTACATGACTGCAGTATTTTATATCACATCATTTGTGTTTGATTCAGAGTATTCTTTCAAATATGTCGAAATCAGGTGCCGATAGGACGAAAAAGTAGCGTGAAACAAATTATGCCAGTAACAAAACTACAAATGAACTAGAAAACACACAAACAAAAAGTGGATTGAACCGCGTTCGCGAATACCCTGCGAGGAAAAAAAGCTCTTTCTAACCTCCCAGCTGCTGCTCAATCACAATTCGCAGATTACTCAGAGAGTCCTCCTTCGCGGCCATATCCCGATGAGGCACCAACGAGTGCAATTGCTCGTTCAACTGGTGGCAGAGATTCTCATTTGAATGACGGTTTATCGTCAAAATCAGGTGCCGATAGGACGAGATTGTGCCGTGAAAAGAAACGTGCAAGTGAGAAAAATGCGAATGAACCAAACAGGGAAAAGACAAAAAGTAGTATTGGAACGTGTGCGAGAATGCTGGGCGAGGAAAAAAGCACTTCCCAACCTCCCAGCTGTTTAATCAGAATTCGCAGATGTCGTAGTGATTCCTCCTCCACTACTGCATCTCGATGAGGCGTCAACGAGTACAATGACTCACCCCATTGGTGGCAGTCATTCTCGTTTAAATGATGGTTTATCGTATAAAAACTTCATGATGAATAGAAATGCTCATCAAATTTTTTAGAAACAACTTTTGAATAAACCGTTCGGTCTTTCGTGTTTCGTCTGCGATCGGCTATGGTTTAAAAATTATTTGAAAATTTTACCGCCTGAATATGTTAAGACTCTTCGTGAAACATTCCCGGAAGAAATAAATATGAATAATTGGTAAGTGTGAGGAGCTTTCGTTTTGCCTCCTTTATTAGAAGTCACATTACTAATTTGGGCACACTTAATGGATTTGCATATCCGAAAAGACCAGCCTACCTGCCTAAACTTGATTTCATCTCAAAACGACGCATTTCTCCGCGTATTCTATTTATGCAGATTCGTCGATTGCGCCACGTGCATGGACAATATGGAATTTTAGGACAAATAATCAACGTTCCTGTGGATATAAATACGACGGTTAGACAATTGCCACGAAATATTGATGATGTAACAACGTTCACATGAAGAGAAAGAAAACTCACCGCTCAAGTTACCTAACGGGTTTGGTTAACAAGAGTAATATCAAACTCTAGCTGAGACATTTAGTAGTAGCGGGACCTCTTTACAAAATGTACGACACTTGGTCAGCTACGACAGTATGTCAGCTTGGCCAGCCGCCTTTATTTCTTAAGATGGGCGGAAATGAAATTGGCTGAAATAAATTACTTAAAACATGCTGAAAAACGATGAAGCAGAATTTTCTCAAAAAGCAACAGCTGAATTCAGTTCCATTGAAAAGAGTACACGCGTAAATGAAGATGCAGTTGCTTGTGCTGTATACTTCAATAAGTTGGTTAACGAACTGATATGTATTCTCCAGTCCAAGAAATCCAGCCTTTTCGGTAATATAACGTGGTTTACTTTTTCAAACGAATTGAATGCCAACGCCGTGGGAGTTCATCAACAAAATCAGTTCAGTTTCGACGGTTGAATTATTTAGAAACATCAAACTACAGTCTCACAAACAACATTTACATGCTACAAAAAGTATCTGCAATTGCACGTCAGAAATGTAGATTCGAGGCACCGTTTATGCCATGCCGCGCTACTACAATACTGACACCAATAAAGAACACGGATCCAGGATTTCCAGAATATGCACAATATTACAGGGAAATGAGAATAAATCTGGAGAATTCATCATTATACGGAAATGGATGCGTTTTACACAGAGAACCGAATAACTTCAGATGCAGATTATTTAAATGTCCTTCGTGCTGGACTTTCCAGTCCAAGAGTTTTTGTGAAACGCGAGTCCACAGAAAAATGCACAATCCATTCAATCCGTTCGTTTTCAACCGTTTTAAATTAAATATGGACATTTAAATCATCACAGAAGAATACTCATGTGCTGCGTATGTAGTGATGTCAACAAAACTAATAGAAGCATAAGTAATCTTTAACGTAAAATTGTGTTGAAATATTGGATGAAAATCCGGAATTTGATATCATCGAGATTACCAGAACAATGAGCGTTGATATGCTTAACACTGTTGAAGTATCGAGTCAGGAAGCAGCTTGGTACTTGTTACGAGAGCCTATGTCAAAGACTTCGTCCATTGTGGTTTATATTCCAACAGCATGGCCAATTGTAAGCAAGGCAACACGTATTAGAAGGACCCCAAAGAAACTCGATGTAGTGGACGCTGAGGACGATTCGACAAATATTTGGTACCAAAATTGGTTCGACAAATATGAAAAGACACCCGATGTTTTGGAAAACGTCACACTTGTTCAGTTCGTCGATAATAATACGCGAAACACACAGGACAGCTACACACAGAGGAAGGAACCTCGCTTAATACTGTATAGAAACAACGACATGGCCGCAGATTTGAATGAGTACAAACGCGAAATGTTAACTTTGCATCGACTTTTTCAAAATGAAGGAAATGAAGTTCTCGCTGAAATGAATTTCGTCGAGATTTACGATGAAAATAAAGAGTTGAATTTGGAGCGACGTAAAGAGTGTGAATCGAACTTGGATATTCGAAAAAACAATTGGAATATGCAAGGGATAATGTCGTGAACATGTATCAATGATGACAATGCTGAGATAGAGAACGCGGCACATCGATTTCCGGAGCCTAATTCCTTTCAACAGTTTTACAACGCAAAATTCGAAATGAATAATGATATTCGATTAGCAACGTTAAACAAACTTGGTGTCATTGCGGGAAAACGAGAAAATTTGATGCCCAACAAAGAATTTCGTGCATATATGAGAATGACTAATGAAAAATAGAGAGGAGTATCGATGCGTGGGATTTTAAATGTTTTGTCTGCAAATCGAACTCCATTTCAAATTTTTCACTGGGCTAGCCGGTTGTGTTAAAACGTTCGTAATCAAACTTTTGATGGAAATTCACAATCGTTTAACTGATACGGATGGCTACTACATCACTTGTGCTTCGGCTGAAAAAGCTGCTGTTACTACAATTGATGGTACAATTGTCCACACAGAATTGAAAATTTCCCGCAAAATTAATCCCGTTATCGATTGAAGTCGCTCAGCAATACAGGAGCCTTTTCAAATATGTGCAAGTGTTAATTATCGATGAGATCAGCATGGTTGGTGCGGGACTACTTTCTCAAACCGATGAGAGGTTGAAGCAAATTACTGGCAATTTTGCGATACATTTTGGTGGCGGGGATATCATTTTAGTCGGTGACTTGCGACAGTTACCTCCTATGAGAGCAACACCCATTTACAAACAAGTGAAACGACGAATTGCAGGTTCAACTTTGTAGCGCGGACTTCAGTTCTACGAATTAGACCCGATCGTCATCGTCAAGCTAATGCAGATATCTTGTCATTGTTGACGAAAATTGGTAACGTTATGCCATTGGAACCGGTGAACCTACAACTAATTGAATCGCGTTTTTATTCTAAAAAAGAAGCACATCGATCCTCTTTAGGTAGAGCACGACTGTTCTTGACGAACAACTCTGTTAATGAATATAATCAGTAAATTTTACGTATTGCTAAAAACAAAAATGTCTCCATAGCAGAGGATAGCGTTTCGGCATAGCATGCCGAAACGCAGTACAAGACGCATTTGCACGCCAAAAAGTACATAAAATGTCAGTCATAGACACTGGAGGTTTGCCTTACGACATAAAACGTGTGTTAAATAAATCGTACATTTCGCAAACGTTACAGTCTGCATCATCAGGGCTGAGAGCTCCGATACTGAAGCTCTCGTGTCTCAGGCATCCCTTATATAGTTGCAGTCATCGTTCCAGATCGCTGCATCAGCCAATCAGATGTTTCAATTGATCAGCTGGTCAATTAAGAAACCGGGAGGACGGTGTGCCAAATAGGATTGACGTGATATCCTCCACCTCTGTTTAGATTGCCCGGATGTTTTCGGATTTCCAAGCCTTCTCGGTATTTCCTGGAAAAATAGCTGTTTGATGGGGCCAGACTTTGGGCTTTGTCGAACTGGATGGCATGACCAGTCTCCGTCCAATGTTCGGTCAACGCCGATTGCGTAATATGGCCATATTGGATACACCGTTGGTGTTCTTTGATCCGTGTACTGATCTTTCTCCCGGTTTCTCCTATGTACACTTTACCGCATGAGCAGGGTATCTTGTATACTCCTGGTGCACTTAATGGTGGTCTTTGGTCTTTTGCACTCGGAATCACTTGTGCTAGTTTCTTCTGAGGTTTAAAGATGCCTCGCACGTTATGTTTTCCAAGGACCCTGCCTATGCGATCGGTTATGCCCTGAAGGTATGGCAGGGAAGTTATTGCGGTTGTTTGTCCTTCACTCTCCCCATCAGGTGCTGTAACCTTTTTCGGATCAGCTATTTTTCTTTTTAGATTTTTGATCGTTCTTTCGATGTTGCCTGGCTTGTAGCCATTGTCTCCTAAAGCTTTTCGTAGGTGTTCTAGTTCAACGTCCAGGGAGTCTGGTTCGGAGATCGCTAGAGCTCTGTAGACCAGAGAGCTTATGACCGACTGTTTTTGGGAAGGGTGGTGATGGGACGTAGCGTGGAGGTATCTATCCGTATGCGTTGGCTTCCGGTAAACTTTATGGTCCAAAGTGCCATCGCTTTTTCGTTGAACCAGTACATCCAGAAAAGGGATTTGATTTTCCTGTTCTATCTCCATGGTGAATTGAATATTGGGGTGCTGGGAGTTGAGGAAGGTTAAGAAATGATTGAGGTTTTCTTTGCCGTGACTCCAAATGACGAAGGTGTCATCGACATATCGGAACCAGGTGGAGGGCTTGAGGGAAGCTTCTTGCAGAATTCTGTTCTCGAAGTTCTCCATAAAGATGTTGACGATGATAGGGGAAATAGGGGAACCCATAGCTGCGCCTGAAGTTTGTTCATAAAACTGGGATTGAAATTGGAAGTATGTAGAGTTTAGGCAATGCTTTATGAGGGGCAGTAGGTTAGGGGCAACTTTTTTGGAATTTTTAACTATGCTTAGGGTTTCATTGGTTGGGACGTTTGTAAACAGGGATACAACATCGAAACTCACTAAAATATCTTCTGGTTGTACCTTGATAGACTGAATCTTGTTCACAAAATTCCGGGGGTTTTGGATATAGGAGTTGTTGAGGCCTACGAGTTCCTGCAAAGGTTTGCAGAGAAAACGTGCCAAGTGATATGTAGGAGTGCCTATGTTGCTAACAATGGGCCTTAGTGGGATGTTGTTTTTGTGTATTTTTGGCAGCCCGTAAAGCCTGGGTGGTAGGGATTGCTTGGGTGTAAGGGCTTTGGTTAGGTTTTCCGATAGACCAGCCTTCTTTAGAAGTGTTGTTGTTTTCTTTTCTATACTCGATGTGGGGTCATGTGATAATTTCTTGTACATGTTGGTGTCCTCGAGCAGGTTCATAATTTTACTGCAGTAGTCCGTTTTATCCATAATGACAGTTGCATTCCCTTTGTCAGCTGGTAGTATTAAGATGTCCTTGTTTTTCTTCAAATTGTGAAGAGCAAGGTGTTCTTCCATCGTGATATTCTGCTGCGGAGGTTTTGCCTTGTGTAGAATATTGCTTATCCGTTTCCTGATGTCGTTGCCAGTATCCAGTGGGAGACGATACATGGCAGTTTCCACGTGGCTGATGATTTCTCTGGTCGGAATTTCTGTCGGTGTAATGGCGAAATTGTGCCCTTTTGCGAAGACTGATGTTTCAGCTGCAGAGAGTGTGTGGTTACTTAGGTTTTTTACTGTGTGGGTTAGGATGGGCTGCTTCGTCTGTGGACATAGTTTCCTGAATTTACAGTCTGCATCATCAGGGCTGAGAGCTCCGATACTGAAGCTCTCGTGTCTCAGGTATTCCTTATATAGTTGCAGTTAACACGGCCTCCATCCGGAAGCCACATACTCTTCTCATTACATAAAGAGCCGTGAAAGCCTTAAAACTAAAATCGTACATTATAACAACTAATGTGGATGTATCCTATGGCTTAGCAATCGGTACTCTGGGTACATTGGTCTATGTTGAGACTGACGATACCGGCGAAGTAACTCGTGTGTGGTTAGAATTTTTGGTCTCACCTAAAACTGGTGGAGAAATGAGAAAAACGCTGCGGCACACATTCAAGCCAATGGTATAGTCGCACAGCTGTTCCTCTCGGACGAAGAACTTCTACCATTCCGATAAACGATAACAAAACTATCATCGTTAAACGGAATCATCTGCTATTGGTATCGACTTGTGCGATGACAATTCACAAATCTCAAGGTAGAACTTTTCGCAAGATAGTCTATGAATACCATAAAAGGCGTTCTCAACAACTCTTCTACGTGGCATTGTCGAGAGTAAAAAGCACCCAAGAACTTTATATCGTCTCAAAATATAATGAGAACTTACTCTACCATGGACGGCAAGAAACAACATCAATGGCCAGTCTCCAATACGAACGTCCTAAGCTTTCTCTCAATCCATTGATAACTCTGAGCAAAACACTAACAGACTTTATCGGTAGTAGACCAGGACTATCAACGATCACCCTGAACTGTCATAGTCTCCGAGCTCATTCCTAGGATCTAAACGACGTAGTAGTACGTCGTTTAGATCCTAGGAATATGCTAGGAATATCTAGGATCCTAGATCCTGCGTACAAATATTTGCTATATCTAAGGATATAGCAAATATTTGTACGCAGCATTTGAATCTCGATTTACAACAAATGAACTCGTTGTCTAAATTTATCTTCATTTGGAGAAATTTGCGGAGCTGAATCTGCTACGTACTAGCTCACGTACAGAATCTACTACGGGATAAAGGACTATTCTTGATACAGTTTTCTCACGTAATTTACCCCCATTGGAATCAAGACTTTTTATAGCATATTTAGTTATCATAAACCTATTAAATCGTTTTTAGATTTCCAAGATCCGGAAAGCACCGAGTAATATGATCAACCATATGATAATATGTATTTTATTAAATATAACTGACATGTGGCCTGTCTGGTCGAACGGAAAGTAAACAAAATTCTTTTAGACGCCTATTTACGTAGTTTCACTTTTGTCGCGGGGAGTATCCACGCATATCAGTTTCTTTTAGCAATATTCTTTTTTTTCAGTTATCTTATGTGCTTACTACTTTGGCCACGTTAATACATAAATATTTTTTCACGATACGAGTGAAAACAACGTTTACGACTGATGTCTTTTCAATTTTGGCAGGTACCGCCTACGTTGACTGTGAGACCGGCGCGTAAGAATTGCTCACCCAAAGCACCCGAGAAGAAGTTGACGACAAAGATTCCCGACAAGGAGCAAGGTAAGTGTCACCGTGAAACTAATACGCACCGTTTGTTTTTTTTTTCTTCTTTAATCCACTTCGTCGCCATATTACCGATCGAGGCGATCGACGCGCGCGTTTCATTCCGATACATGTCGGCACTCATAAATTCAGTGACGTAAAACCGAGAAATCCGACCTGGATAATGCAACACTTACGGAAATTAGATAACCACTGTCGAAAATTCTACAAAGGTCAACTATTCTTCAAGATAAATATTACTGCATTAGTGATGTATGCATATATGCTTGGGTATATTTATCGATCTACCAACGCTCACATACATACGACATAATAAATTAATAACGTCAAGACTACGCAAAAATCAACATCAACATCAAAAACGAACATTATAATAAACATTACAATTGATCAAGGAGTCAGGCTACTATAACCACCCGAAAATCAGGATTAAAAAAATTGAACGAATGCCTAAGTAGATTGAAGAATCGTCTGGACATTTATTTGATGTACATCAACGAATTTGTGCACCGAAATTTCATTTAAAAAAGTTAATAATTAAGGAAGTTTTGAAAAATTTCGTGGAGCACCTTTGGACGTAAGGGACTCAACCATGTACTTGATTTTGGCCATTCGGTTGATCAGAAAAAAAAATTCTTAAAACAGATAATACTGCCTAAGACTTGACCGAGCTTTTTTTTTATTGTGGTATTTCAATGATAAAAAAATGTAATTTTTTTCCGGTATTAAATGACATTACGTCTTCATATTACAATGCCCGGAAAAATGACATCTAAAAAAACTAACGGAAACTAATATTAAGAAGAAAAACGTCAATCAATACTAAACCATTATAACCCTGAATAAGTGTTTCAAATTTCAAGTTAATCTGTTCATTAGATGTGGTGAAATCGAGTACATAATTTTGAAAAACAAAGTTTCGAGAAAAACACGTTCAAATTTTTACTAGTAGTTCTATCGTTGTAATAATAAGTTTACCTTCAATCTGCGATTCCTGCACCGCATGTTGTATTTTTCTCTTCACTTTAAGTTGCCTCGAGCGCCGAACGAGTGATGGTCATTTTTACAGTAGCCCAACCCCTTAATCAAACTTGACTCGGCAACTCGAGTTCCTATCTCATATTTATCGTATAATAAATATCTTATAGTCGTCAAATTTCTTGGTTCATCAGACATTCTAGCATCCACCCCCCCCCCCCCCCCCTCCATCACCTAAACGAGAGAACAAGAATTCACGACAAAGAAATCGTTCTTACTTTAAAACGGCTTTTTTTCCAACTTACTATCCTCGGGCACTTAAGATGTTGAAGTTCGTATTGTTAGTATGCAATGAATATTCTTTATTGTTTTTTTTATTTTTCCATCTTATTATTATATAAAATAATTTCTTGCGAGTGTAGGGTGCCGATCTCTAATGTAAGGATCCTGAAAAACGTTTTAGTGATTTTCGTAGCCCAAATTTGATGAAAAAATTGGCCTATCGAGAAAAATTCATTTTCGTCGTGTTCCAACCATGCTAACTTAAATATAATTTGAATTCAGCAATTTCTTGTAAAATGATATCGATAGTTTTGCTATTTTATATATATATATGCATACCGGGTGTCTCATTCTAATCTTACATCTGCTTCATCTCGAAGAATACTGCTCCGATCAAGTATTGAGTACAGTGAAATTTTGGGGCATCAAACGTGGTCGTTAAAATTAATTCTGTCCAAAATTCAAAATGCCGACGTTAAGATGGCTGACATGTTTGAAAAAATGGAAACATGACTTTTTTAATCCAAATATTTTTTTTCAGTCCACAACCAACAACTTTTGTAGGATTTTTTTTATTAAGTCCATACATTTTATATTAGAACACCATTTTTTGACTATTTTAGCCGAGGGGCTATTCACTTGTGAAATCATTCAAGCACTTCTGTTCGAAATCGAATGCGAAATTACAAGAAATCGCCTGAAATCGCGAAGCGTCTTACTAAATC
The DNA here is from genome assembly GCA_963210295.1 of Ophion ellenae. Lineage (NCBI taxonomy): Eukaryota > Metazoa > Arthropoda > Insecta > Hymenoptera > Ichneumonidae > Ophion > Ophion ellenae. The sequence goes on from OY723391.1 coordinate 11,571,240, forward strand.
CCCATTATTCGAATGTAGTTGAAATCCCTTGAAATCAGGTTTACATTTTTTGAAGTCGTCTGAAATCAGCACGAAGTCACTTGATTCAGGAAATCGCTAGAAATCATCTGGTTCTCGAAACAAGAAAATTTTATTATGATTTTTCATAATCCATTGTCCGTGCGTTCGAGCAGTCAGTCTGCGGCTCAACGCCAGTGCATGCAGAGAGATATACCGGGAGATAATTATTTGTGAAAACAAAACTGTTGAAAATCTTGCCTCACTTTGCGTTGCGTTCGACTTCGAGTTCGACTGAAGGTCGACTGAAGGTATGTATATCTTAAATTAATTTTTTATGCTTTTCAAATTTGAATGTATTTAAGGAGGTACACTAGCTTCAGCAAAATGGTGATAGATCAATAAAATTTGGTGAATATATTCTTTAGTATTATTCATGTAGATACAAATTTTTTCAGATTTTTTGGTTGTGCCGTTTTCTTACAAATAATTCACAAGCGTTTATTCTGATACCCGGAATATATACCTATATCTATAAAAACGCTATGCTTATACACGTGAACTTCAATGTTCAATTACTCGATAACGGCACAATGAAAAAATCTGAAAAAAATTGTATTGACATATATAATACTAAAGAATATATTCACCAAATTTTATTGATCTATCACCATTTTGAAATTTTACCATGGTTTAGCATGGCAACATTGTATGAAGCTGGTGTACCTCGTTAAATTGACGAATAACAAACCGAAGCGATCATTAGACACCGTCTAATTTAATGAGAAAATAAGAAACGTCTTTTCGTGTAAAAATCCGAAAGAATGTGCACGTTCTCACAAATTATTATTACTCTCATTTTTAAGAATTCTTTACAAAACATCCTTCTCCCTCTCTCTCCGATACATTTTTTTATTTTCCCCCTTCTCGTTTCACATTTCACGTTTCTTATTTTCTCATTTCTCATTTCCTCTTTCTTCTTCAACCTCTCTTCTCTTTTCTCCATTTTTTTGCGTCGACCTTGAATCGACCTTTTTCTTATTATTGTAGCCTCCTCTCTTTCCTCGTTTCGCACACCCCCAACTCTTCCGTTTTCCTCACGTCCTTCACCCTCCGTTTCTCTCTCATCTATATAGTCTCTCACTTTCTCCCCTTATCCGACTCTTTGCTCCCTTTTTCCTCCCCTTCTTTCGATTATCTCAACTTCTTCTCGCATGTTTCCTTTTTCTCGTCTTCACATATTCTTTTCTCATCTTTTTTCTCTTTCATGCCACACTTGTTTTCCTCCTCACCTGTCTTGACGAATTGACGAATTGACGAATAACAAACCGAAGCGATCATAAGAAACCGGCTAATCTAATGAGAAAATAAGAAACTTCTTTTCGTGTAAAAATCCGAAAAGATGTGCACGTTCTCACAAATTATTATTATTATCATTTTTAAGAATTCTTTACAAAACATCTTTCTCCCTCTCTCTCCTATACATTTTTTATTTTTCCCCTTCTCGTTTCACATTTCACGTTTCTTATTTTCTCATTTCTCATTTCCGCTTTGTTCTTCAACCTCTCTTCTCTTTTCTCTATTTTTTTCTTCCTCTCTCTCTCTCTCTCTCTCTCTCTCTCTCTCTCTCTCTCTTTCTTCTGTTTATTCTCCCTGTTCCTTCCTGCGTTCACCTCGAATCGACCTTTTTCTTGATATTGTAGCCTCCTCTCTTTCCTCGTTTCGCACACCCCCAACTCTTCCGTTTTCCCCACGTCCTTCACCCTCCGTTTCTCTTTTATCGATAGTCTCTCAATTTCTCCCCTTATCCGACTCCTTGCTCCCTTTTTCCTCCCCTTCTTTCGATTATCTCAACTTCTTCTCGCTTGTCTTCTTTATCTCGTCTTCACATATTCTTTTCGCATCTTTTTTCTCTTTCATGCCACACTTGTTTTCCTGCTCACCTGTCTGCTTTCGCTTTTCTGTCTATTTACCTCCTCTCTCGTCGTCTCCATGTTCGTTGTCTTTCCTTCCCCTTTTCTCGTGACACCCTCCTTCCTTTTTCCTCGTTAGTTCCTCTTTTATTTCCTTCACCTCTTTCACCAATTCCTCCAAAACCTCTATCAGTTTGACAAGCCCACTTCCTTGTCCTCTTGTGCTCGTCTTCCTTCTCATTTTCATCTACTTTCTCTAATTATCGACGCATCGATTAATTATTTATTATTGCTGAGAGATAATATTCAATCTATTTAAATATAAATGCTAGTCTAACTCGGTTCCGACTATATATTTACAGTAAATCAAAAATGGAGAACAACGACGAGAAAGATAAAGGGAATGAAGCCAACGATTTCTGGCATTTATTAGAGAAGGAGTCGGGAGTTAAAGTACCAGAGTACATAAAAAATATTTTAAAGCTCAATAACTTCGACAATCCTCTGTCTTTTCGTCACATAACTCCGGAAACAATGAAAGAATTAGAGGAATTTGCACGTCACGTAATGAAAGGTCTGCTGGAGCCCGAAACTGATCTCGATGTATTCTACGATCGATTAAAAAAAAATCCCGAAAAATTCCAATTCATGATCGGTGACCGTCATTTGATTGAGGAGCTGGTCACTTTTGTGAAATCACAAACTTCCGATTTTTGGAAAGCCGAGAAGAAAGCAACAGTCAGCGAAAAATTAACCGAAGACGCTCGAAAAGCAAAAAAAATCTCAGTTGTACGATTGAATCCAACCCAACCTGACCCCAATATTCATGTACCGGACATGAATATCGAAGAAGAACGAAAAAAATTAACAAAAATAATTATATCGCTTCTTCGAAAAGAAAACGCTGAAAAAAACGAGAACAACGATCCAGCTGCTACAAAATTTCCCGAGGAAAATCTGCAGATCACGGTTTCGGTCGTCGAAATATACAAGGGTGAAAATTTGCCACATTCATACACCTATGCCGCCAAGATCAAGTGTGTGATATGTTCAAATTCTGTTGCCATAACGAAGTGCAGTCATATCGGAGATAGTAAAGCAAGATGGGCTGTGTCGAATTATAGACGACATTTGCACACTCATAATCTCGATATGGCGAAAAAGGCTCCGAAAAGGAAATCTGTGTCTATCCTTCAAGCACTTCAACCATCAGCTAAAACGGCGAAGATTGATCCACAAACGACCGAGTCAAACGAGAAGACCGTTGAAACCGAAACAGATCCAAAAAATGATTCGTCGAATGTCCTCGACATTGAACTCGATACACAACAGACTGAAATTGACTTGGACACGAATTCAAGTCATCAAATTTCAGAGTTGTCTTTTTGCGACAAACCGACTAAAATAAACAGTAAGTTATACCATTTTTCCCATTATTATTATTATACCGTTAAATTATAATTCGTTAACATTATTATATTGTTTCAGATGACGTCGATCAGTGCCACCTTGATACATCCATTGTTGAGGCCGTGTTTTCAGAAACTCCTTCTGTGTCTTCGACGTCGACTGTCTTGAATACAATCGAACGAGATTTGGACATGGGGGAATATTAGATCGAGATTGTCACCGAACGGAGAGTCTCGATGACAAAATTCCTTCAACGGATAATGTTCGGAATTCGGCTCGGAGTCGTTCGAAAACCAGAGCATTTCATCGAATAAAGAAAATGCATGCGTCAATTGGGCCAAATCAACCGCGTATTACTTCTTTCTTCCCGATACAAGACAAATTACAAACACTCGTTCAAGAAAACGAGCAAGTAAGGAATACGCTAAGGTCTTTTATGGAGCATAAATCTATTAGCAGCGTAAATTCAAAAATTACACAGTCCGCTCCAGATTCAGGCTCGTCACAATCGAACTTTTTATTTAAACTTTTCCACAGTGCACATAACAAATGCGGAGAAACAAAAAAAGTAGGAAATAGGTATGACGAAGCTCTGAAACTTTTTAGTACGTACCTTTTTACAATCGGTGGAAGAATGTTGTACGAAACTTTGTACGCGAATTTGCCTACTCCTTCGTTAAGTACGATAAGTCGTGTGATCGGTAACTCTGCCTGCGATATAAAGGAAGGAATATGTCGAGCCAAAGAATTAAAAGAATTCCTCTTCACGCGAAATTTACCTCTCACTGTGTGGATAAGTGAAGATGCGACACGTATCACCGGTCAGATACAATACGATACTCGCTCAAACCAACTAATTGGTTTTATGTTGCCTCTAGATAAGGAAGGAATGCCCGTGGGTAGAACATATTCGGCTACGTCGGCTTCTAAAATTGCAGAACACTTCGAAACGGGTAGTGTTGCTAGCTTAGCCTATGTAATAATTGCTCAGCTCCTGATCAAAAACTCTCCGTCATTTTGCTTGTGTATTTTTGGCACGGATAATACATTTTACGCAACTGATGTTCTGAACCGGTGGGAACACATTATCTCGTGTTTAAAAAAAGAAGATATAACTGTTCTTGGAATTTCTTCCGATGGAGATCCGCGATTATTAAAGGCAATGCGTATTCGATCTCAGCTGGGCATTAATTCGGCCATTGACGTAGGTAATGATTCGACTGTTTACTTAGATGCAACGGGAGCGAAAATTCGCTTCCCGTACTTTCATGCAAGGTTCGAACCGGAAATAATTGCCATTCAAGATACAGTACATATAGGTGCAAAACTTCGAACACGGTTGTTAAAACCATCAATAATTCTTCCTATGGGAGACTTTATAATTACAGCCAGCCACCTCAAAATTCTTATGGACACGGTATCAAAAGACAAACACTGTCTCAATCAAAAAGACTTATCACCAAAAGATAAGATGAACTATGCCTCAGTCGAAAAAATAAGTGACCCTAAAGTCATTGATTTATTAAAACAAAACGTTCCCGGAAGTGAAGCAACCATGGTTTACTTACAAATCATCCAACTTTTCACTAGCGCTTTTCTTAAAAGAGATATGAAGCCTTTAGACCGTGTATATAATTGTTGGTTCTCTATTTTTGTACTCTGAATGTGGAGAGCATGGTTGAGCACTGTACCACAGTATTCAGTATCTGATAATTTTCTGTCACTTAACACGTATGTATGTATGGAAATGAACGCCCATGGCTTGGTAAATTCTATTTTGAAACTGAAAAAATACGCTTTATCTTCGCAAAACTCTTCGGACATGTTTTTACCGTGGCAATTCAGTAGCCAACCGTGCGAAAGTTTTTTTCGTCTCCTAAGATCCATGAGTACGACGTACTCAACAATAGTCAACAGTAGTCTTCTTGAAATTATTCATAGAATTAAAAGAATTCAACTACAAGACGACATTGCCTCAGGGAATTTGCATGATAAAAGCGCTCAGTTTAATTATCCACGCGCAAAAATAACCGGTCGATCAACAGTAGACGAGTGTTTACTGCCGGATACAAACGACATTTTTGAAATGATTGGGCAAGCAAAAAAAGATGCTTTGACAAAAGTTCAATCGTTGGGAATGAATATGAGCCAGCTAGAATGCGACAATTTTCCTATGCAGTGTAAAGAAACAGTAGATTGTTATAACTACGAGAAAAAAGACAACGAAGAAGAATCGACAGACGAGCCGAATATCCTGGTTGAATCGGTCGAATGCGCCTCGGTACCGGATAACGGAGACGATAATGACCGAGAACCTCACGTTGAATTATTGCAAGATTTGTCCGTTCTTTCCAATGCTCAAGGCAGTTTACTTCTTAAAAACTATGATCAGTACGGATTAAAACTCCAGCCCGATAGTCCTTTTGTTGTTGTGAAAGATAGACTCAACAACGAATTAGTAGTAAGGAAATCGTCGACATGTTGGCTCCTTCATAAAAATTCATCGAATTTAAGCAGCGACCGACTGCAGCGTGTAAGAGAGTCTGAATTGAACAGATATATAAAAAAAGGTGACGATAAACGAGATGACAAATGGTTTACAAAAAAACGACGAAATTCACATCGGCGAATGGTGCTTATTTAAGAAAAAAAAAGACTGAAAAAGGTTCACCGAAATGTTTTATCGGTTTAGTCCTTAATTTCGCGTACACAGATGGAACGACAAAAAAAAAGTCAAGAGTATTCAAGCCATTACGCGCGGGTGAAAGACAATACGAAAGAAATTGGTGTTCTTTGTAATTGGTACGAAATCGTACAAAAATCACCAAATTTAGTTCCTGTATCGATGGATGTACATGGTTTTATTAGTATTAAGCAATATTGTTTGACTATTTCGTCGCCTTGTATGGCCGAAACGGGTCTTTATATTGACATGGCTCTGTATGAAAAAATTAAACATTTCTTTTAATATCTATATCTGTCTTTTTTAAACCCTTCTTTTAATTTAAAAATTTTTTAATTCAAATTTGAGTCTCAAGATTAGTCAATAATAAAAAAAGAGAAATTTTTACCATTTTCGAGCTTTTTTCTCCCTCCAATGATTTCAGCAATCGCTTGAAACTGAGTTGATGAATTGAAATGAAATCAATTGAAATCAACTGAAATTACGTGAAATTACGTGAAATCACATGACTTTAAAAATAGCTCGAATCATTTATGAAATCACAAAAATCATATGAAATCGACTTCACACGGAAATCTCTTCCGCACCTCACTTAATAGTGAATAGCCCCTCGATTTTAGCGCTATCCGGGATGCACTACGAGGAGATAAAGTCTTCAACATCCCAATTGTACGTGTCTGTGAGGGTGTGAGTTTGCTTCGGTTAGTGGGTTTCTTTGATAACCCAAACAAACCCAAACCAGGATAAGGTTCTGTGGCTCATCACTTCCGTTATCAAACAAACCGAAACAAACCCCAACAAACTCACACCCACACGCACCTTTACAGTTGGGATGTTAAAGACTTTACCTCCTTGTGGTACACTAGATAGCGCTAAAATACTAAACAAATTGAGTTCTAATCTAAAAATTATGGACATTATAAAAAAAAATCCTACAACAGTTGTTAGTTCGGGCCTGACAATTTGTTTAGTGACAAAACTCATCTTTCTATTTAAAAAAAAAAAAACATGGCGGCCCTCTTAACTTCGTCATTTTGCATTTTGGCAAGAATTTTTTATCAACGTCCCCGTTTGACCCCTAAAAGCGAGGGGGCTCACAAAGTGGCCAAAAAACCTCACGTGTTTGATGGACGATCCCTAAGATTAAAACGGGACCCCGGTATAGGATCCCGGTATATATACATACCGATTATATGATTAATATAAAAAAAGGAAAAATCTTGACTGATCAAAACTCAGCCAGGAATTTAATCGTTCATCGATTTGCGTGTCTTCGCGCGAACCTAGTCTCGTTTTCGTTATTTTTTGTTTTATTATCGCCTTCTCTTTATTTTTCTCTATCTTTGCCCTTTTCTTTCGCACCTTTCGCTTTTTTTCTCCTTCCAATCGTTTGTTCTTTCTCCTTAACGTTTCCTTCTACTTTTTCTTTCCCGGTGAAGCCCACCCCGAACTAAATTGAAGCTCGAAGAAACCGTCGAAAGCCTAGTTCTTACTTGGCCCCCGTTATTTCCCGGAGCGACGTAATCTTTGCCCTCCCTTTCTGGCTCCCCTTCCCTCGCCGCCCGCCCCACGTCGCCGTGCTTTCAGGACTAGAGCATTTTCTTTTTTAATTCGCAATGTTCCCCGTGCGTTCCTGAAGTGGCTCGCCTCTTCGGTGAGAATGAGATCCCCCCGCCCCCGTAGCATTATAACGATGAAATTAACTCTCGAGAGTTTTATCTCGGGAATACTTTACTGGGCACTTTTCCACGCTTTTTTTCTCAATCAGAAAGGACTATGGGAGAAGCCGCGCGGACCAAAAAAAGGTCTCAAGATATCATGGATTTGCCAGACTTTCCCTTTTACTATATAGCTGTTTTCCTTTCTCGACTTCTCTCTCTCTCTCTCTCTCTCTCTCTCTCTCTCTCTATATATATATATATATATATATATATATATATATAACTGTACAGGGTGTCCCAGTAGTAACGTACGCCCTTCTAGCATCTGGTAGAAAAAAAATTCTGAGACGAAAAGTCCTCAGTCATTTTTTGATCAGACGCATAGATAATTAATTATGTATTAAAATAAATAGCCAATCAGGTGCGCGCTACAGCGGGAAGGCAGCGTAGAGGGGAGGGATAGGGGAATGCGCGTAATTGCGTGCGCCTGAAAATGTGTGCGGAGGAAAAATTCCGAAAGCATGTGTGTGCGTGTGTGTGTCCTAGTTCGAGTGTACGTGCGCACACGCGTGTGTGTGTGTGTGCACTTGTACACATGCCGTCGCACACATTTTCATACGCACGCAATTACAACGCATTCCCCTATCCCTCCCCTCTACGCTGCCTTTCCGCTGTAGCGCGCACCTGATTGGCTATTTATTTCAATTCATAATTAATTATCTATGCGTCTAATCAAAAAATGACTGAGGACTTTTCGTCTCAGAATTTTTTTTCCTACGAGATGCTAGATGGGCGTACGTTACTTCTGGGACACCCTGTATGTATATAAATGCCCCGCACACATACACACATACCTATACATTATATGTAGACGAGGAGCTGATTATATCAGTTTTACTCACTTAACGTTCCCAACAGAAACGCGAAGATTCGGAGAAAAATCTCTGCGAGTCTAATATTTGCCGGAGACGAAGTTACCTTCTCATATTTTAACATTATCGGCGTCCTACAGTCGGATAGGGTGGGCAGAGAGAGAGAAAAATTCGCTGGGGGCCACTTTAGAAAAAGTTAAAGGCTATTCTGATCCTTCAGCAAGATGAGAAGAAAGTTTCTTAAGGCCGTATTGTTGTCTAGAGCGCTGTATTGGAGGTGATATTTAGGATGGAGAGACCGTTGCACTATTCGAGTTTTCGTTCTTATTTTTTTTACACATGTTTATTGACACGTGAAGAAGATGAACAATTTTTTTTTTAATAAAAAAATTATTATCACTTACTTTTGTACGTTTGTTTACATTGGTGCACGGAAAACGCCCCCAATTGGCGACCAGTGTGGTAGACGTTGTATGAATCTGAAAAAAGAAAACCAAATGTATTCTTAATCTGTATGAGTGTTGTGATGTTTGGTATCAGATTTTTCTTAAATGTACAAAATGACGGCATGCTAAACTTTGGGTATAATTTTTTTCTATTTTTCTGACCGTTTTACAACTGATGTAAAAAAAAATCCGACTTAATTCTGCTACCAACGTGAAAAAACAGTATACTAAAGGTGTATGCCAATTGTGACCTCAATCGGTCAATTGGTTATCGAGATATTGTGGTTGCCGATTTGAAAAGCATAGTTTCGAAAAAAACGCGTTTAAAGATGTTTACTCCTTATCATTTCTATAACTCGGCTAATTTTATAAGTGTCATTCAACGACTTTCGTAGACTTATTCAAAAAGGTCTCTAGAATAATCAAAGAAAATCTTTAAAAAATGTTTCCTTTTTTTTTCTTTCAAATTTCTGGATACCAATCCAGCTTTAAGACTGCTAAACCCGCTTGCAAAATCATTTTTGACACTCCAATCACAATAGTCAGCAGTCTTTTGTTTACTTGAGCTAATTCGCTCATCTGTTTTAAAATATTTTACCACGTTTTCTGTTCCGCTCTTAATGCCAAGTGAAAAATTCACCACGTATCATGCTATCGCGAGAATGGCAGCTGAACATTCGTTTCTCACTTTTCTCCGAGACGATTGACACTTTGGAAAAAAGAAAAGTCTCATTTTGCGCTCTACTGAAGAGAGAACGACGTGAAACTCTTCCTTTTTGGCGACAGGTCAATCGTCCTAGAGAAAAGAAGATAACGGGTTTGTTACCGGCATACCGCATTTCACCGCGCCTTAAGTTTATATATCATCTTCTCTGCATATTGTATTATCCATTATATAATAAGCAGAGAATATATGGTAATGTTGTTTCGTTTTCAAAAGTTCCTTTGTATGCCCTTGCGGGCCCGTACGATCCCGTTCCGTCAACTTTTACGCCACTTCACTATTATGTTTCTGAGCGGCCCCCAAGAGAGAAACATTTTTTATTTTACCGCCTATTTGAATGTTTCCTTAAGTTGAGATCTAATTAAATTACCTTTTCGCGCTCTAGAATAAAAGATTGGGCGATTTTATTTTAAAAATGCAGACCCTTCTGCAAGATAAAAGTTACGAACGTACAGGTCTTACCGTCCGATAGGATGGAATAATTGCTTTAAGGCGGGAGTCTGAATTAGAAGGTCCAAAAAAGCGTTTTTTGGGGATTTTTTTAGAAGGGAAAAAGCCAAGTGCGCCCAGTAAAGATTGAGGTATCTTGTCATGTATGTTTGAAATGTATAAAAAATGCTTTAACATCAAGCAATAAATGCCTGCAGATTTATTAGCCTATTCCATGTGCGTCTTGCCACTGCAGTCCCCAATGGGTGGGAAAGATGCAGCTCGTAATTCTTGACTGAAATTTAAAAAAAAACCAATAAAATTTTCCTTTGTCATACATTTTCCTTCTGGGTGAATGAAGCAAAGGCTGAAAAAAATGGTGAAATTATAACTTTTCTCAGGTTTGAACAAAAATGTGTTAGTAAAAAACAATTTGACGTGCTATAAAAATATTTAAAAAGATTTTTTTACGACCTTTTTAATTCACTTAGAAGACATTTTCATACTGAAGAAAATGAACTTTTGTTTGATTCAATAGGTCGTTTAGTCTTTTTGCTATCACGCCCGCCAAATTTGAAAAATCGTGAAAATTACGACTGGAAAAAACGCGCTTCAAATTTTTCAATAGGAGGAAATATTAATATCAAATATCAATCGCTTCTCTGCTTTTGGTCTTGCATCTTCGAAAATATCTACAATTGGCCTCTGTAACTTTGTAAATATATTTATAGATAGTTTATCTATCGATCTAAGCAATGAAAAAAACGATTTTCCGGACCTTCTAATTCAGGCTCCGACCTCAAATCAATCGCAAGTGACTTATCGATAAACTGAATTTTGGTTCTTCGTCAATTATTATAAACAATTGTCAGTCAGCCGAAAAATGAGGCGGTAACTAGTTAGAAATTTGTACTAACTCTCAATAAATTGTAATTTGTCTTCCTGTTAATCACCGTGTCCCGGGCACGTGGCTTATTCTACGAGCAAGTAGTTACCCTTTTCGTACGCTCCAAAGGTACATTGAGTAATCTTGCAAAAATGTCCAAAAGTTCTTCCAAAATGGAAGTCTTCCAAATTTGTGAAAAATAAAAAATTTGATAAATCAGCATTATGACAGAAAAATCCCTAACACGAAGGTCGAAAACATTTGCCATTCTGGAGATGTTTTAGTATCAAGCTTCGTCCACCAGGAAGCAAAACTAATTGAAATGAATAATTAATTTTCAATTTTGCGCCGTGGAATGCTTGAAACGATTTGAAAAGGACTTTTTCTTTCTTTTAAGGACCACGTTTCTCATCCGAGTCTCCCGGGGCTTTATATCGAAGCGGGGATAAGAATTTGTTTCCACTCGGCCGATCCTGAAACGTTGGAGAGATCGTTTTTTTTACCTCTTATAACCACCCCCTCTGCCTCTTACGACTCCAGTCGCCGCGTCCGCCATCCCTTTCCCCATTCAACCCGCACTTTTTCGAGCACTCCCGCGCCCCGAGATTTCGAGTGACGATTCTATGTGTACGTGCGCACTTGGACAAAGACCAGGAAAGCCGGAAAATTTGTCGCAGGGGGGGGAGACATGGCCACGGAAAGGGGAAAAAAGGAATCGAGTACGAGAGGGTGGAAAGAAAAACGCATAGCGAAAGGGTGCCGAAAGGGGCGTTGAGAGAAATTCTCGAAAAAAAAGAAGAAATGTCGACTCGCAAAAGGATATATACTAACGATTTCGACTACCGAGCATCTTCTCAAGGAGAGAGCCCTTATAGACCATGACAGATTTGCATTCGAGCGAATCTCAGTCAACCCTTTCCTCTCCTCTCTGATCTCTCACTCCGTGAATTCCCTTTTTCTCTTCCCGCTCGTATACCACTTTATCGTCGACTTATTAATTTCTGTCTCCTCTGCTCTCTTCGATTCGCGATAATGGAATATTCCCTTGTCCCGAGAATAAAAAGCTTTCGCAAAAAAAAAAGAAGCCAACAGAAAATTGAAGCAGTCAGGCAATCGTTTTTCCATCACGAGCGATCCTCGAGAAATTTTTATGCTTAAAAAAGATTCGTGTAAATTTGTTTGTTCTTAAGGGTATATATTTGATCCTTGACAATCGTTGTGTAGGTTTCTCGTCGTTTTTCCCCACCTGCCGTAATATCGCTCGATTTTCTGGTCTTAAACAAAACAAACGAGCACAAGTCTCATTAGTTAGATCGGAAGGCAAAGACTCGAGAAACGCGATCGAGTCTCACGATCGAACGACCCGTAAATCAGCGTTCATTAATAATGGAGCGTACATTATAAATCACTGAGACGATAGAAATCGACGATTTTGTATTTCAATGTTCATCGTAGAGAGCAGAGCGGAGGCGTTTTCCATCTTCGTTCGCTTTCGCTTAGCAAGTGTATCGCTACTACGAATTATGGAGACGTAGACGGTGAAATATCGTTTATCGATCAGAAGGAAGCGCGTCAAAGTCACTTACGATTGATTTCCAAATGAAAATGTCGGGTGTTCGTGGAAAGATCACTACTCTTTTTTCACCTGATTTGTTACGGTGCCGATCGAGTTGAAACTTCGACAACAAAAATGAATTATTATACAAACGCATTTAAATGACGAATTGTTTATTGCAATTTTGGAGTGTATCAATAATAAGCTTTCGAATTATCAGTTGAAATAACCGCCCACTTATATATAACTATCTTAAGGGGTCTTCTCACTTTAGACGCTAAAAAGGCTATTTTCATGTTTTTTTTTAAATTGTTTTATATCGTAGATATTGATATAAAAGTTGTTACACTTAATTAATATACTTTCGAAATACATTTTAAAAGAAGATCCTGTATTTAAGTCATTATTTATAGACGAACATGGTAGTTAAAAAAATGTCCTAAAAAATTGTAGGTCTGCGCTGTTGATGAAATCTCGGAGATGGATCATCCGAAAGTAGAGGGCATTTTACGAAGAAAAAAAAACGTTTTTTCAGCGTTTTTGGGGAAAAAAGTAAATACCGAAATTTAGAAGAATCCTTGATATGCGATATAGCTATAGTTGTAAAGAATATGTGGTTAAAATTTCATAAGGATCGGTTCAGTAGTTTCGAAGATTTTATCAACAAGCCGTCGAAAAACGTTGCTCCGATGGATCTCAAGCATAGTCTGTGGATCATTGCCATTCACTTATCCTTTGCCCAAGAAAAGCCCAAAGAAAGAAGTCCAATGGCGTCAAATCGCACGATGGTGGCCAATCCACAATTGCGCGGCGCGAGCTAACACGACCATGAAACATCGTCTGCAATAACTATGCAGTAACAATGCAGCAAATAACCGTTTCAACAAAAACAAAATGACGCGCTATTTATGTCAGGTCATTTTGAGACACCCTTTATATAAACGTCTGACAGGAGTGTCAATCGAGTTCGTACTCACTGTGCAGCATGTCCGGCCCTAAAACTGGATAGACGATGTCAGAGGAGTTGAGAGAACATACATAGGAGACACACACACACATCCAAAGGCTCATACGTAAATCCACGCCACGTAACAGTGTGCGAGCAAGGACACAGACAAACTGTAACGACATCGGGTAGCTCGGAATGCCCGCAGCGTGACACCGCATTGCGCCCACTTACCAACCCGTCCGACACCTAAATTCGAATTAGGGAGACTGGCCTCCGACACTCTCTCGTCAACGCTCTCTACTCCCTCGTCTCTCTCTCTCTCTCCCTCTCTCTCTCTCTCTCTCTCTCTCTCTCTCTCTCTTTCCTCTCTTTCATGTTTCCCCTCACCGCCTATTCCGAGGAACGAGTGAACGTCCCACGAGCCTCGTTTCACGCTCTCGTCGATGTTCAACCCTCGCCTCGTCGGCTCAACCCCCCGCGCTGCTCTTCCACCCCGGCAACGACCCCCTTGGCCCGACGTCGCGCCTCGCCGTGTATGCAGCGTCGATCTTATAAGAACTGTGAGATATCGTATATCGCTATTTTTTCTCGGGTTTCCGATCTCTCGAATGAAATTTCCGGTCGATCGGGCCGCAGGTTTTTTTCTCGAAAGGGTGCTTCGCGAATGGGATGAGGTGGCTGCATAGAGTTCATACGTAGCTGAGGAGTAAATGAAATTGGTTGGAAAATAATTCTTCAGTTAGTTTCAACGTATCTTCGAAAAAAGTGTATCACGCATTGTATTGTGTTATTTGGATTTGCGAAGAGGAGAGGGGTCATTCAAAAGGGAAAGACAATTGGTTCCACGGAATCTCGATAACTCGAAGTGCAAAGATGACGCAAAAATTGAATTACGGAGATTTCGTGTCATTGAAGTTCTCGAGTAAGAGCGGTCAAGCAAACGCAATTCAACGTAGGCTTTCAGGGTTCTAGTCAAATAAGGAACTCTATGATTTTGTCATGTCCGTTCGGCCGGCCGTCTGTTACATCACAGTTTCTTCAATTTTAATCTGGGATCTCAAACGATATGTAACAAAATCGCGGACATCGTTTTCTTGAGAGTTTGTCACTTATATGTAAAATGGGTGCGATTTTTCTGTGCCTTATCAAGTGGGGAGTCTTTGGCTTGGTATTTCAAAATGAAATTGAGGTTCCATTAACCATTTTTCATTCGCAAACCCCATTTACCACACATAAAGCTACTGTGATGTAGAATGGAAATGTTCAACCGTTTAATTGACAAATCGGAAAAAATTCTGGGTAGATACCGACATGTGACTAGAACCTTCGATGAAAATTATTTCGTTTAGGTTACATCAATAAGTTCAGGACATATGGATAACCAAGTTATCCCTAAGTTGACTTCACAGAAACGCCATAAAAATAACTAAATTAATATGTTTTGCGCATGTTGTTGAAGGAGGGAGATCCGTTTTCCGGGATTTAAGAAATGAACGGTCATAAATGTTTCGTGTTGAAATAGTAAAACCTATTAGAAAGCCCTTTTGCGGGCATATTTATTGACGTTTTTTAGATGCATATACAAATTTTTATAAGACATGTCGTTGAGTCGTACTCGTTTGACGCGCTGGACTGCAAGAGGCTGTATTTCATCGTTACCCACGATTCCGTCAACTTTTGGTTTGTCAGATGACCCTTTTTAGCCCGTTGGTCGATCGCATTGAATAAAAAACACACACACACAATGGCGCTACGGTAACGATTTTTTTGGCAGCTTTTTCAGTCTTCACGTTGTACAGGTCGTAATTTTTTATGTAGACTATTCTCCGCGGTAGGGGCTGTAGGGTGATGTATTCTGAACAACATCGCAAACCTTTTAGGTGAATCGATTTGATGGGTTCCGAGATATCGTGGACACAAGTTCGAAAAAGTGGTTCCGAAAGAAACGCGTTTAAAGTTTCGGTATCAATTGGTAGAAATAATCGTTGGTTTCAGTCACTCACGCTCAATCGGCTATTGCGGCGCCAACTTAAGGTCCTCCCTGCAAGTAAAAAATCGTACTGAGCCTCTCTGTAACCTCTCTCTGTCATCATTCCGAGCTTCTTGGGCCCTGAATACTGATCTTCTCTCGGTACGCTTGACGCGAGACTCGTATTATACCTGCGGCGCCCTGTCCATTAAAACCTCTATAACCCCACCAATTTTGCGAATTTCTCAAAAATACTTTAAGGGAATATTTTCAAGACTATAAGATGCTTTATGATACTATAAGCTATATGAAAATGCAACAAACCGCAGATCGATTTTTTAATAAAACAAAAAAAAACGAATATCCCCCTTAAAGCTCGTGGATAGAATATCAACCATCGAAAAAGCCCGCCGCATGTACCATTGGAGTATTATCATTACGGATTATTGAATAAAATCGAAATTAGTATGTAATAAATTATTGCGGTCCAACATAAGTAATAAATAGAAACTAAATATCAATTAAACATTGGTGTTTTCAATGATTGCACAAATAACTGATTACGGAAGCCTATCAAATGCGTGTTCCGAAACGCACTTAGCAAGTTTTTCTCTTGGATACAATTGTCGAAATAAAAACTCGACTTTCGGGGCCGCATTTGAAATGATTTATTGATCATTATAGAAGTAGGGGAACTCGGGGCAAGACGAATACGCGGGTAACATGAATCATAAGCCTAGCGACTAAACAGTGTGTGCAAGCACAGTGCTCCCGTTTGAGTTTGGAGGGGTGGCGGTGAGATGAATGAGTGTGACAGTATCAACTGGCGGAAGCACGCGCCTCGAGTGAGAAAACAATATCGATTTTTTGACAAAACGATGTAATTTTTGGTAAAGTTTAACATCGTTTCAGTTTATTTGAGTTTGTTTGGGTCGATTTGAGGCGGGTAGGTAAACACAATGAAAGTACTAATAATTAATATAATAAGAACGGTTTGTCAGACATTTTCAAGGTTATTGCGTAATTTTTTGTTAATTCGTTAAGCGTTTAATGGGGCAAGATGGATACAAGCTATCGCAAACCCGGAATATTTTACAACGTAGCACTACTTACGTTAGAAAGGATGAAATGGAACTAGTAAAGCATTTGGTTACTCTTCAACCGGTGTTTCTACCAGGGGAAGAGATGGAACTTACAAATGATCAAAATGATACGGAAGCAAGATTATTCGGATTAATCCTACAGTACTTAGACGATTGGCTTATCAAATTGATGGTATTGAGAATGAAACCACTTTTATATGCGAAAGATGCCAATAATTCGTGTCCCATCGTTATCCCAGCGATGTTTCATCTTGCCCCTCATACGGGGTAAGATGGGAAAAATAAAGGTTTCATTAAAAATATACATTGTATGGTACAAATCAGAAAGACTGATTTTTTTGCCTCTAAAATTAAAAGATTGATAAATGTTGATTAGTTTGAAAAAGTATTAAAGTTGACCGACTCATATTTTTTTTAATTTTAATTGAACATGACCTTAGCGTTATCATCTTGCCTCGACCTCCCCTATGTATCAATGAAAATAGTGCAGACATAACGAAGACGACAATGTAGATTACTGCATTCGTCAAAACAAAAAACAGTCAATATTGTTACTATAAAAAGTTCGTAATTTGATCACTGTCTCGTGCGCGGGTGAGGCTTCGTGAGAAAACTTCGACCCCGTACACTTCGACTTATGGATATCGGGCGTGCAAATACCCGCGTTATTGACGAGAAATATGCAGGCAAGGACACGTGAGAAAAATCCAGAAGAAAACATTATTTTTCGAATTGGAGAGTTTTTAGTGCCGGAACTAAAGGGGACGAGTAAAAAGAATTACAGAGATCGACGACGTAAGGCGTCGACGAGATACTGCAATTTGACTGCATTATTTCAAAGCATATAGCCGTACATTGGTTATGACATTTACATTTAAACCGTCACTTATTTATTTACAAATAGGGATAAGAAAAGAAAACGTTTTAATCGGACACGAATAAGAAAGAATACAGAGAATAATTTCAAAACTTACATAAACTATAGTTACAGATCTCGACCAAAAGAAGCCTACCGAAATGTTCGAGTTGATATTTGAAAGACAATAAAAAACAACTTCATTGTTATTCTTTTTCTTGTTCTCTACTAATTTTTTTTACTCACTAGGTCCACTTCGAATTTGCCTCCAAAAATGTTTTTCCTATATTTTCCCGCAATATTATTCAACTTTTTGTAAAACATAATCTATGGAGTCTAAAATAAAACATGCAGGGATAAAAAACTTGATTTAAAATCAGCAGATTGGAGCTTGAAAAAAATGCAAATTGCAGAAATGTTATTTTTATGAATGTTTTTTTTTCGATAATCGGCGAAATGTGTGTCGTTACTTTTTTTTACCGGAAGTGCCTGTCGAAATTGTTCGTTTAAACTTGCCAGCAAAATTAGCCATGTATTTTTTATTAGTGACGTTAAAAAAATATTGCTTTTCTCCGAGCACATCGCGGCTCTTAGGTCAACGCGTTTCAACGAGCCTTACAGCCCGAGCTGGCACTCAACTGCTCGTTTCCTGCCTTCTCCCTTGGGAATCGATATCAAAACGTCATCAACGCTGCTTTCTCGCTCGGCTATGCGCGACGACCGGAAGGCCCTGCGAGGCTTCCTTTTCTTCTTCTGAAAATGGCGAGCCACTTCACTCGCCATCGGTGTATACTTTTTTTCGAGAAGTTTTGCTCCTTCCTTTGCCGTTCTTCGTCGCTGCTCTCTGCACATCGCATACAAGGGAGTTCTCCATAGAATATCCCAAATCTGCGAGGCTTGCTTGATGCGATTATCAGCGTTATTGCCTTGGGCTCTTCTCAGAGAAGGAAATTACATTCGGACCATTCGTGCTGATTGTAGGTTTATAATAAATGCATTGCTTATTAGTGCAAATACATTCATTTATTGTGGCAATCTATTAATGCCGGTTGAAACATTGTATTTACCATTAGTTTTCTTTTAAATCGGATTTTCTCCCATTTTTCCGCTTCGGTAGTTGCCGGATTTTTTTGCCAATGGCACACACACTTGGCACACTTTGACATCGAATGTGAATGGATCGAAGTGTGATTTCGAAGTGTGAATCGATGATTTACGCTTCGAAAATCACTCGAACGTTTCTCTTTTAGGATTCTTGTTAGGGATACAACCTGAACCTGCAAAGCAGGATTTTGGTTAATTATAAGAACAAAAATATTTTCGAAATTGAAACTAATTTTTTGCTGTATCTTTATAAAAACTTCGACAGCCTTTTCATTCTTAGAAACAGTGTTGCTCCGAGGGCTTTAGTCTCGATGTCCTTGAAAATGCGAATGTGTAAATTTACACGTGTATGCAAATAACAAAGATTAGTAAAAAAAAAAGAGAATACCTAACTTTAAGTATGACATTGATTATATTGAAGTTTGCATCATGGGAACGCAACAAAAATGAATTGTTCTTACTTGCTCGGATTTTTTTTCGGTGAATTCGAGTTACGAAAATCGCCCGAAACTTTTTCAGGATTGTTATTAGATGTCTATAGCCTAAATTCGCCGGAAAAGATTTTGGATAGTTATGTAAATGAAGAAACGAAGAAAAAAAGTTCTCGTTGCATTTGAACCAAAATGTCAATGGTGATGCTAGCTTTTTGTAATAACAGTTATATGATTGTTTAAATAAACATGAAATGTTTGAATAGTATTATTCCTAAGGTTTAACAATTTTGTTTAGAACAGTTCCAGTAAAGTTGCTTGGCTATTTTATAAAAAGTTATTTCACTTTTTTTGTACATTTAAATTTAAAAAATATGATAAAACCATTATTAAAAAAAAAATGAAGAATATACTAAGATAAATCAGAATTTTTAACATGGTAAAACGAGCGATAATGTCTTCAGGGGAATTTTTTGGTACTAGGCGTTCTTTTTTTTTCTTTTTCAAAGTTTTTTTATACCTATCGGAAGTTCCATCAAAGTTTACCGGAAATGGCTCATTTTTTTCATTCGCAAAAAGAAACTGACAGATCGAAAGAACAAAAATAATAACCTGATTCCCTCTCGAACGAGTAAGAGGAAACAGAGACGAGATGTGCGAAAGATGGATTAAGGCGGGATATACATTTACAGCGATAGAAAAAATCGATTTTTTTTCTTCCTTAAACGACAGAACTGTATATGTAGAATATCTTTCTAAAGTTTCAAAGCGATATTTAACAAACTCTAAACGTTACAGCTCGTCAACGCTGTGCCTAAACGCTCGGATTCGGAGCGGGCGTGAACTTCAAATGCGATTTTCTCAACACTGCATTATCCAAATTCGCGTATAGGATTACTCAAAAACTATTAAGCCGATTGAGTTGAAAATTGGTAGAAATATTAATAATATTGGTACCTTCTACTTGACGATAATTGTATTTGAAAAATTGGAAAAAAAACGCAATTTTTAATCCACATTTTACAGAAATGTTGCGTGAAATGTTGATTTTTTTGTTGTAAATGGGTGCCATTTTCTTAAATTTGCATTTTCTTCATTTTCATTACCGTCACATAGAAACTATACATGTTCTAACTGAAAAAATGTTTGAACTTTTTTGCAAATCAAAGTCTTCGGGAAGCGAGACTGCACGCCGATTCGCAACTCCCGCGGCGACCTTGCTGTAACACTCTGCCACAGCTCCGTCATTTTGATGATGAATTAATAATAAAAGATTGTTTTGTATACTTAAATATACTATTAAGGAATACCTAAAGTTTGATAATTGTAGAATAATTATTTCTCAGTTTAAAAAATCCCTCAATATTGCTTATTTTTTTCCTGCCTAAATGTATATCCCGCCTTAAGGGTTGGAAGAAGACGGATGATGTTAAAGTTTACATCATTGGAACGCAACGAAAATAATTTTATCCCCATTGCCCTTTTTTCTTCTGGCAAATCAAAGCTACTGTGAACTTTTCTAAGATTCTTATTAGAGACCTACAACCTAAATCTATCAAAAGTGATTTTCGATAACAATGAACATGAAGAAAAAAGAAAATGAAAAAGAATTTTCATTGCATTCCAACGATGCAAACTTCAGCAACATGAAAATAGTCGATCTCGAGAATCTCAAAGCCGGGTCGAATTGGCACGTAAGGCCCCGTATAAAAGTGTACGTATTTGTGCGCAGTCTGGAGTCCGCAGAACTTTACTCCACCACCGCGAAACGTAGCGTCCCTTTTGGTGTCCCGGCGTTAATAATTAACCACCGACGCTGCCGACTCGCCGAGTTCTTCGAGCTTGCCAGCCACTATACCGCTCAACCATCACGCTCTGTTTCACCATCCCCTCTTCCCTTCCCTGCCTCTTTCTTTTGCAAACACCCTCCGGCTTGGATTCCTCTTGCCACTCCGCATACACGCGACTTTATTGAAATAATAATACACCACCAGCTATTTTCCTATGTTCGATGCAAACAAGCTCTGACAAAACAAAAAAATTTTGTCACCCTGACTCCTGCCGCTTGAGTTTCTTGATCTAATGAATACTTGATACAACAAATTGAATGTCCAATCTACCGAATCACGCAATACTTTTGTGAGGTTGAATTTAGCATCGTTTGCATGTGGGGTGGGGGTCATAACTTCGACTGGCCTAATATAGAACGACAAACATTTCAAAATGACAGAATTATAAACTCAAAATAACCAAGGATAAATTATTCGAAATTTTATCCTTCGACCGATGACGAAGTCGAATAACTATTGCACCAAAGGATTATTTATTCGAGAGCTCATTTGTTCGGCAACGTGTATTTAGATAGTCTGCAGTTTGAGTCGTACGAATACAGATTCGAACAATCTACAACATTCATATCGCCGAAATAGAAAAAAGTCAGTATCAAATATTGGTAATACCATCTACAGCAAAAAGCCATATATCGAGAATACACACTTCGAATGTGTAGATCTTAGATACGCGAGTGATCGATGGTCCAAAATAGTGAATACCCGAAAAGCTAACATGGGATGACTGCCTTACCCGACTGACCACCAGCGCCATCTACCAGCTTCACTTTGAAGCGCAACGTATTGCTCGATCATAAGTTTTCGCTATCCGGACCGTTCCCCTTTTCGGACTATCGCTATTTTTACTGATCGACTTTTTGGCCCTTCGCTTTAATGAATTCGAAATTGTAAACCATCGTAATATTTACAATTCGATTATTTGTCGTATCGAATTGTTTGGTGTATTTATACCGGAAAGTCGATATTATATCTCTCATTATTTTGTTAAATCGTATATTTATTTTAGCTATGAATCAATTTCGAGATATTTGTATTCACAATTTTTATTAACTATTTTACATACTATCATAAGATTGATCAATCTATATTGGAACGTTCATCGTTAATGAATTCGAAATTTCGGTCCTTCTGAATATTGATCGATCGAATTTTCGATACCCACCCGGACTGAAATATGGTATCGGCCAGTTCGGAGTAAACATAAAAGGGATCTGATTGTAGAAGTCTGCAAAGAAACAGGCGGGGACATTAGAAATACATGTAAATATGCCATCGTTGATAAATATCGATAATTGTTAATCGATTAATAAATTCAAGAATCAACACATTAATCGATATTGGACGAAGCGTTATTTTTGCAAAGCAATTATATCGACTTACTGATAACAAAAATGCAATTGCATTCGGTGTTTTCCAAAATTGGGATCACTGTAATTTCGAACATTTGGGCCAATGTTGTTGAAAAAATTGTCCTTGGAGAGGAAGTTCATTCTGCACGATAAAATTCGGACTACGTACGTAGTCCACCACGCAACTCCGAAAACGAAAATGTACGATACCCGATAGGTCGTAACATTGCGATCATTCGCCGTGCCAAAAGATTTTTCTCATGTATTGGAAATTGAGTGAAAATTCTCCGCCGTAATAAAAAAATAAAATATTTCTATCTAAAAATGTAATGACTAGTATGAACTATTTAAAAGTTTCTCGCCCTTCAATGAGCAAATTTGCATTACGTTCCTCGTAATTTCAGCGTCAGATTGTGGCGCCTTTTTGTTTATTTTTCGCAAAGATAAGGTCTCTTTGAGGTTCGCGTGTCAGCGCCAATTAGTGGGCAGAGAGAGAAGGAGAGACATATCTCTTTGGTTGCGCCGTTAATCCGGGGGCACGTGTCGCGAAGTCGTTGCGCTGATTACGCCTCTGCATAATAAAAATCGGTGAATGGGGGGTCCCTCGGTTTGCATTAAAAATAATGTGTAGCTTATTAGTCGCTCTACGAGAACGCGTGCGAATTACACTCCACGAGGCCGTACAGAACGATGAAGCGACCATCGTTAGGCCTTCAATGACTCGTTGCCTCGTTCTGTATGCAGTTCACGGTGTGTTAGCAGAGGGCTCTAGGCACGAAAGAATGAAGGACAACCCCCTTTATGCGACAAGTCATTATATATATATTCATTGTACTTGAAAAAAAAATCAATTCGAAAACAGCACATTCAACCGGAAGATAAAATTCAAAACGCGTATGATCCAATTATTGAATGAAAAACAATTCCAATTTAAAAAACGTCTATTCAAATATAAAAAACACCATTCGAATTTTGGTTGACTTGCTCCTTTTGCGGTTCTGTTTTTTTTCACGGATGTTGTGCGTGTGTATCATCTATCATATATTATAAATACATTTAACTCAAAAACAAAAACAAATTTTATTAAAAAACCACATTCAACAAAATCGACTCGCATTTCATTTAAAAAATTCGAAAAAAAAACGGAATGTAGTTACAAAACGACGGGAAAAAAAGGAAAATATATATTTCATCGTATAAGATTCGAAAAAAAATCGAATTAAAAAATCACGGTCATGAATGAAAAAGTTGTATGTAAAACAAAATATTGAAAAAAAAAACAAGATTTTATTTAATGCAACAAAAAGTATAAAATCATTTTTATTTACCAAGTCGTCTATATGTGACTATCAATAAAAGCTTAGGACGCTCAACTTTTTTAATGTTCGATACATTTGATCAATTCAGTTTCATTAATCGTATTTAAATTGGCACGATTGTAATTAGATAAATTATTATCACACTTTTATACTCAGTTTCAGGATTGTTATTTAAGAAATCTAAGGTTGTTTTACAGTAAACTAAATACAGATTATATGTTAACGAATTTATGTAAATTAAAGATTATATGTCTAAATGTTGAGCGCTTCAAGCTTTTATTTAAAGACACACATAGGTGACTTGGTAAAAAAAATGATTTTCTACTTTCTAGTACATTAAATAAAAGCTTGCTTTTCTCAAATATTTTTTTACGTACAAATTATTTTATACTTTTTAGTCTTTAATTGATTTTACTAGTCAGTTGTTACTAGTAGTTTACTAGTTTACGAGTTTCTACGTTGGGGCATGGAATGCTTGTAAAAAATAACAAAGACGGTAACTGCCATTGAATTGACGACTAATTGCAGCATATAAACTTTTCACATGCAAACACAGTCGGCTACGAATTTGTTTGTATGCGTTAGTGAAATTTTACATGGATGATCAGATATCGCTAATTTTACATGAAAAGTAGAACATTTTATGTATATATATATATTATTTATTTTTTGTTGTTGTCAAAGTTGAATCATGCATTGTCACCTTTTGGATGCATGTTTGCAAAATTTCAGAGCTCTAGGTATTTGGGAAGTGGGTTAAATATCGATTTTCCGTTTTGCATCTCACAGAAAGTCAAGTTAAATAAAACCGTGTAAAAAATTCAAGTGGCGTATCATTCATTTTCTCGAAAAATAAAAAAACAGACTAACTGCAGTGGAAAAAAAACATATTTAAATTTTTAAAGTATCATTCGATTTTCGAACAAGTTTCGCATTTTCTTCCTTTTCCAGGGAGGTGTGCGTGCGTGCGTGCGTGTGTGTGTATGTGTGTGCGCGCGCGCGCGCGCGCGCGTGTGTGTGTGTGTGTGTGTGTGTGTGAAACATAGGCGGTCGCTGTCTGTCGTGCAAAATCGATGCGTGCTGACAGAGAACATTTTCCGCCCCTACGAGGTCTGGCAGGCTGTTCACCGAGTTAACAGCCTTTACGCACACTAAAGCCACTATCTGTATATGTGCATCGTATGGTTCACATCATACCATCATTCGCGACACCGTTTTGCGAGCAAACTTATGGAAGCCGTGCCCTTTTGCTTTTTAAGACGATATATATACATATATATATATATATATATATATATATATATATGGGTAATTCCACCAATTCTGTGTCAACGTGTACCGGGTGGTCTGAATTTAGGAAAACTAAGATCATCTGAAAGGTCATATTAAAACAAGCATCCATATTTTTTTTCGAATGTTTTATCCAATAGTTTTTTTTAGTAATGGCGGCTCACAGTTTTCAAATTTTGTAAATCACCTAATTTTCAAATGCCCATAACTTCTCTCCAACTATAGCTAGAATTTTTTTCAAAAAATGATTTTTTTGAGAAAAACGAGCTGTTTGAGAAAAAATATGCTCAAATTCTGGGTTGTTTTAAAAAATACAAAAATCACGTTCAAAGTATAAAAATCGATTTTTTGGGCCTTGCCCCATTTTTTCCGGTTTTGAAAGTATTTTTATCGAAAAGTTCAGAATTTTTTACATCGAAATAGATTTTAAACGAGATGGGATCTCTGAAACATCAGCCTCAGAAAAATTAAATAGAGATTTTCATTTCCCATAACATTTATTTAAATCAACCTTAAATCTTTAATGTCATTTTTATTACGTAAATAAACATTCAGAGTTTTTATAAGGTAATGTCATGTCACATAAGCAAATTAAAAAAAATATATCATTTAATTTTAATAGCTACTGTTGATTTTGAGGTTATAAAATCTCTCATTTACAAATTTATAAAATAATAATAATAACAATAATTTTTATTATCAAATAAGATTTTAAAAATTGGGAAAATTTTTTATTTAATCTTTCTGAGGCTGATGTTTTAGAGATCCCATCTCGTTTAAAATCTATTTCGATGTAAAAAATTCTGAACTTTTCAAAAAAAATATTTTCAAAACCAGGAAAAATGGGGCAAGGCCCGAAAAATCGATTTTTATACTGTGAACGTGATTTTTGTAATTTTTAAAACAATCCAGAATTTCAGCATGTTTTTCTCTAAAAAGTCGTTTTTTTAAATCTTCTAGCTATAATTGGAAACAAGTTATGGGCAATTGAAAATTTGGTGTTTTACAAAATTTGAAAACTGTGAGCCGCCATTACTCAAAAACTATTGGATAAAAAAAATTCGAAAAAAATCATGGCTGCTTGTTTTAATATGACCTTTCAGATGACCTTCTTAGTTTTGCTAAATTCAGACCACCCGGTACAACTTTGACACAGCATTGGTGGAATTACCCATATATATATATATATATATATATATATATATATATATATATATATATATTGACACGCTTGTGTATGTGACGTTATCTTTGCGGCATTTTCATGAAAAATGTAATAGCACACAGCACAAGGTACATTTCGCGTAGAGACTTGGCTCGTGCTTCGATCCGCGAGGGCAAACTGGCGTAAGCGCACCATCAATGTTATGGATTGATTTTACGCTGACATCCTGACTATGACTCGCGTCGTCTGATCGTGAAATACATAATCGTCTACGTCGACGTATACCATTGTGTTCTGGTGAACATCCATGCGACCCGGACAAGATGCATTTCCTCTCAACGCTTAATTCGTAGGAAGCATGTCATTTGAACGGAACTTGATTTATCGAAGAATTACACAATGAAGGAGACGATATTTATATGCAGGTAAAATGCGGTTTATTGGGATGAGACCGTTTGGAAATATTGAATTGGGAGTCGTAATTGGCAGGAAACGAATGGACGGAGGTGTCGATTAAGGGGTCTTCTCACTTTAGACGCTAAAAAGCGCTATTTTCATGATTTTTTAAAATAGATTTATGTTATAGATATTGATATAAAAGTTGTTACACTTAATAAATACACTTTCGAAATACATTTGAAAACAAATTATTTATTTTTTTACGTCACTATTTATAGACGAAAATGGTATTTAAAAAATGTCCTAAAAAAATTGTAGGTCTGCGCGCTGTTGATGAAATCTCGGAGATAGATCATCCGAAACAAAGAAAATTTAACGGTTTTACATTCAGTATGTTAATTGCTATAGCGCATATCATACGATTTTTGATATATGCAAAAATAACAAAATGGCGGATATTTTACGAAAAAACAAAAAAAAACGCGTTTTTCACCACTTTTGGCAACAAAAAATGGTAAATATCAAAATTTAAAAAAATCCTCGATATGCGCTATAGTTATAGTTGTAAAGTATATATGGCTGAAATTTCATAACGATCGGTTCAGTAGTGTCAAAGATTTTATCAACAAGCCGTCGAAAAACGTTGTTTCGGAAAAAACGCGTTTAAAGTTTGTTTGGGTTACATAAAGACATCAACCTTTTTTTATTTCGAACGTGTAATTATTAAATGTAAAAACTTTTATATCAATATCTTTAATATAAACCTACCAAAAGATTCATAAAAATAGCCTTTTTTAGCGTCTAACGTGAGAAGACCCCGTAATCGGTACTTTTTTTCAACGCAAGTTACTTTTATTTTGGTTTATATGGGGTTAACCGCAGGATACATTTTGGTGGCGTAAAATCGATGGGGTTAAGGTATTCCTTTCGCGGAGGGCCGTATTTTCTACGGGCAGGGCTTTCTGAATCGTCGGTAAATTACAATTGCGCTTAATAAAAAAATAAGTTACAATGGATTATTATACACAACGATATCCTAGAATAAAAAATTTCGCGCAAATTTAGTAGATTGAGACATTTTTACATTTATTTGAAACGTCAGGGCTACAAAAATTCTCCTGCTAGTCACATTTTTCCAAGTTTTAACATTAACATTTTCTTCAAACGTTCGGTGACCCTCTGTTTTTATTGTCGTTACGGAATCTTTAGCCTTTTTACACCTGTGAGCAGTTTATATTAGGCATCTAGAGTTATTTAGTGTACAAATTATTAGATAGAAATGTAGCCAGCGTGACATGTCCATAAAGCGCCGTATAAATAAGACGATTTTTAGGGCCGTAATTTTTCGTTAAAGGTTCGGTAACTTGGCTTGAAATTTTACCAGTATACTGGGATGTATTTTTACTTCATTATAGACGAAAATCAGTTAAGTGTAAAATATTTGGGTTCGTGAAAGGAATACCTTAAGGATCGTCCGGGTACTGCGTATTGGGATCGAGGCAAATAAGATTATTGTTTGGCCGGCATTTTTTTGGATCGCGAAACTCTTGTTTTACTGGAAAGAATAATAGATGCCTTTCGAAAACCATGTATTCGAATAAAAGAAATACTAGATGCGCCGAGCCACACTTATTTTTGGCTAATGAAATCATTTTTCTTTGAGAAAAAAGAACATGTGGTTGTAGGGAAAAAAATATTATTCGAGTCGACAAATATTTGTTTAACTCGACTAAAAATGGAATTCATTGTAAACAATATTTTTATGAGAAAAAATATATGGTTACGTATATTCAGTCGTGCAACAAATATTGCGTTCGAATGGAATTAATATTCAACACAACATATTTCACAAATAAGAAAAAAAAATAATTGCATCGCGTATCAATGATTTTAGTCGAAAAAAGGAATTTAATTGCAACACACGCATTCGAAAGGGTAAAAGACATATACGCCACGTGTATCATGTATTTGACTCTCAAATAAAAATAATTTAATTTTAATTGAGCCACGCATTGAAGGGGCGAAATGTATGTAGAGGACGGAAAAATAGCCAATTTTGATACTTTCTTTTTTAGAAAGAAACAAAATGTTCAACATTAACGAAACTTTAGCTTCAATTTATTACATGACTAAACTGTTTAAATGAATATTTTCATTTTAAATATTACAAAATGGTTACATTATGGCGTGGTCTTTCAGGAAGGCTAATTGTCCGGCAGTTGTCCGTTCGTGGGAAATCCATTGACTGGATTTCCTGAGATTGATCTGAAAAACATAAACGGAGAATTTTTAGTATTTTAACTTCGAAATGCTGAATACACAAAATTTTCGTTTTTTTTGCAGTTAAAAGGTACTTTTTAGAAGTGATTTCGATAAAAAAGTAGGTATAATTTCAAGGTAATATTGTTATTGAGTGGCGTGTACAATTTTAGTACGATCGGTGAATTCGTTTTAAAGTTATGTTTCCCACAAACTTTAAAACATGTAGTTTTGAGAAAAACGTGTTTAAAGTTTCGATCTATGAAAACTCAATGATTTCTGTGACTTACCGGCTAATCAGTGATTCCAGGGCCACACGATAGTCCTTCAGCTTTTTCATGAAGCTGAGTTTGTTTGGGGTTGTTGGGGAAGCTGAGTTTGCACCTGCAGTTGCCCTTTGTGGGCTTTACGGGCATCTTTCGTCGCATAATGAGCTGCGCCGCTCCTGTCGAGTCACTCGATGCTGATCCATATTGGTAGCATGTATTTTGGTTCGCTGCCCAATAATAATATCCAAATTGCTCATTGAGCGTTAATTAAGGGGTGAGATGTTGGGGTGAATTTTTCCCTTTCGAAAGCTTTCGTGTAGCCCCAGGCATAACTGATCGCGAAACAACTCGATGTCAATTTTTCTAAGAATTCCGCGAAGTCTCTGATTTTACATCTGCTTTTTACACTCATTCGCTTCATTTGATCATTGAGACTTTCTTTTTTCGATTCCGCGAGCTCCACAGTCCATTTCGCTGAATCAAATACAAACCCGAGATATTGTACCCTTTGTGACGGAGCACGTACACTTTTTTCCTCGTTGACAATGAATCCTGTTTCCATAAGTATTTTTAGGGTTTCTAACACGTTGCGCGAGCACTCTTCGTGAGAATCTCCCAATAGCAAGAAATCGTCTATGAATAACACCGACAAAAATCTTTGTTGTCTCAAGTAGGTAATAATTTGTTTCATCAATTTCGTAAATACATAAGGAGCCGTGCAAAGACCAAAAGGGAGGCACGTAAATTCAAAAAATTTGTTCTCGAACATGAACCTGACGAATTTCCTATCAGCTTCATCGAGCGGGATCATATAATACGCGTCCGTGAGATCTATGGTTGCCATGAAAGCGTCCGGGCTCATTAATTGAATCACCGTTTTCCGGTCCTCTATTTTGAAGTGTTCGCATTGAATAAATTCATTGAGCCCCTTTAAGGAGGTACACCAGCTTCATACAATGTTGCCATGCTAAACCATGGTAAAATTTCAAAATGGTGATAGATCAATAAAATTTGGTGAATATATTCTTTAGTATTATATATGTCAATACAATTTTTTCAGATTTTTTCATTGTGCCGTTATCGAGTAATTGAACATTGAAGTTCACGTGTATAAGCATAGCGTTTTTATAGATATAGGTATATATTCCGGGTATAAGAATAAACGCTTGTGAATTATTTGTAAGAAAACGGCACAACCAAAAAATCTGAAGAAATTTGTATCTACATGAATAATACTAAAGAATATATTCACCAAATTTTATTGATCTATCACCATTTTGCTGAAGCTAGTGTACCTCCTTAAATTTACGATTAATTTCGTAGACCCGTTCGGCTTCGGCCGAAGAAAAATGTTGGACACAAATTGGTTTTTGACCGGCTAGCACTGTGCTATTGCTCCTTTTGCGAGCAGTTCGTCAATATGTAGAGATATTTGGGATCTCTCTTCTGCCGGCCAGGCTGTTTCTCGTGGGATTTTTTCCTGATGTGGCTCATTTTTGAATGGTATTTTGTAGCCATTGACCCACGAGAGAATTTTCGAATCAGAGGTAAACCTCCGCCATTTACCTTTGAATAAACGTAGTCGCCCGGCTCTAATACCTACGGAGTTTAGCGACGATATCTCGAGTAGTTGCGATCCTTCTGCTGGTACGACTTCCGGTAAGGTTGGTTTGACTGCATCCTCTGGAACGAGTGCGCCTTCGGCGGGTTCTGTAGTTTCTGCGGTCGCGACGTGTATTTCTGTCCGCCCATCGTCGCTGTCTGTGGTTTTTGGTTGTACAGACCTAGTGGAGCTCTGAAGTTTTTTGGATTTCTTGCAAATTGGTTTTTGGGCGGTGGCTTGAGGTCTTTGAGCGATCGTTCCACCGACTTCACGCTCTTCAGTTGTTCCTCCAAATTCTTACCGCACAACCACTCATCTACGTCCGAGTTTTTTTGTTAGGATCAGGCTTTTTCGAACCGACGACTCTTCTCGTTGGAGATCCGTTAACAGCTTTCCTGTGTCGCAAAGGTATTCGATAGTCAGGAGATTCTCGGCGTCTCCATTGCCGTTCAGCGCGGTTGAGAGCGCTTTTCCGATGCCGGTGAGACAACCCGTGATTCGCTCCTGCTTTAACGCTATTCAGATGTCCCTCGTTATTGCAGCTTCGGTAGATGCCGCTTTCAGCTCCGGATTTAATTTAGGAGCGTCGATCAGGGGGCAATTCTCGGAGTGGGATATTTTTTCAGAATTTCTGATCGATCGTTCGACGTAAGTTCCTTTTTTAAAACCTCGAGCCAGCGCTCGGGGATATGTCTGTGTATCACCGGACCTACGATTTTGTCTGGTGCGATACGCTTTTCCATAGCCTTCAAGACTTCTTCGGGTAGAGCCCCTGTGTCATTTTTTCCCTCCGTTGTACTCTGATCGCCCGCTTTAATAGAGATTTGATTCTCTGGCAGCAGAATAACGTCATTCGTGACCACCGGTACACCAGTGCTTGTCCTGTCTCGCGATGGCGAGAGAGCGCTCATCGTTCCTTCCGTTTGTTCGAGCCCTTGTGGTCGATCAGGGTTTCCTACAACCAGAACGTCGCAGCATGATTCACTGAGACTATACATAGTCCAGTGGCAGGCCATAGCCTGAATATGTGTTACGAGCGTATTGCTGCGCAGCGGCACATTTATTTGGCATATATTTTTGACTATAGGTACAGCTATTTCCAGAACGTTTCTTGGCTGAGCTACAGCTCTTCTGACAGCTCTACAGAGACTGAAAGAATTCCCGTTTCAGTCGTCATCGTATTTCATCCCCGCAATAACCTAAAACAAAAATCAAGCCTCCCCGTGCGGAAATTGAGTTGGGGCTGTGATCGGGCCCCAATAATATTCCCGTAACTTTATTCGGGCCCTAATCTGGAAGCCACTTGAGGGCAGTTAGCGGCCAGTCACACTTTGTCAACAAGGGCCATTAAAGGCGCAACGATCGGGTCCTATAAGATGCCTCAATGGTGCCTCATCAAAACCATTTTAGCGCCCTGAAAATGCCTCAACGGCGCCTCATCATAACCATTTCAGCGCCATAAAATATCCGTATCAGTGGATATACGTGTATGTTAAATGCGTCAGGGTATATCTGTATTGGTTTTTATGTAATTGTTCATGTGCATAGGTGTCGGCGTCAGTACATGTGTATGTATGTGTGCGCGCGTAGAAATGTGATTGCGTATTTGCATGTGTGCCTTTATGACAAACTGCCATGACAAAATTAATACAAAAAATAATGTGAGGCGAACTCTTTTCACTGTAAAAAATTATTTTTGAGAAACTATCCACTATGACAACATTTTTTAGAATTGTGATAGCTTGTAACACTTAAGTTTGAAATTGTAAGATTATCACATTGACTATAGTTATAGTCACAGTCTGAAATGAGTCTGTAAGGGTACAGAACGCGAAGGAGCGACATTATATGTCCGCTGTATAAAGTAAAGTATGAATGACTCCAATAAAAGTAATATTATCTTAGTTTTAATTAGGACATTATTAAGTAATTGAATAAGTAATTCTCAATCATTAATATATCATGAAAAAATATCAATATATCACGGGGAAAAGATACACCACGGCATTCACTTGTTTTACTGCAAGGTCCACGTAGATAAGTCATCTCGATGAGACTTAAGGCATCCTGCGCCCCCATGCCAGTCTTTTGCATTATTTAAACAAATATATTTCTACTATACATCCATTCTGAGGAATGGATGTGTAGTAGGAATAAAAAAATATATGGGTCTACTGAATCACTAGAATCTATTTCCATTGAGGGAAAAATCTGGAAAACAAAGACCAATTTATTTACTTATCCTACACAGTCAGAATAAAGTTTATGAATGGGAAATATCAGCGAAGTCTTCAGAAGAAATAATTTTCCCTATGATGAGTATTGAGCGGAAATTAGTTGCTATAAAAAAGTCGAGAAAACCGGTTGGGACTGTTCATACTTATGCGCTAGCATTACTCCATGTATGAGTGAAACCCTGAGTAATTGTTTGTATCTATGTAAAAGGTTTCTTTAATTTGATAAATAAATACTGTCTGATGTTTGTCTGCATATTTGTGTTCATCGTTGATTTTTTATTTGCTAACGCCCTTACGCTTTTTCCCAATTTGCGTTCGATAATATTGTTCGATCGATGTATGTAATCGATTTGAATCATTGAAATACCATCAACCATGTAGCCTAAGCTATTTATACTGGTTTATCGCTATAAGAGTCAGATCTGGGCCTATTGTGGAAATCCCTACTTGTTTATCCCTATACTGGCCAAGTCGGGTACTATTGTGGAAATCCCTACAGGTTTATCCCCATAATGGCCAAGTCGGGGCCTATTGTGGAAATCCCTACAAGTTTATCCCGATAATGGCCAAGTCTGGGCCCATTGTAGAAATCCCTACTAGGGCAAGCACTAGGGAAGCCCTCAAAGGCCCTTATTTTTATTAGGGATCCCCTATCAGTTTTCCGCACGGGTCGGAATACTTACTGTCATCGTCTGGGATACATTCTCGCGAGCATGACATTTGGGGGTTATGCCCGTATCCTTCTCTTTCGTCTATACGCCCGCCATTACTATGTGGCGAGCCACAGCTCGATGATGCCGAGCTGTATTTCCTGTGACGCCTTTTCTTTTTCGCCTTTTTTGCGCTGAGTTTTCTTTCCAAGCGTCTCAGCCGATCCTCAAGGCGTTTTCCATGGTTTTCCGTGTCTAAATTTCTGTGCGTTTTTCCCATTGTCCGTTACTTTTCAAAATTTACGTTGTGGCTTGTCGGCACAAAGATGAAGAATGACGAAGGGAGGGGATTGCATGCGGGACAGGGGTGGCGCAGTTTTCGGCTTAACTGCTATAAAGCTTGTGGCAACGTCGATGTGGAATGGAGATACTACATGTTGATCATGGAGGAAGAGGCGCGAAATACAATACTAATTAAAAATTACTTACATCGAATCATCAATTCCTGGCCCATACAATGGAGCTTCTCCAGATGTGGAAGCTTCCAAAATATCAATTTGTTGTTGTCTTCGAAGCATTCTGCCTTCCCGGGTATTATCGTTTGCGCGTTTGTCAGCCGCTACCTGCTATGGGGACCCGACGCCCCTTCAATAATTGTGGGATATCCCGGAAACTATTCATCGGATTGACTTGACATTTTCAGGTTATATTTTCGAAACATTATAGTTCAAGAAAAAGCTTTTAAAAAATCGATTTTTTGAAGACTCTGACTGCATCTCGTCCCTTAAGGTAGAACGAGCGCGCGCTCTTGATTTCTATAGATTTTGTTCAAATTTTAGCGAGACATTGTTCATATCATTATGCACGTTTGAGTGAAATTTTAGAACATGCGACTATATAGATTGGGAGATAATGGGTTTTTAAATTACAACTGTTAACACTGCAGGGTCTGCATTAACCAAAAGTCAGGTCACATAATTCGTCGTACCATTCTATTGTGTTTATAAATTTTGAAGGAAAAAAATATATATGTTTAGATAGCAAACTACTTAGGGAAAGAGTGAAAAAAGTTCGGACTGCCTTCACTATTGAGTTTTGCTAAAAACGTTCAGTGAAGACAGAATTATTATCGGTAAAAGAAATGTGTCCCCTATAATAATAAGATATATGGCAACATCGCAGAACAGTATTGTTCAATATTTCGAGCAAAGAAAATTATCGTGTTCTTAAAGTAAAAAACTTTTATTAAACAAAAAAATATTTGCATTATAAATATTAATATTTTATATTGTTTATGTTATCTTCATTAACAAATAAAAGTGTTGGTTAATTCAGAACTAATTAAAAACTCCGTTCGATTAAAAATTACTTCTAAATGAAAATTTGTGTTGCACTATTATTTTAAATATGCCGCGCAAAATTACGTCATTGGATACGTGGAACGATGCGGTGTTGCCATACCTCTTCTTATTATGAGGGACATATTTTTTACGAAAAATTATTCTGTCTAAATTTCAATGCAGACCCTGCAGTGTTAAAAGTTGCAATTTTAAAACCCATTATCTCCCAATCTGAATAGTCGACTGTTCTGAAATTTCACTCAAACGTGCATAATGATATGAACAATGTCTGGTTAAAATTTCAACAAAATCTAAAGAAATCATGAGTGCGTGCTCGTTCTACCTTAAACAGACAGGCAGCTAAATTTGCTACAAGTTCAACAATGGAAAGCCCAGAATGCAGATGTTTTGAAGCAAAGCGAATTTAAACTTTCGTTCGCATTTTGTGTATGGCCGTCGGAGCATCATTGGAGTAGATTATCTTGGGGCAGGTCTTTGTAAATAGGAAGAATATGCTTTTGCATATCCGGATAAAGTGATGCAGGACGATTCAAAAGATCCAAATTTTCTCCAATAGCTTCCCCTTTTTGCCACTTACACCAGCTGTCAGCGCCCGGTGGACAGGACTCATGTTGTGGATTTTCATTGGTATCATTTGGACAGCTTTTTCATATCTTCGACATTATTCAACTTTTTTCTGACACCCAAACCATAGTACGAAGTCAGTTTTTCGATTTAATTTTCACTTTCCATTACTTGAAAAATCATCTCCATATGGATTGGGATTGACAATTGCCTTGAATGTTTTAGAATCGCGGCGAGGCGGTGAGTCGCGCTCACAAGCAATCACTTCGGAACGCCTCCAAATTCTAGTTTGAACCTTTGCTACCGTATTCTTGAGATGTATAATTAACATTTAATCTCAAAAAATACCGCTACATAACCCCCCCCCCCCCCAACCCAGAAAAAATCGACTCGTAAATAATTGATTCTACTAAAAAATAAGAGAATATAATTAAAAAACAACACCGTCTATTAAAAACAAATATTCGAGTCGTACACTATCCATTGTATTAAAAAATCTACAGATATTGTAGATATTGTACCACAAAGTGCGACTATTTCATGGCATTCAAAATGTAATCAGACTTTTCGAGCAATAGAAAAAAGGTGCATGTAAATAATATGAGTTGCTTGTTATTATTATTCAAAAAAATAGTGATATATTGAGGTATAGAATTAGTTGGTTTTGTTTGGTGTTTGATTGGGTTTCTTTGTATAATAATTGTTATATATTTGTAATATAAGTTGTAATATAATTTGTCAATTAATTACAAGATTAGAATTGGGTGGAGACAGGGCATATGTCAACCAATCACAGGCATTCAGCATGTCGCAGCCCCCCCCCCCCCCCCGGCCCACCACAACACAGTGGCAGTGCAGTGGGGGTAGCGTTAGTTTCGTGTGACATCCAGCTAACTCAGACTCCTATACCCAGCCTACCTCGACATACATACAGGCTGTCCCAGAACTGAACGTGCTCCCTGAAATGAGGTGTTGGGGGTAAAATTCCGAGTCGATTGATATAGGCATGTGTCGGTCTCAGATCAACCCCTGAATCATTATTAATTTTTAAAGGCGGGTCAATCAGTTGCGCCCGAGGCGCCGGCGGGAGCACCGCACCTACGGGCACCACTGCACGCCCGTATCGCTCACCGACGTACGCCCGCTCATCGGGCGCACCTGATTGGCCCGCCTTTAAAAATTAATAATAATTCAGGCGTTGATCTGAGGTCCACACATGCTTGTATCAATCGATTCGGAATTTCACCCCCAACCCCTCGTTTCGGGGAACGCTTTTATTTCTGGGACACCCTGTATACAGTTTTAAAAGCATTTTCAATGCCAGAAAAGGACCAAAATAAAAAAAACCACGTATATGAACGAGAAAAACAAATTAACTCGCGTTTCATTCATTTACTTTACAATAAAAATCAATTGAGGTAAAAGAAATACGTATTCGAACTCCAGAAGCATCATTTGACTGTTGGCCAATTTGCTGTTCTTTTCATTCGGTTCTTTTTTGTTGTTGAGGTGGTTGGGTAGGGGCGACTAAGTTTTGCCGTAACGACGCGGTTACGGTACGAAGCAGGCAATAGATCGGTGGCGTAGGACCAGAGTGTGCAACGCGACTTGCTGCGCTCTCGACGTTTGGCCGTAGCGAAAAGTGAAGAGAGCACGCGTGCCGAGCGTGCCAGATGTTTCGCTCGAGAGCGAGCGAGAGAGTAGTGCACCCGGAGGGGCAACCCTCGGGGGATTCTCTGCACGCGAGTTTGGTATATCAGTAAGCTCGCCCCGGAAAGAGGGGCTTGTGCAACGGAGAATACACGCTCGATCATTGGCACGAGAGAGAAATAGTCAATGTGTGTGTGTGTGTGTGTGCGTGCGTGCGTGCGTGCGTGCGTGCATGCGTGCGTGCGTGCGTGCGTGCGTGCGTGTGTGTGTGTGTGTGTGTGTGTGTGTGTGTGTGTGTGTGTGTGTGTGTGTGTGTGTGTGTGTGTGTGTGCGTGCGTGCGTGAGAGAGAGAGAGAGAGAGAGAGAGAGAGAGAGAGAGAGAGAGAGGAGAGGGAGAGAGAGAGAGAGAGAGGAGAGGGAGAGAGAGAGAGAGAGAGAGAGAGAGAGAGCGAAACAAAAGTCTCGAGACTCGGACGAAGTCAGAGAGCGTCGATGATGGCGTTAGTGTCGACGCCTGCGACGGAAATTAGACCAGCCACAGGGTTAGGACAGCTGCTTTGCATAAAATGAACGCAATGATGACAGCATCATTGCGTTCATTTTATGTTTTTTTCCGGGCGAGCAGTCTCCACGGAGAAAAAGGGCGCGACGCTCCCCTGGGATTAAAAGTGCCCAAATTTGTTCTTTCTCCTTTCGCATTCGGCACGCGACCTGAACTTTAATTGTCTGTACTTAAACAAAATCTTTAAAGCGAAAAAAGGGAAAAAAACTAAGTTCTTCAAACGAACTTTCCAAATTGTCTCAATACGGATATGTACGGTAAGTTAAAAATGAAAAGACGGTACAGAGTAATGGGAACAAAAAATATCGTTGAGTTACGAGCATTTTTTGAGTTCCGCTTTTAGTAAACATGGGTTTTAATAGACATTTTTGGTGATATCGGTCACCAGGCACTGAAAATTGTATGAATGTACGGGAGACTGAAGGATTTTTACAAATTTTTGCGAATATCGTCCCGCGTTATTTCGAAAACCAAAGCCGTCCGAATTGCGGCTCTAACCTACGAAAAAATTGACACCCCAGTGCCGGCATATCGTATATGACTCGCGCGGCTGTGTGTGCACACATTCGCACAGGCATAGTAGTAACGAAATAAAAGGACGAGCGGCGCGCGAGGGGTGGGGGTAACGGCGAAGAGCACGCGGAAGGGTGAGGGTGCGGCGCGCGGTAGGGGTGGCCGAGTGCGGCTGCGAGGGGAGCCTCAGTCGAGTGTCAAGCGTCGAGAAGTAAGGATCTCTCTATCGTTGTCGGCGTTGGGCGCACGCGCAATTTATATCGCGCTCGCCGGTGACAAGCCAAGCGAAGTCAAGCTCGTGAAGTAGTGTGCGAGAGTGTGACAGGGATCGAAGAAAAGGAGAAAAAGAAACTGCGAGTCTGAGAGAAGGATTGTTGTATCCCCGCGAAAAGCCGATTCTCGTTTGCGCATGCGCAACGCGCTGTACACGGATCATCCTCATCTACCCCCGCTCTCGAACTTTGCACGAAACCTCTCGTTCTGTCTCCCTATCCTTCACCTGGCACCCCATTTATCCGCCCTCTTGGCATAACGGCTGAAACGTCCGTTTTTCTCCAGCCAGAATCCTCCAGATCACTTTCCATGCGATTATCGTTTCCCATCGACGTCTCCGCGACGTCAAATCTTTCGATCAACGTTTAAAATGGAAAGAGAAACGAAGCGCCCACTTCCCTCATCTTTCGAGACCGAAATTTAATCATAAAGTGACGACTGCGTTATGTGAAACGGGAAAAACAACGCTTTGCAAATTTTGCATCCCGTGAGTGCATCTTTTATCCCCCAAGTGTGAGCCCAAAGTTCGAAAGCCGTTATCAGAAGTTTTTGGAGGAAAAAAGTGAGTTCCGGAGCGGAAAAGTGAAACAAATCTCGGACAATAAGATTTTTCAACGCGAAAAAAAGTGCATCCGGTTTCGAGGTTTAATAACTTATGAAGCTATACAGCGCGTTCAGAGTACGAAATCGGATGATTGTGTTTTGGAGGGAATAAAAGTGCATTTCAAGTTCAAGGTGGAATGAAAGTTTTTTTGGAGGAATGAAGAGGATTTGAGGTTCGATATCGCGTAACTAAATGTTTCCGAATTCTGAGGGTATGTTTGTATGCGTGCGTGCGTGTGCGTGCGTGTGTGCCGGGTGTCCCATTTTTATCTTACATCTGATTTATCTAAAAAAATACTGCTCCGATCGAGTATTGAGTATAGTAAAACCTTTAGGGTTCAAAGGGGGACGTCAAAAAAATCTTTTTTTGGTGCAAAATTAAAAATGGCGACGTTAAGATGGCCGATGTTTTCGAAAATGGGAACAATTTATTTTATCAAAAAATTTGTCACCCCAAAACTAACTACTTTTATAGGATTTTTAAAATTAAGTTAATAATTTCTTGGTTATAACACAATTTTTTACTATTTTAGCGCCATCGAGATTGTACCACGAGGAGGTAAAGTCTTTAACATCCCTAGCGTACGTGTGAGTTCGTTTGGATTTATTCGATAACCCAATGAAACCCAAATAAGGTTTAGGTCTCTGCGGCTCGTCACTTCCGTTATCAAACAAACCCAAACAAACGCAAGTGTAAGTGTGAGTTTGTTTGTGTTTGCTTGGGTTTGTTCGATAATCCAAACAAACTTACACTCACACTTGGGTTCGTTTGATAACGGAAGTGACGAGCAACAAACAAACTCATACCCGCACGCACACGTACACTAGGGATGTTAAAGACTTTACTTCATGAACAGCGCTGAAATAGTAAAAATGGTGTTCTAACCTAAAAATTATGAATATAGTAAAAAAAAATTCCAAAAAGGTTGTTCGTTGTGACCTAACAAATTTGTTGATGATAAAAAAAAGTCATGTTTCCATTTTTTTAAACATCCCAGGTAGCAATTTTCAAAAAGTTGTCCAAAAGTCGGCTAAAAGGGTGCCAAATGTCCGCCCGGAAGTTATCTCGAAGTCAACAACCATCCGAAAGGATAACTGTTGGACACATGATAACTTATAGGTCACTTCCAAGAGGACATTTGGTACCCATTTGGACAACTAATAGACAACTATTTTGAAATTGCTACCTGGGATGTCGGTCATCTTAACGTGGCCATTTTGAATTTTTGAACCAACAGAAAAAACGTTTGGACTGTTTTGAACTTGGTACCCTCAAAGTTCCATTACACACAATCTTTTATGGCAGCAGTATTTTTCGAGGTAAATGAGGTGCACGATTAATATGGGACTCTATCAAAAGAGTAATAACTCTTGTTGAGTTGCAAAAATCATAGAACGAGCGAAATCTCGATACATGATAGCTTGAATTGATTTTTTGGAAATAATGCTCTTTCAACTATCAAATTGACAACTGAGGTTCATTTTTTTTATAAAAAATGTATTCAATGTTAATAAATCCCAAGATCATATGGTAAATACATATTCGATTATTATCACTAAACATTACGCTCAATTAAGACCAATATATGTCAATCAAAATTTGGTATTCATCATTTACCACTTGATTTGGAGTAAAAGAAAAAAAATTACCCCTTCATTTTGCCATTGAATAAACCTTAAGAAATATAAAAACACATTAAATACTAATAATTGTTTAGCACTTGTCCCACCGTATTAAAGTACATTCTTTTTGTCATTTACGTAGATGTAAAAACATTTTTATTAAAAGTAATCTAATTCTATACAAATTTATATTTTGCAACGTGATATTCACGTGTAAACAAGGCATATGATTATTCTCCAATTTCTGTTTCGCCACAGATTTCGGTGTCACCAAGTAAATAAACAATTATTGTTTTTCGTAAAAACTGTCACAAATTTGAGGACACTAAAAGAAAGCGCATTTCTCCGAGCTTTTTGGTTATCCCGCGATGTTCTCGATCTTTACAACGATCTAACTCGATCGCGTTTCGTAGTATTTGGGACGTGACGGTATCCTTGTTCTTGAAGCACGGGAACTCGTAATTTCGCAATAATTACACCGAGTAAAGCGAAAAAAAATCGAGGAAAGCGCGAGTGCTTGGAGACGTCAAAAATGGATTTTCGAGCACCCCATCCACTCGTCCATCCAGCACATGCCGCACATCCGTATTACTATCCAGGTACAGAAAAAAATTACACCTCAATTGATTAGTCAGTTGTCGAAATTGATTGAACGCAACAGTAGAATGCCTATGGTTTTTTTCTTTTTTTCTATATCAGCATAATTATGTCGATTGTGACTGATTTGAACTCCATTATGAACACGCAAAACAAGAACAATCTGCAAAACAAATTTTGCTAAGCTGAATCTGACTTGATGACAATATAAAATCTTTGTTAAAATAAGCCCCGTGGAATACAGTATAAAATTATGATGTTGAAGTTTGCATCGTCGGATTGCACTCAAATTCTTCCCAACTTCCGTTCTATTCAATATCAATTTTTAAAAAATATATTTAAAAATCGATTAATTTTGATGAAATGCAACGAACATTCATTTGTTTTTAATTGTTCAAATTTCTTTTTGCTGTTTCAGACTGAAAATTACTCAAACGTATTTACGTATTCTAATTAGATTCATTACCTCAATTCGCAAAGAAAAGGCTTTAGATGATGATAAAAATAAGTAAATGAAAATTGAACAAACAAAAAGCCTCTCTATTCCAACGTGGCAAACTTTAACGTCATTGAATGTAAAGAAAATTAAATTTTTCGTCTTGCTCAAATGTTTTGCAGCCGATTCCAACTACGAAAATCGCCCAACCATTGTTTAAGATACTTTTTCGGAGGTCTGCTCTTGGTATACGGGAAAAAATATTGGGCATGAACATGAGGAAACAAAAATAAATACAAAGAAAAGTTTTCGTTGCGCTTCAACGATGCAAACTTCAACATCGTGAAACCGTTCGAGTGACTTTCATATCCAGAATTCGCCATTAATAGTAGACGATTTAAAATATATAAAAATCGTTGAATTTCAACAATGCCAACATATTACATTAAAGCTGCATCGTTCTAGTGCAATGGAAATGCATTTTTTTTACTTGCTCCAATGCAATGGAAATGCATTGGAGCAACGTTCCAGTGCAATGGAAATGCATTTTTTTACTTGCTCCAATTTCTTTTGACGGTTTTTAGCAACGAAATTCACGCAATTTTACGTGACGTTGTTGGTATACCAATCGCAAGGGGATAAAAATATAAAGAAGAACTTTCGTTGCATTCCAACAATGCAAACTTCAACATCATCTCAAATTCGATGGCGTATCGAGCACAACATCGAGAACAAAAGAGCGACAAATACGAGACACAGTCAAACATGTCCCAGACTCTTATTAGCGCATGCCTGATGTCAATTGGCACTTCATCTGCCGCTGATTATTCAACGTTTCCGAAGGTGCCAGACAAATATATTCGTCGCTTTTACTTACCGAGTATCGTCGTGTGGTTGCTCGCTATATTTTTTTCGGTTTTTCATTTTACCACTTGGCTGGTAAAATGACGCTTTCGCCGCTAGATGATAAAATTATAGCTTTGAGTCGTTATACTTTAGAAATATATAGTAAAAGAAAAGGCGACAGGGAGAGAGACAGAGAGAGAGAGAGAGAGAGAGAGAGAGAGAGAGAGAGAGAGAGAGAGAGAGGAAGAGAGAGGAAGAGTAGGGGGCGAGTAAGGAGAGTACGAACAAAACGCTCCCGGGGATCCGTTTTAATTCTCCGGCAATCTGACAACGGATATCGGATATCGTTGAGCCCGAACTCTCGTGGAACTTCATCCAGCGTATCTTCACCGAGCTTCGCCCCGATAATCGCCCCGCCGCGTTTCTTTTCCTTATAATAGGATCAAGTCGACGGGATATGGCTCGCGAAAATATTTTTCCTGATAACAAGCTCGTTATCGGACTACCAAATCACATTTTACAAAATCCTTTCCGCAAGCTTTCACCAAATTATCCACGCTACTGTTAATTGAATAAAATCAGATTTTTTCAAAATTAGCCACAGATTGTGTATGAGCACGTGATGGTAATGGGAAGCAAACGAACGACTTCTGTAAGGAATTAAAATATTTCACGATATATCGCTCAATACCATATTCTGCGTGACTTTTGCAAACATCTATTTTCTTAACGTCTTTATCGTTGTTCCGACGATTTTCAATAAATTGAAGGCGAGATTATTATTGGAAACTGTTTTCGTTGTTTCTTTTGCAAACATCAACTTTCGGAAATATCACTTTTCTCAACGGCGTTTCCGTTGTCTCGACGATTTTCAATGAATTAAGGCAGAATTGTTATCAACAAAGTTAAACAATTTTTTTTTAATTCAAGGGGCTATACCAGTGTGAAGGCTGAAAATTTGGGTGCCTTTCGGAAATGTTTTGGAAGAAAAGTACTCAATTAAATGTTTCGGAAAATAAAGAATATATTTGGCTATATTTGACCTATATGACATAATTTTTTTCATAGAAAAATATTGAAATCCAACCGACTTATGCGCTGCCTTCAGAGGCGCCAAAAAATGGTCCTCCACTGCTGACATGATTCCGGCCGATTGAGTAGCTGAAACCGAAAAACGGAAAAAATGTCG
This sequence comes from Ophion ellenae, assembly GCA_963210295.1. Classification (NCBI taxonomy): domain Eukaryota; kingdom Metazoa; phylum Arthropoda; class Insecta; order Hymenoptera; family Ichneumonidae; genus Ophion; species Ophion ellenae. Next base: position 11,614,835 of record OY723391.1, read on the forward strand.
CTAAACTGGAAGGTATTTCCTGTACAATGACGTAGGATTTGCGAAAAATATCGAAATCTAACAAAATGACGTAATTATTTTAAAAACTCTGTTTTTTTGCCTATAAAATGGTCGTTTTTTTCAATGCCAAATTGTCAATTTTTATCCAATCAAAAATGTCCTACGCCATTGTAGAGTAAACATATTCAAGAGTACTCAGTTCAAATTTCAAGTCAATCGGATAATTGCTCTTTGAGTTACAATGTCAGCAAATTTGAAAAATCTCATTTTTATATTGATATTGATATAAATGCTATAAAGGATAATGATATTCTTGAACGTATAAACTGTCGAAAAAGGCGACAAAAAAAATCGATTTTTTGAAAGTGTCATACTGGTATAGCCCCTTAATTGGATTATTCTACAGCCTTTCCGAATACGTCTGTGAAAAGCGTTTAATGATACTCGTAAAATTATCCAGGTCATAGAAATTCTGAGGCGTACGCTTATCGAGTGCGGTCGAGACCCAGCAACTGTGAACGCGTTTTTGTCGAAACTATGCTTTTCGGATTAGCAACCACGATAGCTCGATAACCAATCGGCCGATTGAGCTTAGATTTGACATACATCTTCTCTAGACTGTTTTTCAACGTTGGTTGCAGAATCGAGTTGAAGTCATTAATATATATATATATAACTCGTAAAATGGTCAGAAAAACAGGAAAAATTGATAATCTACAGGTTGTATTTTTTTTTTACTGAATGTGGTACCGAACATTACGACACACATACAGATTAGGAATGTTTGGTTTTATTTCACATTCATATTCTTGAGGGATCAAAAAACACGTGGATTTGTTTTTTTAGTTATATCATCCTAAAAATCACCTTCGGAACAGCGCTCTAGACAACAATACTGCCTTATGCGTGATTATTATTGGAAATTATTACAGACTGTTTTGACTGTGTCACAATTGTTTATTCCACATAAAAAGATCAACAATTAACCCGGCGCGGCGCAGCGACCAAAATGGAAAAATTATTCGCTTAGTGCTCCAATCAATTACTCAATCCACATGTTAATTTTGTTTCTGATATATTCTATGATGAAAATTCGTTTTATCTGATATTTACCATTAGTGTCAAATGGTGTGACAATCGGCTGCGGATCTTAAAAATTGTACAAGATATAATCGCTTCAAAGGGTGTAGGTAAGAAGAGGACCGAGTTAACGGCTTCAAGAGCTTGCCTTTATCTCTGTTTTCCAATCGTGGTTGTCAAAATTAATACGTCGAATCGTATTTCTGAGCATTAACCGCGAATGCATATGAAGAAAGTCCTCCAAAATACCTTATCCACCTTCTGCCGCATGGCCTGTTTGACGCTTATACATATTTGTATGCACTCACGGAAAATTAATTTCCTCGCGTTTGCCCCACGAGAGCTCTCCAATCCTCACGACCACGTAAGAACCCCTCGTCGCGAACTTTCACTTCTGGTACTCGAATCGCTGGAGTAAAAACTTCAAAAAGATAAGAAGAAAAAACTGCTCCCCTCCTGCCTAACCTCTTCTCTCGCAATTTTTAATTAGTTCTTCGTTGATATTTCTCCCTATTCTTGAACTTTCCTCCTTAAACATGACTATATGCTAATAAGGTTTTTTTTGCTCTTCTCTCGTTTCATTTTAAACTCATTTGCGTGCCGCACGTGATACATATATACACACACACATAATAGAATGCGAACACCGCGAGATTTTTGAATATTCAATCGATCCGGTAACTGTGCTCGTCGCCCATTTAATTAGCACATCCGCCCACGATGTTCCATTCACTCGAATGATCCTTTCCATGCTTTATTCCTCATGGTAATTACCAATCGACGCGCTTTTCATTCGAGACGATAAGCGACATCGTATATCATTTTTTGATATTCAACAATCGATCATACGATGAATTATGATGAACCTTAAATACTCAATCGAAACAAAAAATAATAAAAGTGGAGAATCGAAGGAGAGAAAGAAAACATAAATATGTATATACACTTTGACGTAATCACGTTTTAGCGCATTACTCTCAAGACGACTAGTGTAGGGTAGAAATTTGTCGTAACGAGATTTAATTGCCAGTCCCGTCGCGAATGCGAAAAATTAGACTGTATATGCGTATCGTAAAGCCGTCGTGATGACGTATATCTAGCTGGAAATGTCAAGCTCACGATGAAGAAACTGTAAATTGCTTGGGCAATTTACTTAAGGTTCTTACGATGCACGCGACCACGAATACAAATATTTTATTATATATGCACATACATATACGTATATACAATAATGCGCAAAAATGAACACACATGGTATTTTAATAAAAAATCATTTTTATCTGATTCTTCAATTGGAATAAAAAAGAAACGGAGCACGTGGCGTAAGCACAGTATTATAGCTGTTAAAAAATATGTAAACATGTCGATATCTCTATTTTTGTAATGAATACAAATTTTGCTCATACCATCGGGTTTGCTCTGCATTAGGAAGCCTATGCTTCGGGACTGTAACCACAGAGTTTATAAAGAAATACTACCGATGTCTTTGACGGGAAGTACTCTGCTAGTTGTTTTAATGTTGTCTGTACTTTGAAACCTCTTAATACTCTGATATGAAGCCACTGCCTAGAGTTGTAAAAAATAACATTATTGTCAAATTAAAAAGTGGTTTATCAACGAGAAAAGTTGCTTAAATATTTGCCGCCAGTCAGGCAGTAGTGCAAAAACTACGGAAACGATACTGCAGCAATGTTCCAACTTCTGTCGGAGGTCGTCCTAAATTATTATCATTTCAAGATAATAAAATACGAACGCACTACGTTACTTCTGAAGCTGCAACAATGGTATCAATGCTTGCGAAATTATTGGAGAGTGGCAAGAAGATGAGCCTGTGGGCTGCTGGAAGAGCATTGAAAGAAGCTAATTTCGAGTCGAGCGAGAAGAAGAAACCTGCACTTTCGAAGAAAAATATAAATGCCCGTTTGAATTTCGCAAAAAAATACGCATCTGCCAATAATGGAAAATATAAAAATATGTAAAACGGAACAATGGAAAAACGTTATATATTCCTGGCTACGGAGAAGGAAAGGCGACCTCTTTTACCGCGTAAAATAAACAAAAAGTCAAATTCAGCAGTGGTTCGGTTATGATATGGACTTATACCACAGGCCAGGTATATGCAACAGCGTACAGTGTGGGACCAATACGCCGAATTGGAGGCACTATAAACCAGCATACCTATAAAGACATTCTGGAAAAGAATTTGTTGGAAACGATTAAAAATATGCTGGTGCCGGAGCGTAATCTTATATTTCAACATGATAATGCTCCCAGCCATCCTGCCAAGAGAGTGAAAAATTTGCTCCAATCTCAGTCGTTTCAGACAATGGGGTGGTCAGCTCAAAGACTTGAATTCAATCGAAAATGTCTGGGCATATTTGAAAACGGACAAACGCTAGGTAGAGTGACACTGGGCATTCTATCTACAATGGGCAAAACAATCTGATAGGTGACAATCGAACTATTGAATGTCCCCATGCGGGACAGATTCTAGTTTCAAACCCTAGCTCGGAATTTTTTTTTAAACATAGCTTCGATGTGCATATAATTCGCCGCCAACAGCAACAAATGGTTTGTGGGAAAGAGTGTAAGAACAGGGGCTCGATTACACCGGAGTACTGCGAATGTGTAGTAACAAGTATGTTCAAACGTATTCGAGTTACTATTACAGCGAAGGGACTGAGGACGAAATGTTAAATGCCTAAAAAATCGATTTGTTTACTCTGACTGATCTGAAGTGCTCAACGGATTTACATGAGAAACATTCGTATTCATCTAAAAGATATAGAGATATAAAGATTGTTTAATATTTTTAAAGAGCATTAAGATTGTACTTCATACTACATACTCCGTTTCTTTTTTATTCCAATTGAAATATCAAACTTTTTACTTTTGCTCCACACCATATATATGGGGCTTTCCACAACAATTTGTTCACTCAATTTCTACTATTGTTATCGACAGCTCGAACGTTGAAGAAATCGCGAGAAACACTTCGAAAAATGTTGCCACAAAATTCGCCTGCAAAGGGTTAATGCGTATGATTTATCGATCCTTTGAGAACAGAGTTTGATTTAGACAAACATGCAAACACTGGGAGGGCCGAATAATTCACTAAAGCATAAAATACAGAGGTTTACGTAAAGAATGGATCAATTTGAAAATGTACAGGGCTATTAAGAGTGCATTAAGCTGAGAAAAAACCTGGCAACACTAGTCTTTCCATCAATATTTGTAGAGTAGTGGTAGATTTACTGAAAAACCATAAAAAGTCATTGTACATTTTTAAAAATTAATGTTAACGGTGAAAAAATACTCAAAAATCAACGAAAGGGTCTTGTAGGAAATTTATTCAAATTTTCAAAGCTGCCGTTTAATTCCCTGAGTGATCATTGGTTACTGAGATATCGATTATCAAAGACAGAAGGATCTTTTTTCATTCAAAGACAGATATCTCAGCAAAAATGGACTTAGAGAGACAAAAAAAAACAAATTGAAGCTGAATAAACGAGCTAACTGATGTATACATTGATTCATCTGAAAAAAAATTCCCGAGTCCTTGGACCCTTGAAAAAAAAAAAAAAAAAAAAATTGGAAAAAAAATCTCCCGCTATTTCTTATGATTGCGCGATAACCGTAGCTCACAAAAATTTGTTGCCAAAAGATCTCGGAACTAGAAACTTGAAGGTTCAACTTCCTTTTTTTTTATCTCGATACGACCATTTTTCACAGAGATACGGCGCTTAAAAAAACACTTAAAAAATTAAAGACATTTTTTGGAGTAGTGTATATAAGGTTTTAAATATATATGTAATGTGATGTACGCACATATGTAAAGTTAAATAATCTTCCGCCATGTGCGAACATTCGCAACGTCTGAAAAGATTTTAAGTTATCAACGATTCAAATTATAATCTCATCTATTACGATAGATGTCCAGCACGTGAACAAGCTTTAATGCCAGCTTCATTGATAAGACGAACATAACGATGAGTGGCATTAGCCGACTACCCCTTTCGACTTTACATGCTCAGTTGACCGAGTCGGGCTTACGCGAACGTCATTGTATTAGTGAAACGTCAGCGACTTGACGACACAAATGCGCGCGTTCATTCAGCACCGTCCAAAAGTTTCGTACGACTTTTCGAATCACATTTCGACCGTAAACGTTCATTAAAAAAATCTGTATTAAAAAAAAGTCGGGAGCATTAAGATGTTACATTTATGTGCCTCACCGACAAGTGAGACTTTTTTGCGCTTTTTTTTGCGAATACTAAAAAACAATTGAAATGATGTTTGGAGGGTTTATTCTACATATGTTGACGTATAAAAAAAATCATAGAAAGAAGTACCCGAGGGCGGCTCAGTCGTAGCTACACTGAGAGCGTTCTTTAGGTGCTCCGCGGGAGGCCAGAACTTTTGTGGATCGGCACCTAGATAAAAAAAAGAATTTCGTCATTTCCGATAGTTTTATTGAAGAAGTACACACGATTATAAACAAAAGTATGGATATTTTCGCAAAAAAGCGTCATTATAAATACATTTTTTTCGCTACGATATCGGCCTTAATTGGTTTATAAAAACGAGAATTGTTGTTGAGTCGTAAACACCGCGTGTACTTCTTCAGAGAATCTATCTAAGAAGCTGCACTTGAAACTTCAAGTCAATCGGAGGAAAACTGACGGAATTATGTGTTATACCGATTTCAAAAATGCGGTTTCGAGAAAAAACGTGTTTAATGTTTCAAAACTGATTTAGGCTCTATCGTCCACGGGAAGGAATTGAAGCTCTCATTTGAATTCTGCGTGTACACAACAAGGCATTTTGACAGTAGGACTTCAGTTGTTAGGTAGTTGTATATTTTTGGTACACTGAATGGACTAAACGACTTCACATTGCTACTTAAACCGTCTAGACGGTTTCGTGCGTTTCGGAATGATCAAAGGCGCTTCGGAAAATGAGCTCTAAAAATGGAGAAAAAAAAGAAAATTGCGTATAATTCCTGTTGTATATCATTTTTGTAATGTTTTTATACATCATTTAAGTCAATAACAAACGGTCAATTTTTTTTGTACTCGGATGTAACACCTTAAAACCACAAAAAAATACTTTCTACCCCCCCCCCCCCCGCCTTTTTGACACTATTTTAAGTTTAATTTTCATTTATCGTTTTCAAAATGGTTATACGTGACTTTATGGAAGTAGGAAAATCAAGTCATAAAAGTCCGCAAGGACATGCGTAGAGACATAAGGAGTGAAAAAAGTACCAATAGTATTCAGGAAAGGATCATGGATTGGCTTTTCTACTTTCAAATACTACTTAGAACATTTGTTCATACCTTTTTTTTTTGCTAAAATACCTAACTTGTTCCAATGACTCAGTTGTACCACAGGCCAGGTATAGTTTTCGAAAAAGCGTAAAAGAATGCCGTATGTCATATCGCTAATTATTTGTGGGACGTAAAGAGTCATCAATCGACGAAATTATTGTTCCGGTAAGCCCGAAAGTCTGTGAATTCCAAACTTTTCGGGTATTCCCAATAGCACCATCCATGTTTATGTCAACGGAAGCAGAATATTATCCAAGATTGCAATTACCGATGTGAAAACATAACTTTTCTCTGCATTCTTTTATCAACAAATAAGTCGTTGTTCTTTTCCTTTGCTTATGGCTTTTGAAAAATACCACGAACTCGATACGCCGCAATCCTTTTCTGGCCAAATATTGTTCCAATCTGCATATGCAATTTAACCTAGGCAGACGGGGTAAAAGATGAATGAAAAAAATTGGTTGGGCACATTTTTATCATCCGCCTCTCGTCCAGCAGCCACTTTTCTCTATTTTTTCTCGTAAAATTTGATTCGCAAAAAACCTTGGTTTTCCACCTATCCGTGTAGATGCTGAATTCGACAATCTGTAGTTGTACATCGGGGGTTTTTTTTCTCAAGTAGGTACGAGGCTTAAGCGAGCTAGCCTCAAAGACGAACGAAATCTCACTGTGGGCGAACATCTTTGTTTAGCTACAAGCAAGGGAGAAAAGCTTTTACCGCGTTCTCCGGAAAATTATTCGCGCGGGACGATAACGGGAGATCGCGATGAGGTCGTGCGGTAAAACGAGCGAGGGACAAGTACCGCGTGAGTCAGGCCGGAAGGTAACTGTGCCACGAAATAATGGCGACTTCCGGCAACCGGGGCGCACTCAACGAAAATCCGGACCGGTTTTTCTCTCTGACTATCTCGCTGCCCCCCACTCCTCTCATATTTTTCTGCATACCCGCGAGTCACAAACTACTTTGACAAAAAATCATGGACTCTATTTCTTTTTTCTCTCGATGAAAGGACCCAAAACGATTTTCACGAGCTTTTCATTATTTCGGGATTCCATGAGCTTTCAAGTTATCAGTATTTTATTTGCTTGTTTTTTTCGTTTCTTTTTCGCGGCTTCGTTTCGTAAAGCTGAAATAACAGAGACGAAGATCGGAGAGGATAGGTGGGTGACAGAAAGAGATGAATGTACAGGGGGCATCGCTTTGTGGCTCTGGTACATATGGCATTTTCGTTGTACCTGACTTCATATATACCATACCTGCAGCGTTCAACAAGTGTTTTTCTGATAACTGTAAATGTCATCACTCATCTGGAGCACTGCATATATATATATATATATATATATATATATCCGTTGCATGTGTGTATACCGCATTGACAGACTTTATTGGAGCTTAAAACAGAATTTTTTTTGTATCTCTGAACTGATAACGTTTTTGTGTAATTCGCGGAAGAAACTGTTGACTTTTATCGGCAAACTCGATTAGAATGCAAATATGTGAAACTTGATATCGACTCACTCGGCATTGTGTCACATAGGCATAAAAAAATAAACCTTGATCAATTAACTATAAAAAAATTTCCAATACAAGAACTTTCGGGGAGATTACGATTTCCGGGGCGCCAAGATTTGGATGCAAATTCGTATGGTATTTTTATGTATAAGACTTTTTTCAAGAGTGATAAAAATCGAAAATCGTCTCTTAAAGGGACCAAACGAGGTGTTGAAGTTCGAATAATTTAGATTGCATTGTCCGGGAATTGGGTCAGGTTTGCGTTTGTGTGTGCATGTGTGTTGCGTGTATGTGTGTACCAGCAAGATTTAAAAGATGTGTGTGTGTGTGTGTGTGTGTGTGTGTGTGTGTGTGTGTGTGTGTGTGTGTGTGTGTGTGTGTGTGCGTGTGTGCGTGCGTGTGCGTGTGCGTGTGCGTGTGCGCGTGTGTGTGTGTGTGTGTGTGTGTGTGTGTGTGTGTGTGTGTGCCTCGTCCATATTAGGTGTGAAGTCGAAATCGGTGAGATTATCGTCCGATGTTTCTTTCAATTCCTCGTCGATCGTGATGGTACAAGATCGTTTTGGTGGTATCACTTTTTCGAGATTCTCGCTTTCTACAGTTGGAGGATCAAATTCTTCCAAGAAGAGTCCTTCTGGTCTTATACCGTTAACTACGCCCGGGTATACTTTCTTAGCGTCGAGAAGAAATTGCATGATTTGGGCGCCGAGGTTGTCTTTGTATGCTTTTTCAAGGCATTGTTTTTTGTACTGGAAGAGTGCCATATATTGATGGAGTAGCTTCGGTGTTCTGCGACATATTAGACTCTTTTTCAGCAATTTGTTTTGATTCTCTAAATCATTTATCGTGTTGATCGAATTATTATTGTCGACATATTCTCCTTTGCTGTGGTCTGTTTGCAAATAAACAATGTCCTTGCCGAAGATTTTCTCAACACCGCAGTATTGTTTGGCGCTGTCTGTACAGATACGGCTGGTGTTATGATCAACATATCGCTTTATGTACGGCCACAATGCTTCTTTACTTTTGGCGTTAACTTGGAAAAATAAACTGGTTTTGTCTTCTTTGCAGTATAAGCCCAGTACGGTTACCGACATTTATTCGGTCAATCGGCCGCGGTGGTATTTTCTTTCAGTTAAAAAGGTTTCATCAATTTGGGCAGTCTTGTCCACACCTCCAAGAAGACAGTCGACGTCCGATACAATTACCTCGGCGACTTCTCCGCAGTAGCTGTAATAGTCAACTAGTGTCGATAAACTTACTTCTTCACTGTTGTTATGTCGACGCCACTCGAGCAAATGTTTGTGACAATCGGTTACTTTGATTTTGATTACAAAAGAAGTAATAATGGCGAGAACATCGCAAGTCTTAATATAGCAGTGTATACCATCAAAAAATGTGCCCGTCGCAGGATTTTCGAGGTGGCGGCATTCTTTCGAGCTTTTCTTTTTTGATCCTTTTGAGCTACAACGGCCATACCCATCCTAGTTTTTTTTCACTGTTTGATTCAACACTCATTGGTAAATTTCAGCACACGGGTGGAACCGAGATTCGAGATAGTATAAGCCCGATTTGTTCCGTGAACTCAATTGCTTTTTCATTTGTTTCGACAAGGTTGTGAAAGGAGTAAAAAATCGAAAACTTTTTCAATTTTGGATGGAGCATTGGATGTTCGGATTCCATTATCGTGACAAATATGATACCAAAGATGAGTTTTTAACAACCAACCGAAGATGACCGAACGCATTTAACAACGAACTGTCGATAAGTTTATATCGAAGCGTGAATTTTCCGCAATGTTTTGATGATATTCTATCCGTTTATGCTCGACTGTTTAAAATATATTTTCGCAGAGAATAAATAGGCGCGTTTGAACGAGAGGAGGGGTACGAGTGGGAGCAAATGTATTGATAAGAGTTTGTGTATGAATGAAATGTAATATTTACGACAGTTGAGAATAGAACAGAAAGAATGTTAAGAATAGCACAATTCATTGATGCGTGTATGTGTGCGTGAGAAAATCCAACCACATTTGGTAGATATAGCACAGTGAGAGAAAAATATTGGCGATTCTATGATAATGCGATAAAAATGCGTTTAATCGACGACGGGCGAGTTTTTGGGCAGCTTATCAAGGGGCTTCTTTAAGTGGTTTGATAATTCAAAACTGTCTGTGCGTGTGCGTAGGAGTGCCGTGTACGTGTGCATGTGTGCGTGTGCGTGTGTGTGTTGGGGGCGGCATGTGTGTGTGCGTGTGTTGGGGGCCGTGTGTGTGTTATTCAAAATTTTGTGTAGGACCTTTTTTGCAGGAAATTTAATTTCCTACAAAAAGTGTCTACTATCATTTTTCCGACAACTGCATATTTACCGAGATATTTTAAAAAATGAAAAAAGTCAATATATATCGATATCTCGAAAACCAAGCGAGATATCAAAAAATGTTATTCTGCACTATCGATTTCTTTCATCAAAATGTATCAGAATCGTTAGATCTTGGCGCCCCGGAAATCGTAATCTTGCCGAACTTTCACTTAAAGTCGAGGCGGGAAAGAATATTCTAGCGTAGATAACAACACCGTTAAACCACAATCTACAGTTTTACCAAGTGCAATTTATTTTCGCTTTCAAGTTAGCCAGTCTTTGAAGATAAATAAAGCTGGCGATCTTACTCAAATTCTATTCGACAGTGTTTTTGGTAATTTCATCGAATAACGAAAAATAATTTAGCAGTCCATTTTTGTATGTTCGTGGAAAATTACTTTGCAACAAAAGTCACTACTGTTTTGGGGCCCTCAAAAGGAGGCTCCAAAATATCCAGAAGTGTTCTGGAGAGAGAAGTGTTGTTGGTAAAAAAAAAATAGAGATTATTGAGTTACGGACGCGTCGGTGTGGTCGAGAATACATACACCAGGGGTATGCATCAGTGTACATAATTAAAATCCAATTATAAAAGGCACACAAATTGTGCATATTTAGCGAAGATAACGTTGTGTACTCGCTTGTATCTTTTGGCTCGCTGAGTCAACCGTGTACGCGAGACTTAATCTTTTATTTGTCGGGTAAGTTCATTAAGCCGCACAACGCCTCCGCGAGATATGACAGATGGTGTCGTCTGTCGTCGGAAGCTCCTCTCTCTCTTTCTCTCCCCCCCCCCCCTCTCTCGCTCTCTCTCTCTCTCTCTCTCTCTCTCTCTCTCTCTCTCTCTCTCTCTCTCTCTCTTCTTCCTCTCTTTCTCGCCGAATGGGATGAAGATACATTTATTATTTTTCTCGGAAGTCTCAGCTCTCCATTAGCCGTCTCAGAGCTCCTCGTGTTGTCACGCGCAATCGCGTTCCGAGTTTTTACGCTGACGAATCAAGGGCCACAAGCCTTCGAATACGTGGAACCGAAATGTATGAGAGAGAGAGAGAGTTCATCTCGCCCCGTGTACGAGATTGTGAACGTAATTCCATTGAAGAATTCGGCTCGGACCGTTTCACCAACATCTGCGCGCAACTTGTTAACTATACAACTTTTCGAACGCACACACGTCTTTTCTGTTCCCTTCAGCATTGTCATGCTTGAAAAACAACGTACGACCTTTGAAACGCGTAGGCAATTAAAAGCCAAGGGCGAAAGACCAAAAAAGTATGATGAAAGTAATCGTCCCTCAAAGCCCCCATGACTAATTTTCAATTTCACTAATGACCGTCATCGCAATCCACATAATGATGGAAATGTGACGACAATAATGATGAGGAGAGGTGACGTAGCAAACCGGCGGGTAATTAATAATTAAAGCAGGTATCACGTAGTGGTGTTCAAAGAGCACTCGTCGTGTAACCAAAGCGATTGCATAGAGCACTGGTAGAACCAGAAACCGGTGCTCGTTCTGTATCGCGCTTCTCCCGCTCGATGAACCCTGTGAGGAACTTTGCGTCGGCCAATGGTGGCCGTAACGAAGTGAAACAGTCTGTAAAAACGAGCCGAGGACAATTAGGGAAAAAAGTAGGAAAAGAGAGGCAAGAGAGAGAAAACCCGTACACTCTTCGAAGGCACACATAAGGGAAAAAGAAGTAGAAAAAGAAGAAGCAGTGACGAAAAAATAGGAGGTAAGGTCGGCCATCGCCTTGTACGAAGCGGTTCCGCGCCTACTCCCCGATAAAACCCATTACGCGGTATCCATCTCGTCTCTTCTTCTTTTTACTTCTTCTCTCGTTCTTTTTCCGTCTCTTCTCTTGTTTCATTCTTATATCTCCCCCTCGCTCTTTTTTCTCTTCCCTTCTGTCTATCTTACTCGCCCTTTTTGTTACCTTTTGAGTCCCGTAAACACGCGCCCGTGAGGCCTACCGAATTGCGCGTTCCATTCTCCGGCAGCCTCCGCAACCAACCCCAGCAGCACATCTTTCTATTTATTTATTTACATTTATTTTAGCTCTCAGAGTATGGCGCTTGTGAGCGCGTTTTGCTTTTCAGCTACCTGCGCGAGCGTCAACTCGTATTTCTAATTCAGACTCTCCCTCCCGCCTCTCTCTCTCTCTCTCTCTCTGGTCTCTTCGCCATCCCTTTTTGTCTGAGGCCTTGTCCCGGAGCGTCGTCTCGGTCATGCCCATTCTTCAAATCTCTGCCGCTCGTTCACTCGACATCGTTCTTGAGTTCCCCACCGCCCTCGGATCACCCGGTCCTCGCCCTGAGCCCTTTTCTCTCATTTTTTCGTTTGTTCGTCCCTTTCTCTCGCGCTCACTCCCAAGTTCGCTTGGAGCCGTTGCATCTCCCTCGCGGCACTTTCGTATTCGCTCGTTCCACTCGTCCTCACGGGCCGCTAAATAATTGCGAGCTCCCGGAGGTCAACGTTACTTTTTCTTCTTCCTGTTCCCGTAGCCGTGGCGCTCGTGCGACAAAGGGCTGTTTGAACAACCCTTTGTTGTTCCATTTCGAGCCCTTTTTTAAGCGCGGTCCATGGCCCTTCGATCTCGTTCACTCTCGCCGTTCTTCCATTCTTTTCTCTCCCTCTCTTGCGTTTCGCTTATCTCCCATTCTTTTTGTGATATCTTTCACATTTCATGCACCATGAATTCCCCTCATACTTGGGTTCATCATGTGCGCCGGGTAATTATTGCAACGGGTCATTGATGGTAGATATCATCATTGTATCAGACAAGCTATGTCAAAGCAAACATTGACAGTTCACAGAACACGAAAGGAAAGCGGAGATTTTTACCTGTCTGCAACTTTTACGAAACGAAGCGGATTGCTCAGCTACAAGTGACTCGCAAGTTGACGATCAACGCACGAAAATAGCTATTCCCTAGATTATAGGATTTCTAATTCATTTGAGGACCCTTTTTTTAGAAAATGACTGGACCTGAAGTCAAGCTCATAAGTTGTATTTTTCAAAACACAAGGTTTAACTGTTGGAAAGTTGAATAGGTTTATTTTTATGCATTTAAATGTTGAATAAACGCAAATGTACCGATTTTCGGACAGCTGTTAGCGTTACGTCCCTGCATTCGAACTCCCAATTTTCACACACGTCCCTATAACTGTCCATTATGAGGTACTAGTTTTCAGGCATCCAGAAATGAATTGAAGTTACATGATTTAAATTGACATGTACTTAAGATCTCTTTTATTCATCAGTATATGAACAATAAGTAATACGGAGTATATTTATGCAACAAAATAGACTTTGAATAAATATATGTGCGTATACATTAAACATACAATTTGCTTCATCGATGCGACCTGGATCTTACGAGGAGTTAAGAATAGAGCAATATTTACACTAATCAACTGGGCAACAAAAATATTTTTTCAAGCACGAGAATATTTTATTATTTTTGTGTTCTGTCAGTAATAGTTTTTGCAAAGTTTCAAAATTTTATTTGTGTCATTGCATCATAGTGTTATTTCCATTATTTTTTTGGTGACTTGACCCGATTAAGCAATAATTTTATATATTAATTAAGAAAGTAATCCTCTGAGCACATATATAAGTAAGAAAAAATAAGGCGTCGATGCCGTATAACCTCGCGGGAAGCCGGCTACATAACCTCAAACTTTGTTTGCATCTCGACTAGTTACATTATATTAAATTGGTGTACATGTACACCAATTGATTTTCTCTTCATTCGCCAAAATCGCGCACTAAGTAAGTAATAAGTACTTGAATAAATAATTTATCGCGTGGTACGCAGCGGAACGAAACAGACAACGCTTGGTGGCCGGTGTTTCGGTCTCTGTGGCTACGTGCCCTCGTACCAGTAATCGAACATGAGATGTATGATGGATGGCCCAATGAATGGGACGCTGAAATGATTATATAAAATCTTTTTGAAACCGAATTGTGGCGACGGAGTCGAAAAGTTTGTTAAATTCGCTTTCTACAGGCCATAAGTCTAGTCGAGAAATCGATAAACAGTAAACCGCTATTACTATCACGAATTGCCGCAACGGTTTAGCTCTTCGGTTTACAAAAGTGCATTCATAATATGACTGACTCGGAATCGTTAATATGACTTGTCAAATTTATTACTAAAATTTGTTATTAGAGTACACTTTTCTGAAATGAATTAATAATTGAAGCATAAATAGGATACAACTATCACTTTTCGTTATCTGTAGATTATATTGCTAATATAGTGAAGTATTCGAACTACGGCCCGACCAGTGGGGTCCTTCCGAACATTGATACTGTTACCTTACGGAGCGTTCCTGTGTACCGGAACTTCTACCTCTACCAGTCCAAAGATCGTCTATGTAAGATATTAGCTCCCTCTCATCTTCGCTCGGTCTCACCCTTGTTGCTGAAAATTCTGTCGTATTCATGAGCACCTTTCTTGTCACCTCCCATCGCATTTACAATTTTCATTGCCTTTTAGTCGTGATACCTCTAAAGTTTTTCGAAATCGACCGGAAGTAATTTTGTTTGGAAGCTCTGCATTTCTTATTCAATCAGTTCTCGGGTTAGAATGTGCTTGCTGCACATATTCCAATTGACAGCGATACATCAGCACCGAAGCATTTTGCTACGTTTACACGACAAAACGGCGACACGCGATGAGGATGAATAACCGTATGTCGGCTCGAAGGGAAGCTATTTTAATACGGGAGGCACCTTTTTCAGATACATGCCCCCCCTTTTAAAGCCTCTTTAGTGTTAGTCTTTCTAACCCCTTTACTTTGACATTCGAGCTCCCTCTTTTTCATTTTGTGAATCTCTATCTTTCTCTCTTTGTCTTCCTCTCTCAGCGTTTCTGTCACCCAGTCTCGTCAAAATTGTACCCTCGGCACCGAGCGTCCGTGCGACACCTTGACGTACCTCCCATGTAATATGCATGCTTTGGAGAGGTCTGGTACGCCGAAGAGCATATTCTGTCGACGTGTCTAACTTAGGTACCGCATACGTTCGCATGGAACGCCAGCAAACAAGGGGACCTGGCCCAAACCACTTTGCATCTTAAATCTGGTGACTAACGTCCTTCTCCTTGCCAGGCTACCAAGATGCAAATGTATATGTACATTTAAAGGCAGTCACGTGGGACGACGAACTTCTGTGTATGTGGAAGGATTTGTCAAACAATCAAGCGCGAAAATGTGGGGTTGCAGCCCTCAGCGCTTGTCTAGCGGCACAGAAGTTGTTTTATCGTTAATACACGAGAGAGCGAGAGAAAGACAGGGAGAGAGAGATGAGAGAATACTCTCTCGGGTGTCATGAGCTCGCAACCCTCGTGTTCTTTTCCGCATGAAACCCTCGTTTGATTTCTGGATTACGCACGTACTGAAGGTACCTGCGTTCGTCTTGTACGCAATGTATTCTTATCGAGCCTCTTTGTTTTTTTCCTTTGCCCGTGAGTTACCTTGCTCTCGCGTTGCGTATTAGGAAGAAAGATCGTATTGCCGTCCAGCTCGACAACAGGGGCGATTTGCCAAAACACAGTTTTTTAATCCCATTTTTTTTCTTCATGCGACGGAGTCTACACGTGTATGGGACCTAGTTGTAGAAAAAATCTTTGCTCATGACAACGCGCACGTGAAATAGCATTCGTATTATGATCAAGATCTGTCGTCGTTTCGTATTTAACCGTCGTATACTACCTATAACGAATAATTTTTATCGAAACAATTTTCCTTTCTAAGATACGATGTTCAATGTCGGGGAGACAACAATCGCGATGGGAACAAACGAGAGAATCTCGAGTGCCGACGCGCGTTTGTAAATTTGAGCGTAAAATACGCGTGAGAGACTTAATGGTTAACCGATAATTGTACAAAGTCCTGAAAGTTCTTGGCGTTGAGAAATATATACGTATATATACACACACACACATATATATATATATATATATATATATATATATATATATATGTATGCACGGTCACACGCGGAACTTGGTTATGGCACTCTAAGGGGTGGCTCGAATCGCCATCACTTGCCGGTACATTAAGCAAACCGGCGACATTGCTCCTCGTTGCCTCGCCCAGTCGTTGTCTTCAACACAACTATTCTCGTTTGTCGTTTCTCGTTCTTCTCGCGATATTATTCCTTTCAGCATGTTTCCTACCTTCGCATTGTCCATTACGGTAAAACTTGCCCGTTGTTGTTATTATCGCAAATGATGCACATAACGATGACTGAGAGGAGAGCTGCAGAGGAAGAGAGAGTGGGGGGGGGGGGCGAAGAGGTAAGTACATGAGAGAGACCCTTGTCACACGAACGAGCCGCGGGAAACAATACCGGAAGTGGTGCTTTACTGCTCCTCGGGAGTACGGATCACGGAGCACGAACATTGCCGCCAGACGCGGTGTCTGGCTTCCGGTTATCTTGCGAACACAACACCACGATCGGGTGCACACGACATTGTCAGCTGAGACACGTACGCAGCCCAACAGTTATTGTGTACGAAAAGAACCACCCCCGTAATAACTACGCTCGTGAATCAGCCGTTGTATACTAATAGTCCTTGGATTTTGATACAAATTTTACTCTCCTTTTGCTTGTTCGTCTCTGAGGCGGACCATGGTAAGACAGTTGTCAGGTGGTTGAACGTCCAAGGTGCATGTGGATGTATGCAATACCGCTATATACTGTCAGCTATGAGCTACAAGCTGCGAGTCAGTGTTAGAGCAAGGAAGAGCACGATCTATCGGTATGAAAACCTTTAATGAAGTATTCTCACGGCTGTTGGAGTTTTAGGGAAGGGTGAAGTTCGGTGATTTGACATAAGGTTTTGCTTTACGGAATGGCAGTCGTCTTCTTGTTTACGAGTTATCACATCCGCCCCAAAATTGTATACTTATACTCCATATGTCAGACCGATTTGCCGGCATAGTACTTAGCAGTAGACGGTAATATGGCCGTACCGTCCTAATTATGAAGTATTGTAAGTCATTGCAGAATCGAAGAATCTGCCACGGTTGCGTTGCGCGAAATTAATGGCCCCCCGGGAGACGGGGATGGGTACAGCCTGGAGTCCCCAGCGGTCTAGGGAAAAGCCCCCGACGTTATATATTTTCTTCAACTTTCTTGGATACTAGTTTCATCGAGATATCCTCATGCGTACAACTCAGACCGAAAGTCGAATTAAGAGTCGTTCAACGGTAGCATCCTAAGCCATAAACGGTTCAGTAAATAAACTGAGAATGTGATCTGGTGAAGTCTACTAAAAATACGATGTCATGGCACGATTGCACACTAGAATTCAAAACCATTCATTCATAAGAATGAATGTCGGGTCCTCTTATTCATGCAATTTTTGCCCGTAAGTTCAACGAGTTATTGAAAAATCGAGGTTTTGGTTACCATGAAACGTTTTGAACCGATGAATCCATTTGATTATAAATGTCGCGAACATAATTGCTTAAGAGCCCAGACCGTCTTGTGGACCACTTTATTGGACTTGAGGTACTTTTCATCCCAGTTACCAAAAAAATATGCTTTGATGTATAGACAAAAAATGCGGGTGTCAAAAACGCGGTCGCAGTGTTATTTTTATTTTCAATTTTATTTTTCCATCTTTATTCCACCTCGTGATGGAATTGGTGAAGGTTCATTGGCTGTTGGTAAAAATGGATACACGGTACTTAAGGCGAAAGACGTGAGGCGGCTGCCTAGTTTGATTCTGTTGTCATCAAGATGACCATCTATCCAACAAGCACGGTGGCAGATCTTGTTGATCGTGCTATCGACAATCATACATGCCTTCATGTTGTCTACCATCATACATGCTGAATGCCTGGATTATCATTGTCGCAAGGGGTCTTTCACTGGCCTCGTTATCAGTTTTGAAGAAACTTACCGCGGATGAGCGCTATCCTCGAGTCATACCTGGCCATGGGCGTTGGGTGACTCTTCAACTTCATAAACATGACTAAA
Organism: Ophion ellenae; assembly: GCA_963210295.1. Lineage (NCBI taxonomy): Eukaryota > Metazoa > Arthropoda > Insecta > Hymenoptera > Ichneumonidae > Ophion > Ophion ellenae. Next base: position 11,633,109 of record OY723391.1, read on the forward strand.
CCTACCGAAACTCATCAGCCTCAGCTATGGTCAAATATCACATCAACGGTGCCACCCGTGCTGAATATCTGCAATTGATTGCATCAAAGCTTAGTGGATATCCTATATGACGTTATTATTTGCATAATTGGAATGCAACGATGTTTTGTGCCCTTTTCGTTTGTTTATTTTTTATAATTATCCAGTATTTAAAAAAAAATTGAGTTTGTGAACCTCTAATAAGAATACGTAAAAACGTCTGCCGATTTCCAGAGCCTGAAAGCGCCAAAATAATTGAACAACTAAAAATAATAAATTTTCGTTGCGGTGCAACGATGCAAACTTCAACATCATATATCCTGTATACTTTTCAATGGTATATTTCTGACTCTTTGGGAGTTACATCAACGTATTTTGTTTTTATTTGCGTTATTTGCGGAGGATTGTTCACGGACGAGAATAAATCTCCCCTCCTTCATCCTCATTCTTGCTGGACAAAGTTATCGTATTACCTAGCACAGCAGGGAAAACTCTCGCGCAGTATGAATTAGGTATGACAATTTCGTCCTTTTTCCCTTCTCTGCCTTCTTCTCCTACTCTTCGAAGCTCGGTATATCGTGATAGGCTCCCTTTTTCGCTTTCGATCAATACACCCGCCCGCGGTATCCAATCCACCATACTTTTTTCATCCCCGATATATTTGGCGTATCCTCCCCCCCCCCACCCCTCCCGTGAAACCACTCTCATATCTCGGTGGCTTCGTGTGCGCGTGTGTAAACGTTTGTATATACCCGTGCGTACCCCCATCCAACGAAGGTCAAAGCAATGCACGCTGGGATGGATATGGCGGGAGGGAATGCGTTTGCCAACGTGGGAAGGTATAAATCAACGAAAGAACCGTAGTCGTCGCCGAGTTTTGTGCAGTTTACGAGTGGGAGACTGGAGGATGTCCGAACGAAAAATTAATTTATTATCGAGCATTTTCCCGCCCGCACGAACCACTAAATACTGGATATTCAGACAATTTGAATTCGTTAATCCACGAACGAATTACTTTTCTGTACACTGACCAAACATGACTATCATATATTTTACACTCACTACTTCTACTTTCTTCCCATTTCTCATTTTCCTTCGCGTATTGTGAATCCATACCACAACGCGCTAGACGACGGAGATGGCGAGCGCTTCGGCAATGCTTCGCTAGGTGGCTTCAGGCGATGTTGATCTCGCGACAAGCGTCTGAAAGAGTCTGAATGGAGTGGTCTGGAATGGAGTGCGGATACGCGACATGCGTATCCGCCCTCCAATGAGAAATAAGGAATCCAAACGTCTTTCACGTTTTTTCCTTCTGCATCACAGTTTCTATTTCTTCTTCTTGCGCTCGATGCTTCTTTGCGCTCGAGATCCGACAAAGAGTCCTCTTCTGGCTTCGCCGTAGCAGACCTCACGTCCGCACCCTTTTGCACCTAGTCTGCCCTCCCTTCTGTAACATGGCTCGCGAACTTCGACCCTCGCGGAGCTGGGTTTAAGCTTGGTAGAGGGGCCTCGTTCCAAGCACGGCTTATCCTCGTAAGCGCACACTATTCCTGTTCTTCCTTTCGTACAATCCATGCGCGCGCGTGTGTACGTGTATATAGATATCCCACATCGCCACGGCGTACGAGTGCACGTGTCTCGTATTCACTGCTAACACGGAGCTGGTCTCAAGCAGCGTACCCTTACCGCCTGAATCACAGCCTTTACGTCCTTTTGTTTCATAACTGCTGATATATAAATACTTGATACGTGCAGAGGGCTGTGCGATACCTTGTACGAAAGTCGTAAAGAGTATAGTATCCGCTCTTGTTTTTCATGGATTTTCCAAAGAGCCTCGCAAGCCGCGAAGTTCCCTCACCACCACTGAGAACCCATCCTTTGGCACCTTTCTCTTCAATGTCAACTTCTCTCTCTTTTCTTATCTTTTGTCCGTTGCTTTGGTAGCTTTCGTACGGTTTGTTGCTCGACATTCAAAACACTTTTAATGACATTAAAACCCGCTCCTTCCCTGTCGGTTTCTCTCTTTTCGCCAAAATGTTGCAACCGTCGGTAACGATTGATTGCACGAACAGTGAATGAAAGTATGCTGCTCGAGTGACATCTCATTTATCTCGCGTAACGAAATAAATCGATAGGTTCGCAGTGGTATTAGAAAATGCTTGGAGCTATGCAAAGCGAAACAAATGCTAATCAAAACAGGATTTTTTTTAATACCCGTGTACCATTAGTCTAACAAGTGAATCCGAAAGCTCTTTCGAATCGACGAGCACAAGATTACGACGTTTTACTTTTTTTGACCGGTCATTTTTATCGTACACCTTATTCATCGCGCACCTAGTAGTTTGTCCATTTCGTTGATTAGCCCGATCATTCGGATATCGGTTAAGAAACGATTGCATCTCGTTGAACTCGGAGCGACCCGGAATCCGACGCGTACATTGATTAAGCCTGACAGCACTTGTAAATAATTACGCGGTGAGATTCAGACAATTGTCGTAGGCCCGTTATGATTCGTCGACGGTTGCTTATCGCGTACAAACGACTTCGAAAACTAATCATAAAATCATACTTATACCGCGGCGAATATGAGCAGGTGAAACGAGCTTGATAAACGTGGCAATAAGGGTGCGAAGGAGCTGAGTATCGCCGAGTAAAACAATAACTTTCGCCTCATCCCTACTCCCTTTCCCCCCCACCTTGCGCTATTTTTTCTCTTTCTCTCTCGCTCCCCTTTTTTCATCGTCCTTTCACCTTTTTATTTATTGCACTCCATTCCCATAATAGAGCATATACGCGCGCAGCGAAGTAGCTGCTTGCGAGCGATCCCCGCGCTTACTCCGTTATAAATTGCAGTCGCTTTACATGATCGCACAATTTATAGCTAATTCGTAATCATTAGAGTCACGCGAGTCCGTTATGGGGTTCTCCCGGATCGCATGCTGACTTGTCTTGCTGCCCGAGGGGTCCTCGGGCTCCCACCGCTCCGTCCCTCGACCGCTCCTCCCCTCGCTCTCTCAGCACGCTTTCCAGCTGCACGCTCGCAAAGTTGATAGTGGTGGACGGCTTCAGTTTGCACTATTGCAACGTTGATAGAGAAGATTGCGGACTTATATATATATATATATATATATATATATATATATATATATATATATATATATATATATATATATATATATATATATATATATATATATATATATATATATATATATATATAGTTTCGGCAATATCTCATGTTTGAGCGGCGCAGCCCTTGCCAATACTTGGATGGATGGCCACTTTCCACTTACCAGCTTGTGCGCCGACCAGCGAACGGTTGGCAGTTTTACCGATTTTTCAATAGCAACGTAAGTCAGGGAGACTAGGGGGGTTTGAATTTCAACAAATAGCCTTCGGTGTAGTTATTTAAAACAAGGGCGCCGATAAACATAAAACCTTTTCTATCTCTGGGGTATTTATTGTAACATCATGAGATGAGAACATTTGTCCAGATTTCATCCTCAGGCCAAGCATATTGGCGCTTCAAGGTAATGAATCAAGTATGCCAAACTTGGTTTTACGACGATGGCAGTCGAATGGATGAAGATTTTAGAAAAACGCAGGGACGTTTTGTCCTCTTAGGCTTTTCTTTGTTCCCTGTACCTGAAAAATGTCGAATGCAAATAAAATCGTCAAAATGGCGGCAAGTTACAAAAAAATAGAGTTTTTTGTAACGATAAAAGTTAAATAATTTTTGTTTTTTCAGTCCGATGTCAGACACAATCGATGCCTCATAGAGTTTAACGACACCTGTATGCATAGCAAGTTGATATCTCCAGCATTTTTGGAGATATCCTGGTAAAACCGGATCCTACATAAATTGCCTCATTACTCATTATTATTAACCTGGGAATAATGCTCGGGTGATTTTCGTGTTTGATAATATTATAAGAAATGGCCCGAAAAAGAAAAACTGTTGTACTCATGCGCGGCTTTGTTATAAACAATAAATCGGACAAAGAAGAGCATCTCATGACAAAGTAACTTACTGACTTACTTAAGTCTTCATAAAGACCCCAAGAGACAAATAGCCGGTACAATGTAATCCTCCCTTCGATCGAACTTGTCTAATTTGAACGAATCTTTTCCTCCATTTTCAACTAATTAGTGAGAGCCAACAAATAGTTTTGGAAAGAAAAGGGGCCTCGCACAGAATTGTGCTACCGTTACCGGATGTATACTTGATGTACTCTATGTACTTGAGAATTGAGATGCGCGCGGGCGTGCCGTTTCCGTTCGATACACAGTAGCCCGACGTTGGGGGGGGGGGGGGGGGGGGCACCGTCCGCACCCGGGGGCCATTCAAGCTTCCTCGTTCGCTGGCGTGTGAAATGGCCCGGTGTTTTTTTTTTCTTGCAACGCCCAAGACGCGACGTGTGTGTGTGTGTGTGTTTTTTTTTTTTTTTTTTTTTTTTAAGAGGTTTAGCGGGAAAATGCCTCCGCACCGTCGCAAATAATTGCCGTGTGTCGGGCTTGCACCGACTAAAAAACCCCATTCCTCTGTGGCCTTACAAATTCTCCCGCGGGACGACCGCTAGGTATTACATCGCGGGAGAGACCTTAGCCGTAGCTCTTCCTGCAGTCTTGTCAGACGACCTTACATCCCCCGTTCCACTCCAGATGTTATGAGTGGTTTAGGGGTTCGTGTCGCTGATTTAATCTATGACTGCCTGGTCTTCCGGCGTCGTCTTCTTCCTCGCACGTTCTGCACGTCGCAACTCCTTCATCACTGCGGCAGCATAAGCCGATACCGCTGTCCATGCGTCTGCTGACTTCAGCATCAACTCAACCAGGTTGTCCGGGGTGATGCGTGTCTCCAGCTGATCCTCGACTATCGCGCGGGAGGCACTAAAACGTGGGCATTGGAACAATGCATGTTCAGCGTTCTCCTCGACTGCTACACATGCTGGGCAGTCCGGGGAATCTTCATAATTAAACTTATAGAGATAAGCCCGAAAACAGCCGTGTCCTGAGATCACTTGAGTGAGATAATAGTTGAGCTCCCCGTGTAGACGGTTCACCTATATCTCCACCTTCGGGATTAGTCGATGTGTCCACCTTCCCTTGGGAGAAGCATCCCACATCGTCTGCCACTGGTTGAGACTGGTTGCTCTCGCTTCTGTCCTTGCATAACTGGAGTTTCTAGCTCCCCTTTTCTCTAGCTGGTACATCGATCTACGCTCCTCGGCAAGCACCTCAATGGGCAGCATTCCGGCGATAACGTTGATAGCGTCCTCGGAGACAGTGCGAAACGCACAGGCTACCCTCAAGGCACTGACGCGATACGTTGCTGCAGCCTTCCTGCGGTACTCCTGGATTTTCAGTGCATCAGCCCATATGGGTATGCCACAGGTGAGCACTGAGGTCGTCACTGATGACAGCAGTTTCCTCCTCTTCTGTCTGGGGCCACCAACATTAGGCATGAGTCGCGCCAGTGTGGTAGCCACCCCAGCGGCCTTTCTGCTGATCTGCTCGGTTTGCTCTTTGAAGTTCAGCCTCGCGTCGAGAATCACACCCAGGTACCGAATGAACGGTTGAGATGTGATTTCGGAGTTTCCAACCCTGAGCGTCACCGTTTCCATCACCTTCCTGCTGGATACGAGGAGTACTTCTGTTTTATGGGCTGCAAGATGCAGTCCAACAGAAGACATCCAATCCTTTATATTGGCGAAAGCTTCGCCGAAGAGTGCGGTGATTTGCTCCAGGAATTTGGCGATGACAATCAGCGCCGCGTCATCTGCGAACGCTACGATGGACACTCCTTCCGGCAATTTTAATAGCAGCAGACCATTGTACATGATGATCCACAGAAGCGGTCCAAGTACAGAGCCCTGAGGAACTCCTCCAGTCACCCTATACGTCTTTGGTCCATCCTCTGTATCGTACATGAGCCACCTATTACATAGGTAACTCGCCACTATTCTCCGTAGGTACCATGGTACACCTAATGTTTTTAGGGCATCCATGATACAGTTCCATATCGCCGCGTTGAAAGCGTTTTTGACGTCGAGAGCGACAACTGCGCAGTACTTCTTGGACCCTCTTGCCCATCGTTTCCCCGCAGTCGACTCCTGCGCCTGCTTCACCACTGTATTGATGGCATCCAGAGTAGAGCGCTCCTTTCTGAAGCCAAACTGCCCCTCCGCCAGTAGAGGGTCCACGACCTTCTCAATTCTGTTATGGATGATGCGCTCGAAGATCTTTCCCGCGGTATCCAGCATACAGAGCGGACGATAGGATGAAGGTTCGTCCGGTGGCTTTTTCCCTTTCGGGAGGAGCACTAGCTTCTGCCACTTCCACTTTTCCGGGAAGATTCCTTCCTTGAGACACGCATTGTACATGCCCAGGAATATTGCCGGTGCCAACTTGATAGCTGCCTTGAGTGCGATGTTGGGTATCCCATCCATGCCGGGGGCTTTATTGTTGCCCACCCTGGCAATCGCCGAAAGAAGCTCTTCTTCAGTAATGGCCGGGATGTCTTCATCGACGTCCTCTTCGAGCTGATAGTCCTCCTCGGGTTGCTCAGGGAACAGATGTGAAACAATCTTTTCCAGCAGAGCTGCGTCCATAGGCGATGGCATTGGCTGGCTTTTCAGCCGAGTCATTACTACTTTGTACGGCCTGCCCCAGGGAGCATCTTCCACCTCGCTGAGCAGTTCGCCCCAGCTTTCAGCTTTACTCTGCTTGATAGCCTTTTTAAGCTTCAAGTGCGCCTTCCTGTGCTGTTCTTCCAAATCGGAGAATGAGCGTTTGCCTCGAGCTCGTTGCGCTAGGCGGCGAGTTCGATGACACTCCCTTCGGAGGCCGGCAATTTGTTCGCTCCACCAGTGTACCGCGGGTCGGAAGTCGACATTACGTTTCCGTGGCATTGTGGCATCGCATGCTTCGGTGACCCTCTGCATGACCACCTCGACCTTCTCGATTGCACTTTCCGCTGCGAGGGGGCTGGTGTCAAAAGTTTCACGAAACAAGTCCGCGTCAAACATTTTCGCTTTCCAGCCCTTCCCGTTTGTCTTCGGTGCCTTCGCTGTTCTGCTGAAGTCTCCGCGAATCTCCCAGAGAATCGCTTGATGATCACTGTGAGTGTAGATATCACTGACTACCCAGTGGCGCTGGTTTCCTCTTGCCAGGCTACTACTCACAAAAGTGAGGTCCACTATAGAGGAGGCTTCACCTTTAACAAAAGTGGGCTTTGTACCTGTATTAAGTAGTACTACATCCAATAAGGACACAGCCTCAAGCAGAGCTTGGCCCTTCCTGTTCGTCACTTTACTACCCCATTCCACAGCCCACGCGTTGTAATCTCCGGCTATGGCTACCGGGAAGCGTTGTTTAGCGTCTGCGACTAAGTTGTCGAGAAAATTCTCAAACTCATAAGTCGTCAGACTAGGCGGTGCGTAACAACTGTAGAAATGAACTCCTTTGACTTTTATTCTCACAAAACCAGTTTCCGTCCGACTCGCAAGATCCTGAAATGGAAGTTTTCCGCAGGACCAAATTGCGGCCTTCCCACTTGCGTCAGATTCCCAAGGTTGCGTGTCTAGATGTCTATATGGTTCCGAAAGTATCGCCAAGTCAGGCTTCAGTTCGCGCACAGTCTGCATGAGCAGGTCCTGTGCTGCTTCACAATGGTTGAGGTTCAGCTGGAGTACTCTCATTTGCATCGTTTTTGGAGTGCCTGGAGAGCCTGGAGAGCCCGGATATACGCTGGACACCGGCTGCTACCTGCGATGTGGGCTGTGGGTGCCCCATCTTTCGCTTCTGCACATGACACACTTTGCACTTGCTGTGCATTCGGCAACTTTGTGGCCAGTGTTACCGCACTTGATGCAGTCTTTAGCCCGGTCGACGTTGCTCTTGCAGTTCCGTGATAAGTGTCCAAATTTCCAGCACTTGAAACACTTTAGTGGTCTCACCACCTCTCGGATTCTGCAATTACACCAGCCGACTCGGATGATTCCTGTATCCAGAAGTTTCCGGGCACCAGGCACCATGAGTCGTATTACCGCGGTCTGAGTTCTGCCATATGCTTTACGCAGAGACTTAAGAGAGTATTCCGTGACTGAATAGTCCGGTCCCAAGACTCTCTGCAGGGCCGCCGATATCTCCTCCTTCGTCGCGTCCTCTTCCAGGTCCTTGATCTCCAGATCAACTTCCTGGACTTTACTCTGGACCGTTGCTGATTCACCAAGAACACCTTCGAATTGGTTTCGCAATTCCGGTGCTTTGGCTGAGCTCTCCTTATTCAGAACGTGTGTGTGTGTGTGTGTGTGTGTGTGTGTGTGTGTGTGTGTGTGTGTGTGTGTGTGGAACTGAGATGAATATGAATCTTCTATTATTCTAGGTATATGTATTGTAACATCATAAAATAACAAAAAAATTGTCGAGGTTTATTCCAAGATCAATGATATCAGCGCTCCAACATAATGAGTCCACCTTTTTTTTTTTTCTTTTAGGAGGGGCTAAAAACGCAAATTACGCACCTTAAGTCGGTCCCGTGGGCTGTCTCGTGTGTCGGACTCCCACACACGCCAGGCCGTCGGAATGGTGATATACCGACTAAAACATCCCCCTCCACCGTCCGCCCCGCGGGGTGGCACCACGTTAGTATGACTTCACCCCCGCGGGTCCTGTCCGCCTCGTTTCGTTTACCCGTCACTACGTCTCTTCCGTTTACATGTCATGTCTCCCTCATTCATCTTCCAGGCATCCATCATCTTTCTTACGCCTCGGCACTGCCTCGATGAAAGTGGCGATGTCTGTCCAGTGGTCTTCGTCCCGTAGCATCAGCCCGATTATGTTATCGGGCGTGATGTGTCCGTTCCTCCGTTCTAATTGTTGTCTGCGGGTCGTCCATCTGTCGCACGCAAAGAACGTGTGTTCCGGATCATCTCGTATGTGTCCGCTGTACTTACAGTCCGGCGTCCGTACTCGTTTCATGTTGTGTAGATAACTTCGGAAATATCCGTTTCCCGTGAGGAACTGGGTCAGGTGAAAATTTACCTCCCCCCATCACCGTTCGGTCCACGGTCTAAGGTCCGTTATCAGCCGTCTTGCCCATCGTCCGGTTGTCTCGGTTGTCCAGCGTGCGTGCCAGTCCGTCAGGGTCTTCACTCCTTTACGCCTTGCCGCGTCAGCCCTTTCAGTCCCTTCATCGCGTTCGTATATTCGTTTTCATTCTGTGGCTAGTAGGTATATAAGAATTACGCCCACCACCACCAGGATCGCCTCTCTTTGTACGTACGTCATCGTCTTCCTGTATTTTTTAATGGCCAGCGCGTCCGCCCAGACCTCGGCGCCATACAGGCGGATCGAGTGGGCCGTCGTCATCAGTAGTCTCCGTATAGACGGTCTCGGTCCGTGCGTATTTGCCATCAGGCGGCTGAGCGAAGTCACCTTCGCCGCCGCCTTCTTGGCCGTCCGTGTTATGTGGAGCCAGAAGGTCAGCTTCGTGTCCAGAGTCACCCCTAGGTACTTGGCCTTTCCCCTGGTCCCCATACATTCCGTTCCGACTGTCATCGGAATGGTTGTGGGTATTCCTCGTCGCGTAAGCATGAGAAGCTCCGTCTTGTCCAGTGCAAAAGATAGTCAGTGCTCCGTCACCCATCTGTCTACGCGTCTCATGACCTGATTCAGTGACAGCCGGGCCAGATCCGCACTGCGCTCCACGATCACCGCCGCCACGTCGTCAGCGTAAGCGACGAGCGATGCGTTGCGCGGCATCTCCAGCCTCCGCACGCTGTCGTACGTCACGTTCCATAGGTCCGGTACGAGAATTGATCCTTGCGCGACACCCGCGGTGATACTTCTAGTCACCTGTGCATCTATCGTCTTGTACGTGATGCGTCTGTCGAGATAGTCCTTCAGTACCCGTAGACGATAAGGAGGAATCCGGAGAGTGCCTTCCAGCGCCCCCAAGATATCCCCCCACCTAGCCGAGTTGAAGGCATTTCTCACATCTAGAGTCACCAGTATCACTAGGGGCCTTGCCGCGTGACAGGCCTCGTCCGTCCTCCTGACGGTCTCGATGACCTTGCGGATTGCCCCTATAGTCGATCGTCCCTTGCGAAAGCCGTGCTGGTTCTCGGACAAGCCCCCGGCGGCTCTTATTGCGTCTATCAGGCGCGGTCTCAGTAGAAGTTCGAAAACTTTACCTGTCGTGTCCAGTAGACTCAGTGGTGTATAGGAAGACGGCATATGCGGTTCTCCTTTTCTTTTACTAAGGAGGACCAGTGTAGCCGTCTTCCATGGACGGCTACACTGCCGCCCAGGAAGTCCTTACTTCCAGAAGAGCTTACTTTTCCAGGCCTGGAAGACGACTCCCGGAGCCGTCTTCCAGGCCTGGAAAAGTAAGCTCTTCCTCAGTGAAGACCGGGGCGTCTCGTCTGTCGTCCGAGTCCGAGGGCTCCTCCCTCGTCAGGTGACTCGAGAAGAGCCCATTAACTATCTGTCCCATGGTCGTCGCGTCTTGAAGTTCCGGCGGACTTCGGGCCCCTAGCTTCTGCATCACAATCTTGTAACCCAGACCTCAGGGGTCTTGGTCCACGTCCTCGCATAGCTGTCTCCAGCACCGCTTCTTACTGTCTTTTATCGCGTTTGTCAGCATTTTCCGTGCCGTTTTGTACTCCGTCGTAAGAGCAGCCGCGTTCGGCCGATCTTTTTCCCGAGCCCGGTACATTCGCCTATTCACCCGAATGCAGAGCCTCCTCAATTCGGCGATGTCTTCTGTCTACCAGTACGTCGCTCGTCTGTCGCGTCGGGTGCTCTTGCGCGGCATTGAAGCTTTCCAGAGCCGTTTCATCAGTTTTAGTGTCTCATTCAGAAGTCGTTCGGTCCTTGTACGTCCCGTCAGTTCGTCCGGTACGATCTCCGAGGGTGCGACTGCTTCCAGCAGCGCCCTCGAGAACCTGTCGATGTCCAGTTTCCGTATGTTTCACCGCGGTGTCCGCGCCGCCCTACCGCGTCGCGTCATTGTGGGTCCCGCTACCTCAAAGATGATGTATTGATGATCGCTGGCTGTATAGTCGTCGATCACCGCCCATCGCCTCATCAGCGGCACGATACCGTCCGAGATTATCGTCACGTCCGGTATCAAGGAGCCCACCCCCGGTCTGATGTACGTCGGTATGTGTCCCGTATTCGCTAGTCAGGTTGAGTCTTGCTGCCATTTCCAGCAGCAGGTGTCCACGTCTGTCCGTCCCGGTCATTCCCCACTCGATCGCTCTCGCATTGAGGTCACCGGCGACTATTAAGTCACCCGGTCTTAAGTCACCTGATCATTCGCCTCACCGGTATATCCCTCGGACGTGTTTGTATAGATGTTTGTGCTTTGTATGTTCGTGCGTGTTCTGCACACCGGTGGCTATTGCGAGAGCGCTGAACGCACTTCCGGGCGATGGGCTCGCCAAGATCCCTACGACAAAGAGTCAACCTGTTTAGGACGATTACATTCGAATAAATAAAGATTTTGGGACATCCCAGGAATATTTTTTCTCCTTAAGTTTGCCTCTATTGGTGATACCTGCAAAATTGTAAATGGGAACAAAATGGCGTCCAGGTAACGAAAAATTGGGAAAAATCGAATTATTTGTAATTGTAAAATTGTAAAAACATTTCTTTCTTGGTAATCCGATTTTAATACTAGATCTGGACTATCCGCGCGCGCGTATGTGTGTGCGCGTGTGTGTGTGTGGAAAAGATGATTTTGAAGTTATTCGACTTCGAGGGTCGTTCTTATAGTAGCCCATTGTCCCTATACCCAACATAAGGTAAACCGCAATGTCATTAAAATCACGATCACATGAATGTAAGCATGTTTATTTAATGGTCATTGCCAGAATGTTGCTGTCCCTCAATCATTCAATCAATGATTTGTTTTTTTTTTCTTCAATTTAAAGACCGACCTCAGAGCGGCCAGATGTGCCGATAGCCAACATAGCTATATAACGGCTCGAATGCGTGTGTGTGTGTTCATATTTGTATAGTTGGAATGCGACGAATCTGCTTTTCTACTGTTTTCATTCTTTATTTTCATTATCCATAATCTTTTCTGCATAGTTTATAGACCTCTAATAATGATCCTGAAAAACATCAGAGCGCATTTTGTAGACGAAGTTTGCCGAAACACAATTTGCACATTCCATAATGAAAGTATTTTTTTTGCAATTCAACGATGCAACGTTCAACATCATGTGTATGCATGCATGTGTATGGGGTACTGCTCAGAGGTGTATGTAAAAATGAACTACGCAAAAAGTAGAGGTTTTCCGTACCTTTGTTTTTGTGCCTTCTGTTTTACTTTCTCTTTCTTGGAAACTCCGTATTATATATACAATACATGGTGCATACACAAATACACACACCTTACATATAATAACAATAATAGTAATAGTAATAATAATAAGGGAGGACACACGAAACCCAGCAAAGAATCGGCCGGTTACATGCCCGTCGACTATCAATAAGCTACTCCCTGCTTAGCAGTGGTGTCCTTTAGTTTTACGTGCTGTCCCTAGCTTGTAGCCCTAACAACACTGGCCCCGCGACTTCGGGGTCGGAGAACACCGACCACCGCGGCGAGTATGTGCACGCATACGATACGCCTTCCAGTTCACATTAGGAGACAGATCCTAATGGAACTACTGGTCAAGCCGAGTGACTTTCCAACACTCTAACAACTCTGCAGGTTGCTGCCCGAGCTAATAAAAACGTAGCTTACCCGTCGGGTGCACGTAGCTGCCCTGAGCCAGCCACGGAGCCAGCCACAATCGGCTAGTAATCGCCCCGTAGGACGGCGGGCAAACTAGCCCCCATGGTACTAATCAGGATCATTGGTCGGATCCTCGTGCGCACGATTACTCGCATCACTTCTAATTGACGTGTCCGTGCCCACGAAGTACAAGATTATCCACATCGAGAATGAGAAGACCCAAGGAGGTTACCACCTCGTTGACGAACAGGGAACCGTCAGAGCGATGCAGCACGAAGAATAAAAATAGCTAGGACTGATGCAAGTAAAGCTAATTGAGCACAAACGGATCAAGAGTAATATTACCAACAACTACTCGGGCGGGTTAACAAAATGTGCAAGAGCAGATTGGCGGCGAAGAATCTAATCAACCGATATATACCCACACCATCTCGGTGCTGACATATTCCTTCGGAATAATAAAATGGAGCCGGGCAGACCTGGAAGGCCTTCAACGACTAACAAGGATCAAACTAGTGGCAAGCAGGTGTTACCATCCAAGATCAGCGGTAGAGCGGATGAACTTACCAACATCTGATGGAAGCAGGGGCCTGCTCAACATTATCAGTTTTCACAAAAAGCCAGTCAAGACGTGACGGGTATTCTTCCATCGGACGCAGCGAAACTAGTCGATGTCCAATGCTTTCGGATGGGCAGACTGGAGCTACACGCCACTGAACCTGGCAGACCGAAAACATTCAAACGACGTCGAAATCATCAGCAGCTACGAAAGTACCCTCCAATCATGGGCCAGAAAGGAACTGCATGAAAGACACTACCATGAACTCAATCTGGTGTTACGTCCCTGTGAACTTATCAGATTTAGAGAAGACGTAACACGGCGTTGACTTCTCTTTCGGGTCAAGATAATCAAGCCCTTTACCCAGGGACGGAAATCACGTCCTCGATATGGGAGAGGGAGGAGAGAGACCGTTGAATAGTTTGAAGATAGCATAAGAGAATACCTTTTAGTAGAGATGTTTTACTCGCTTATATTTATCTTTATTCGTTGGAAGGATTCCTTTCGTTCTCGTCTTGGTAGTTGCGGTTACAATGTCGTTTGAGGTTTTGACAATCGTCGGCGTACACGTAGGTTAAATAGTTACTTTATTTTGTTTAAACGAAGATAATATAGTTCCTCGATACAAATTATTCTATAATTTGTGTTACAACTGCAGAGATAGTTCTTCCGTCATTTTACTTATGGAATTAGTTCTTTAACTTTATCGCAGCTGCACAACAAATGGGTTTTGACTTGGTAGTACAATCGCGACTAGTTAGAGACTTAAACTGTTTTCGATAGAGATTCGCACGTCAGAGATTCAGAGTTACAGAACAGAGATTCGGAGTTAGACTGACGACTGATGACCTGTTCGTGGCCGAGATTGGACTGCCTGCCTTCGTGGCAGAGATGGGACTGCACTGAGTGGAGTTCCTTCCTTATATAGCGTTGGTCAAGGGAAATCTCCGGGGTTGTGCTTATTGGAAATCATTTTATTGCTTCCTCGTAGGTGAAATGATGTTGGTCCATGTTGTAACCGTAAAATTCGGCCCTCCTAGTATTGGAGTTTCTATCCGGTCGGCGCAATTTGATTGGTATCTCCTTGTATTTCGTCTCTTTGAGAGGTAACTTATTTCTGTCGTTGATGGTGTATATTTATCCCTGGGAGTTGATATTAGGTCGTTGCGTATACGTTGTTCCTTTGAGGGTGACTTGTTTCTTACGTTTACGTTGTGTACTCGTTCGCAATATCAGTTGTGTAGACATGGTGTCGGTGATAAAAATCGTGTCGGCCTGGTAATTGTCGGACTCTTCAAGGTTGCGGCCTTTTGTCGCCTGGAAAGGGGTTCCATTTCCCTAACAGATGTTCTTCATATTGTCCAGATTTATTAGGATTGTGGAGTGAGTGCGGTGAAGCAAAGCGTGACGTAACACAGGGTTGTGTTGATGAAGAAGCGTCAAACAAGTGGTTGAGTTGGGTCGACGTCTTTCCGGAGACTGAAGGTTTTATTATTGCCATATAGGATCAAGTAATCGGCACAAAAACGACCAGAGGTATATCATGAAAGACCCGCTAATAGAAGACGATAAGCGCAGGCGATGTCATCCATGCCCTAAGACGATTCAGCACATCAAGGCGAGATGTCGGCTCCTCTGTCAAGGGGAGTACATAGTTACAACATGGTAGCCAACAGCATTAACCAGTAACTGGCCGTAAACATTACCCAATTACTGACTCGCAGCCACACTACAACTGGACGCCACAGGCAGTTCTGGAAAACGACACGCACAAGATGTATTACGACAGACATATCGTAATGGACAAAACGATGGCTGCAAATAGATCAGATATAACGCTGATCGACAAACGTGTAAACACAACAACCATAATTGACATTGCAATAGCAAACACGAACAACGTGGAGAAGACCATTCGATCGAAAATCCTGAAATACTCGCAACTTGCGATGGAAATAAAGGAGGATGGACATCGTCAGGATAGTGCCAATCGTCTTATCGACAACCGAAATGATACTGAAACTACTCAGCGACGCCCTGCACACCGTCGGGGTCCTGACGCAGACGGCTACGCAAAGGCGGTTATCGCGAAACCTGCTACAGAGCGCGAAAGTTTCTGAGCACCGAGGACACTGGGAATTTCGTGGACGTCAACAACAATAGCTGCGAAAGCGATTTAGTTGGTTAAGACTAATGTGAGACTGACCTGTAAGAAGTTTGTAAGAAATATCCTACTTGACGTACGTCTGTAGGATCCTCATAGGTAACGTCTAGATGCCAAGATTTGTCTAAAGTGTTGATAATGATAATGGCGATAATAAGGATAATGTTGACAATAATAATAATTAATAATAACTAATAACTAGGATAAAGATAATATTAACTAATATAAACTAATAACTAAGAACTAAGAACTAGGTTCCAACTAGACCTAGTCAGGCCCCCCACAACCGGTCCCTCTCGGATGGGGACCAAGGATTAGTTGGGAGGGGCACCCGTATAGAATCCACGGCAACGACTACGGCTCGAAAGCGGCGCCTCGAGTGGACGGAGGAACTCAAGGAGGACCTCATCCGCTGCTGGAGGGATAGCGTACCGTCGCGGCGGAGCTACTTGGCGAGGTTGCAGGCCGAGGAGCCAAGTGCATCCAGAGCTTACACACCTCTCGCAACAACGTCTGCGAGACCAGGCCGCCCGCTTGCGACGACAAGGCTACGATCTCTTGTTTCTACCATCGGAGAGTCCGGCAGGCAGAACCCCCTGGTTGGCGCGCCGATTTGACAGAGGACTGGGAAATAAGGAGGGCGACAATCACTGGGAAATTTTCTCTTCAGTCTGGTTGCCTAGAAGCAGCAAATGAGTCCCTTACGACAGCATTTCCTAAGACTGCTGATCTTCTCACCTTGAACTGGGCTGCGTATCACGCGGCTTTTGCGGCGAAACCTCGGACATTCAATGATAAGGCGGCGTTCGTGGTTAAAACTCGGCGGCGCGATGCACAGGTCCAGAATAAGATCAATGAAGCGGGGAGGTGAGCATTCCGTGTTCAATGTGTGTTAGACTACATTACGGCGGAGAGGGCGCTCACCCCTGAGATCCGAAAAATCGGCTCGGAACTGAAATGCCGTCATCACACATTGAACAAAGCTAATCTTCTTATTGTGAGGAAACGCTACTTAGAGAAGGTGCGGAACCTGGGGGGTTGCAAAGCAATCCTTAGAGAGGCGGCTTGGTCGGGCGTTAGATAACGCCCTCTTCCGTTGGAACCAGGCCGCTGGTTCCGACCACCTACGCCCGCCCCCGACAAACCGCCAACAGCTGTTCAGATAGAGCGGTTTTGAGGAAAACTGTATAGCGAGGAGGGTCATTTCGATGAAAGCACTCCAGCTCTGGGGCGGTTCGGCGCGTTTGGCCGGAAACAGCCGAGTCAGCATAGCGACTGTCTTCCAGTCACGCGGGGTGACGTGGAGAAGGCGGTGGTAGCATGAGGAACTACGCCGCTCCTGGGCCGGATGGGATTAACATGTTCTGGTGGAAGAAATTCACGTGCACCCATATCCATCTGGCCCGCATCTTCTCGTCGTTCATCGATGGGCCGATGCCAACCCTGCGTGGCTGACAGAGGGAAGGACGGTGTTACTCCCCAACAAAGGGGATCTGTCTCGTCCGGAGAACTACCGCCCAATACCGTGTCTAAATGGACTCTGTAAGTTCTTCACAAAGATACTTTATGAGCGTGTTTTGCGCGAGATCGAGCCTGCATGGCGGGAGATACACGAACAAAGGGGATCCATGAGGGGGCTCAGAGGTTGTACGAAGAACCTGCTGGTGGACCGCTGTATCACGCAAGACGCGGTCCAGCACAAGCGTACCCTCTCAGTCCCTTGGATAGACTACCGTAAGGCGTTCGACACTGTCAGTCCCAAACCGATTATACACCTACTCGAACGCTTTTGAGTGAGTCCTTATATAGTGGGAAGCATTAAGCAGCTCGTGCCGCTCTGGAAGACACGCTTCACAGTTAGGACTAGTCAAGGCAACGTGTTTACTGGAGTGGTGGGGTATAGGAGGGGGATTATCCAGGGAGATTCTCTCAGCCCCCTCCTGTTTTGCGTCTCACTATTACCCCTATCAATCGCCTTGCGGGCTGCACACGGGTACGAAGCGGGGGCCTCTGGGGAGCGTGGGCGAGGGATCACCCATTTATTTTATGTAGATGACCACAAGCTATACGCTCCCGGAGATGGGGAGCTCAAACTTAAACATCGTAGCGACGTACACGCGGGCGGCGGGAATGGACCTCAGATTGGACAAGTGCGCTGTTCTTCATCTCAGGAGAGGGAGAGCAGAGGGTGTCGCGGCTGATGTTTGGCTGGGGGACGGCAGCGTCTTCAGACACTTGGACGCCGGATGGTCCAACCGGTAACTTGGCATCGATCAGCGCTCTGTACAAGACGCTGAAGGTGTCAAAGAGACCCTCCGCAGCGGATATGAGCGGCGTCTCAGACGGACCTGAAAATCAGATCTGTCTGGGAAAAAAAAGATCACTGCCACCATTATGCTCGGTCCCGGTCCTGCTCTACTCTTTTGGCGTCGGCAAGTGGCGTAGAGACGAGCTTAAACAGCTGGACATCTGCACACGCAAGATAATGAACATCCAGCGGAGTCTGCACCCTCCATCTTCCACCCCGCGCCTTTACATGCTGCGTCAGAGCGGCGGGCGCGGGCACTTGAGATTGAAGTGTCTTCGTGACCGCATGGTCCTCGTAATAGCAAGCGATGTAATAACGAGCTCGGGCCCACTCCTAGAGATTGTGCACCAGCATGACCTTCATGGGGCGGGGGCTTTTTCTATGAGGCGATAGAGACCCTCGGCTCGGGGTTCCGCCGGCGCCAGCGTGGCGCCTTACCAACAGACTCCGTCGCTTGGTTGCCCAAGTCCCGACATCGGCGGGCAATCAGGGCTGCCGAGCAGACTGTCTTGATTCGGCAGCACGTGGACAGACTCATGCACGGTGTGTTGTTCCACCACATCCAGGAGAAAGGGCTGTCCACCCAGCTGACCTCTTCTTGAGGTCAGCTGGGTTGATGTCCGAGACCGAGGGGTTTATCTGCGCCAGCCAAGACGGAGTTATCAACACCCTGGTCTATCACAGTCGCGTTATGGGTCAGTCTCTGTCGGCCTGCCCGGTATATGCAGTCTCTGGCTATATCCATCGCCATAACGCGGCTCTAAGGGTGTTTTACTATCATCTGCGGCATTCTTATGGAATAGACCGGGAGCCCGTACCGCCTTATTTACCAGGAAATCTTGAGTCCGTTGTCGTGGGCGAGAGGTGCAAGATTTATTGGAACTTCTCGTTCGCGACCATCGGGCTGCTCCAAGCGACTAAGCCTAATGCTGTCCTCTTCGATTTTGACGACAAAACGATATACGTCATTGAGTTCTCGGCTCGAAAGGAAGAGAAGAAACAGCTCAAGTATCAGCCTCTCCTGGCCGAGCTGCGTCGTTTGCACCGGGGATTCAGGGTGACTCTCGTTGTCCTCATCATCGGCGCACTAGGGGGGATGAAAGTCTTTTGTATCGGGCCTCGCTGGCATACCGGTTTGCAAACCCGGTGTCCGGTTGCTAGCGGGTCGGATGCAGAAGGTGGTCATACTTGGATCCCTCCGTTTACTCAGGCAACACGATTGTGGACTGCGGCAGCCACTCACCCTCTGGCTTGAGGGAGCGGCTATCGCAGAGCGATATATTCGACTTTTCGCGCTCCTTCTTGACTAGGCGGCAGCCGAGGTGGTGTCGGAACCCTCGAGTGTCGCCCAGCGTTATTGTTCTGGTCTAGATTAAGACCGAGCCCAACCCCCGGGGGTAGGTGAATGTTTCCCAGTGCAAACTCAGGAAGTGGGTTGCCCGGAACAATAAAGTCTATTAATTAAAAAAAAGATACTCATAAGTGATAATAAGGCCAATAATAATAAGATAATGATAATGGTGGTGATGAGAATAATAAAATGATAATAAGGTGATGATAAGGATAATAATAAGGTACACGTCTAGTGAAAAATCTATGTAGTATGGTGGGGCCCTATATGAAATAAACGTTGACGTTTAAAATCTTTAAACGACTCGGATGTAGGCATTCAAGGGGGGGGGGGGGTGCACAACACAACGGAAATGATTATCTTTAATTTCATGCGCTTTTACATTTTAAATATAACCACTCATATTCGCAAACTGTCAATATACAGCCTCTAGACCAAATTCCGAAAAAAAATCCCTAAAGTTGAAGGCCGATGTCGACCAAACCAGCGTAAGTGTGAGAGATAGATGGTTTTGGATGACTGAAATTTCGACAAAATTAAAATTAAAAAATACCACCCGGTCGTTATAAGACAAAAGGCTTGTTTGTTTTTGCTCGAAGTCCAATTCGTCCAAAAGAAATCTTGTCGGCAGGATTTTCATCGTCCGGGCGATGTGATATATCTACGTGAACGATATTTCGTATCCAGCCCTTTTTCTTATTTCCGATTAATTTCGTTCGAGTGGCGCAAGACCCCGAAACGATACAATTCAGAAGTACCGGCGGTTGTGAATTGCACAGTGAGTCTCGTTGTTGTTTCTATTTGCCGTTAAGGCACGTTGTGGCGATTCGCCAAAGGCGCGTCGTCAACGTGACACGAAAAATGAAGAAGCCGGGCGCGGTACAGAAAACGCGGCTCCGAACGGAACGAAATACGGGGCGAGAACGAAATTGGAGTGACACGTTGCGTTGCTCGCGTTGCGTGTCAACGCTACGCGCGGTGCTTGGCTCACGAACGAAGCGAGCCAAGCTCTTCGTACGCACGTGCATGTTGGTAGACTTTTTTGTGTGCGGGCAAATATATACATATATCTGCGCACTTGCATGTGGTTTTTTTTGCATTCAGAGGTGCGTTGCGAGTGCAAGAGAGGTCAAGCGTCGCGACGCTACGTATGCGCGTCAAACGGAATATATATTCAGAGACGTGCAACCGTCGAGACTCTGGCCAAGTAAAAGTTGATGACTCTCGACGGCACAGAAGGGAGTCCCTGTACAGAAATCACGCCAACTGTCAGGAATTTGGAATTATTTGGTCATATCGTCGTGAAGCCGATTGACTTGACTCGACATACGATCGACTCGAAACAATCTCGGAATTGAATAAATTCGTGTTAAGGCAAACGTGAAAGTCGGCAAAAATTCTGTTGCGGACTTTTATGGAAAATAATTTAAAAAATTGGCGACAAAAATAAGACTCCCGTCTTGAATACAACGGCGAATACATTTTTTCCGAAATATTGATCGCCTCTGAGATGCGTCAAGGAAGGAGTTCCCAATTATCGGTACTTGGCACACCTTGCACTTTTTGCAGTAACACCTAGGGACCTTATAGGACAGGTAATCTCGCCTCCCGATGCTAAAACGTCATCGATATCAGGGTGCAGATATAAACAGTGGGGTGCCAAAGTTTTGAGCCAAACAGTTTCTTCGAGGTAGGGGAGGCCGGGGTTCAAAGTGCTGGGGGTACGTTGTTCCAATACGCATAGTTTCGCGAATAATAGAGATAGCAATAAGTGTCAAGTGCGTCACAAAAGGTCCTACCACCCGCTGTTTCGACAGCCATTTTAGTGACCCCGGAACGGTGAGTAAGAGTTGTTGCCGCTTGGAAGAACAACTTACCTCCGGCACTTTGAACCCCGGCCTCCTCTATTTGATAAAATATTTAATTGCTCTAAAATGTATGATATACTATCTTTGAACACACTGCCACATATATAGTGCATCAATTGCCGACTTTTTAAATAAAATAATTTTCTATTTATTTCGGTAAGAGATATTGGTCCGTGTTCCAAAGTGTTGCGCCGGGTTTTTGTGTGATTAAGTAGAAGGATATTGTGGACGTTGAGAAAACTGCTGTATACAGCTCTCAAGAGCTGCGAGATGAAAATCTTGTTGATGTCAGTAGACCTACAATAACTCGACGTCCTAAAGAAGTAGGACCCATACGGCGGGCTAGTATTGAAGCACTATCGATCAGTGCAGAAAGTAAAAAGGCGCGATTGACATTCGCAGGGAAATGTTGTCACTGAAAGCCCGAAGTGGACAAAAGTTCTATTTTCTCACGAATAGGAGTTTCACCTATTCGGAAGTAATGGCGGAAAGTACGTAGGGCTTCCAAAAGGTCAATATATTATAGTGAAGGTAAAGATATCAACTTCCTGTCGTGAAACATGGCGGGGGGTAATGTCATGGTTTGGGGAGAGAGTTCGTCCAATTGCGTTGGTTCATTGGTCAAGATCGAGGTTACTCTAGACGCCACAATGTACTGGAATTAATTAACTCAGCATAT
The DNA here is from genome assembly GCA_963210295.1 of Ophion ellenae. Taxonomy (NCBI): domain Eukaryota; kingdom Metazoa; phylum Arthropoda; class Insecta; order Hymenoptera; family Ichneumonidae; genus Ophion; species Ophion ellenae. The sequence continues at coordinate 11,654,807 of OY723391.1, forward strand.
GCTACCGTATGCAACACGGCAAATGGCTTGCGGTTGAATTTTTCCACAGAATAATGATCGGAAACACTCTTCGAAACTAGTAAAACAGTGGTCTTTTCCCAAGGAAGTTCGTGTTTTTGACTGGCCCTCGCAATCACCGGAGTTAAATGTTATTGAGCATTTATGGCAAGAGCGCAAACTACTCGTCGGGAAAAGGACACTCAAATACGAGGGAACGATGTCAAGATCTTCAAGATCAATGGTTGGAAATACCCCAGGATCGCATTTCTGAATTAATTGCACCGATGTCTCTCTGTTGCGCTGCTCGCATTCCTTCTAGGAGCATGGCGACGAAGTGCTCGGTTCGAAAACCCAGATAACAATGTTTTTTTCAGTATTACAGACGAAATATATTACCTTTTGTACTCCAAAATACTTGGCGCAATACTTTCGAACCGTTGATAATATAATTGTGCCAAAACGTTACTTGTTTTGAGTAATTATACTTTTGTAAAATTCATCTGATTAAAAAACATATAGAACCCTTTTGTTCATAAATGTGTACATCTCCATGATTGTTATATAGATATGTAATATGCAATAAAAACTCTTTACGTCCACAGTTTTGCACGCCACTTTATATATCACCCGATTATGTTCATTTTTGTACGCGTTGTATACGTAATGGAAATTGAACATTGTGGATGAACGATTAGATCGGTAGAATAGTATTTATATGGACGTGCTATAATTCCAGAAATCTTTGAGCCGGAGATATTCTTCTTTCATCGGTTTGTCCTTGATTTTGGAGGTGATCTTTTTTCGACGTCGACACTTCCAGCGGCTAACTGGACAACAGATCGCCCCCCCCCCCCCCCCCCCTCGAATCCCTATAACTTTTGTGCGAATATTTTTTCGAGGATAAATATTTTTTTTAGGAGTGAAAGCTTTTTGAGAGTCTTCATCGTTCCACATTGGTATATCCTTCGCAAATACGTTTTTTCTCCAAATTAGTTAGTGCGGCGACGCCAGCGCGTCTCTTCATTTGTTTATATAAATTCTCTACACGCTATGATGTATGCTTGTACAATAAAATAAGTGCATAAAAATATATAATCGTGAAAGTCGTGTGTGTGTGTGTGTGTGTGTGTGTGTGTGTGTGTGTGTGTGTGTGTGTGTGTGTGCGCGCGCGTGCGCGCGCGTGTGTGTGTGTGTGTGTCCATGGGTAAAATGAAGAATATGTGTTGCAAACATTTTTCCGTGGACGCTTTTCCCTTCTGTATAAACATATTGAGGAGACAAATCTGAGGAGATTTTCCGATTCAGCGCAAGAGTGTTTCGGTGACTTCGAACGGGAGATGTTCGAAAGATGATGCCATTCGATCCTCCCGATCTTGGCTTTTATATATATATATATATATATATATATATATGGTATGACAGAGTGGAAGAGAGGGAGGGAGAGGAAGATATATCCTCTCCCTCCCTCTCTTCCCCTCTCCCATACTATTTCTCCTCCCCTGCTCAAACTGTTTTCCTTCGAATCCCGACGTCGTTGTGACACTTGACATGAGCCCGCAGTCCCGCGGAAATGTGCCCTTGCATTTATCAGCTCATATAAAGACGAGAAATCTTGGGGAATAGAGGATTTGCCAGGGTGACGGCCACAGGGCGATCTGTAAGGAGGTTGAGGAAAGGGATATTCGAGAAAGGATTTTCCCGCTCGGATTCACGGGAGCGATAGTAGTGTACTGCTGGGACGTTAGATAAGCGAAATCGAAACCCTCTCTCCCTCTCTGTCGTTCTCTTGATCTTCTTCACTCTCTTTCTGGGTGACATCTCGTAACTAGAGATAAGGATACGTGCCAGGAATAAGAAATGAAAAGGGGAATACACCGGTTCGACCGAACCCCACTACCCCCTTGACACCTCACTCACTATCTTATTCCACTGCCTTATTCGGCATATAACACATCAATGCACCATATGCCGTATAAAATGTTACACACGATTTATTCTGAAAGTGTGCCCGTTAATTTTCTAGCGTATTTACATGTTAAGCAGTAGATTTAGCACGGTTTTATCGATTAATCGAACGAAAGATTCACCAAGAAAATGAATACGGAGGAATTTTTTTATTTGTTTTTCTTTTGATAAAATATGGATGTGTCGAATCTGATCTTATATATTAATCTAAATGCACTGAATTCATCTGTGAATCATTATAACTGACTGATTAGCAGCCCTGTCAATACAATCTGAAACTGTGTCAATGTCTATTCGCTACTACGTTCCAACACTAGACATTTTTATTCCATTAACAAGTTTTTTTTTAAATTTGAATGTTTTACGCATTTAGTATATATTATATGTTGCAAAACAAACGAAATACGAACGAACGAAAGAACGAACGTCCCGTTCGTTCATCACTATAACGTATTCTAGCCTCGCAGCTTCCGTGTTTGAAATATTCATGAGAGCCCGAGAAAGCCTCGCCGCGCCAAGATCGGTATACCCAAATTCCTCGAAACGAAGTGTTCCATAAAACACTGTCTTTCATTTATGGCACGCCTAAAAATATCGAATTTCCAGACCACGGAAAAGAGGGGAATCGACAAGTTCTAGTCTTCATTTGCAAATTTACGGCTTTGATATTAAAAAACAAAAGCAGAAACAGCATAAAAATTATACGTTCCGAAAATAAATTTCAGAAAATATGTTAGATTTAACAAATCGAAGCGATAAAAACTGGGGTAGGTGCGTAAATTAAGTTTTATTTCTTACATTTTATTATTCCACAATTCTGCACAATATTTTGATTTAGAGAAACAATTCATTATTCAGGATAAAGATTTTTATGATGTTGAGGTTTGCAAGATTTTTCGGCAAATGTAGGCGTCGAAAAGTGCTCAAATATTTGTATTACCCAAATGCTCAATTTTTTTGTGAATGAAAATTACGATCGGCACTCCGGTACCTCGGCACCAATATGCGCAAGTGAATTTTTAAGCTATTTGTACAGTAAAACTACTGAAATGGCAGGTTGAATTCGTACATGTGCGCGTTGTCAATTCTTTATTGAAATCGATACTGGGCAGTCGAGGAGGACCATCAGCTCTGCTTAATATAACGCCGACTGCGGAGTACCTCTCGTGCTCGTTCGTCTTCTCGTTCCTTTTAGCTATATATGCTTCACGTTAATGTTACTGTGCGGATAGTGAACTTGACGAAGTATGAACGCTTCGGAACGTTGTGCGTTTTGTTGGTCTTGAGCTCTTATACATGCGCGCGCGCGCACTCATGTGTGTGTGTTTATTTAGAGAGAGAGAAAGAGAGAGAGAGAGAGAGAGAGAGAGAGAGAGAGAGAGAGAGAGAGGAGGGAGAGATCGTCAGGACCGCGTGCGTCCCTTAAAGGAATATGAAACACCTCCGTCTGTCTTTCGCATTGCTGTCAGTGCCACTCTTGTTATCTCTCTCGCTTTTACATCTGTTCCGTATCCCCTTAAAGTCTGAACTTACATTTTTTTCGAGTGTGTACATATATATATGACTATGTATATATGTATACGGTCGACAATCTTGAGTCTGAATCATTGCCCCGACAAGCATAAACTGTGGACGAACACCTCGCGTGATCATGGAGCAACAACCCACGCACGATAGTACGTACGATACTTTGCCTGTTTTGCACTATAAACTATATATACAGGGTATTCAATTTTAATCGAACAGACCAAATAAATTGAGAAAATGAAGTCGGATGAAAGAAACCACTAAAACGAAGCTCATTGAAAACCTTAATGGGCAAATTTACCGGGAATGTAAAAATAAAAATTTTATCGACGCACCTATGAGACTCGCGATGACAAAATGGAACGCTCAAAAGACAAATACCTTTTGTGTTTTGTGTACTGGAATGGCGCCCTTTTTTCTTCGTTAGTTTCGTTTTGAGATCCACCAGTTCTTTGTGGAACGAAACTGTATGTTCAATAAAAAAATAATACAGCTTATAGCAAGATATCGTAAACGCGGCGATAAAAAAGGTGACTAATTTGGATTCAACTGCATTTCCGCGATTTTTTGGAGTGTTTTATAAAGATGAGACACCCTATATCTACTGTAGTATATGCGATAGAACACGAGAGATACACTACACGAATGGCACGATCTATTCACTCTTCGGCTACATCGTACCAATATATGTATATATTTACATTTACTTATAAATTTTCCAGACATAAATATATCTGTAAAGTTTATATGCAAATGTGGACGTAACATACGATTCTACGTCCGTGTTAAATTGTGTTTGCGATTTCGATCATGCAAGCACACATATGAAGACACACAAATGTATGTACGTGAAGAAAGGTGATTTTGATGGCTTCGAGGAACGTTCTTATAGCCTATCGTCTCCATACTCTATTCTACGTAACCCCCAATGTATTTAAAATCATCTTTAGACGAATCTATGTATATCTATATGACTAACTCACTGATTCAGTGACATATTCATATTCAACGCCTAGTCTCCGAACGCCTGGACCAATTTTCAGATAGATCTCTTCGGCCTCGGCGTTTTTCTTTTCGAAAATGTTTTCATCTCGAAGTATGAATTATGGGTGAAATAATTTTTATTGAAATTTTGACGAAACGTACATATATGGCGAGAATTTTGATTGTCATTCTCCAAAGGGATGAAAACGGTAGGCTTTCTGAAGATGGTATAGTTCTGCTTGCTAATGAGGTTCATATTTATATAGGTATTGAAGGGCGTGGAACGATTCGTCATTCAAACATGACTTAGTCCTCTTCATTCTGTGAGAAGCTACATGTCTTTTCAGATATGTGAACTCAATACCTGCAATTTACGTATAAAATCTTCAATGCATTCTCCTTCCTTTAACTTTTCTTTTTCGTGGAGTTTTTCATGCGTTTCATTGGCATTGAAAAGTGTTGATTCAGTCGGGAAGTCATTGCAGTTCGTCTAGAATTACCCGTATATACAGGCCGTCCCAGAACTGAATGCGTTCTCTGTCATGGGGGGTTGGGGGTGAAATTCTGAGTCGATTGATATAAGCATGTGTGGGTCTTAGATCAACCCCTAAATTATTATTAATTTTTGAAGGCGGGCCAATCAGGTGCGCCCGATGAACCAGCGTATCGCTCACCAACGTACGCCGGCACATCGGGCGCACCTGATTAGCCCGCCTTAAAAAAATTAATAATAATTCAGGGAATGATGTAAGACCCACACATGCTTATATCACTCGACTCAGAATTTCACCCCCAACCCCCCATTTCAAGGAACGCATTCAATTCTTGGACACCCTGTAGAGTATGGCGCATGCATAGAGATATATCAAACGTATTTTTACGCGACAACTCGGTACGTGCTCGGGAGGTATATCCACAGGATTTGGTATCCGATGTATGGATACTAACGCGGGTCTTCACCAAAAAAGAGCTCATGCGCTGGTATCGTTTCTCATGCCACACGCGCGCGCGCGCGCACACACACACACACACACACACACACACACACACACACACACACACACACACACATCTAGCTAGATATTCCAAACGCGTATATTTTCTGTAGCAATTCTATCCATCTGGTAGCCCTTAAGAAATGCATGGACTGTTTGCAAACAAAGAGGCCACGTCCGCTGAGTTTCAGCATGTTGAAAACTTGTGAGTACAACCTTCTTCTTTCTCGGCAGCAACTGATGGTATCATTTCGATGTAGTCGCATCACCACTTTCACCAAATGAAATATATTTCGCACACACGTCGAGAATAAAGTGAAATGCCTCGCATTTTTGGGTCTTCTCTTTTACCTGTTATTCACCTGCATCGCGTCACGATTTTTCCGTAAAAATGAACATTTACGTCTCGTCTGAAACGCCAAATAGACATTTATCACTCGTTGAAAACGTTTTTGCTTTGTAGTTTTATTTTTTCGTCTTAGTTTCTGGATTGTTTTGCTCATTTCTCTCATTACTATTCCGTTTTTTACGTTGGTTTAGAATCAAGTTTTGTTTTGCATCAAATGTGCATTTTCCATTCGACTTGATCGATATCCATTTGTCGGTTGAACGATTCGCGGATTCCGTCGGGTCAATTTTTTCGAGCTACGAACACATTGAAAGGAGAAGAATTACGTTTGATCAACAATCTCCGTAATTTCCATAAATAATGCTTCCAGGAGTATTCACGATTTCTGACAAATTGCATTTCTACGCGATTATTAGTTTGACAAAAATCGTTCATTAACATGCGAGTCGATTCTCTTGAGCTAACAGTTATTGTTTTTAAAAAAGTCATGTACAATGTCCCCCGATTATTTCTCGTATCCGATGTATTTTCAATATCGCCAGATGCATTTTTTGGCAGCAACTATATTAGCATTTCCTTTTTCCCATTATAAGAGTGTAAGTGCGTATTATTGTTAATTAATTATTGATTGGTTATTGGGCGGTGGTCAGTGAAACGTGAACAGTACTGAGGTACTTTGCATATCACTCAATGTCCTCGTGTTAATGTGTAATTTCAATCAGAAGCAAAAATACGGGGATTTGGTGGGCGGATTGATCGTCCGGTATGTAACGCGTCGAAATTAATAACCAACTAGGTGGTTAATTCTCTCGCCATTCTCGTCTCCTCGACGGATCGCTCTATATATATTTACTCCATTGCCGGGTGTTTCCCCCTCAGCACATTTGTTTCAGCCAAACGTTCCAGCGACGCTTATGATTTGCAATTCCCGCTTGTGTATATGCATCGTAAACGAACAATTGTGAAAATCGTCGCGTTCTTCTTCGTTTCTCCTGCTGTAATATTCGCTACTCGTTAACGGTTAAATTACCCGCCTCGCATTGCAACCACGGGTCGAGAGAGGTAGGGAGAGGGATAATGCTCGACAACACTTTTCGTGCCAATGGCCGGGGGGAACGTCAACGTTAAACGTAATTTTGGATAGCACCGTTATTGCTATCATTCACCTACCGTTATCAAGTCAAGGAGCTCGGATATACGTGCGATCAATATCGGCAATGCGCTTGGCTCAAACATTGTTTGAATCATTATATTACGAGTGTATTCACGAACTTTAGGGAATTGCACTTCTGTTATTGTTTCATAAACTTCTTATCACATTCCATTAGAATTTGCTTGTTTGAATTTGTTATCGAGTTCCGTCTGAGTAACCTTCTCGGAATACGGTATTAGGAAGAAAAAAATGCGTTTGCGGAGGGCATGGTACATTTTGCGCGTACACGGAAAGGGTGGCGGTGAAAACTTCGTATAGCCAAATATTATATAACGGCAAAGATTTCGAAATGACAGAATTATAAACTCAAAATAACGAAAGTTAAATTATTCGAAATGTTATCCTTCGACCGATGACGAAATCGAAAAACCATTACACCATAGTACTCATTCGAGAGCTCATTTTTTCGGGAATATGTATTCAGATAGTCTGCAGTTTGAGTCCTACAAATATAGATTCTAACAATCTACGACATTCATATCTCTAAAATAAAAAAGTATGTATCTAATATTGGTAATACCATCTATAACAAAAAGCTATATATCGAAAATACAAACTACGAATGTGTAGATCTTCGTTACCCAAATTATCGATGGTTGAAAATAACGAATATCTCAATAGCGGACATGGGATGACTGCTTTACCCGACTGACCTCCAGCGCCATCTGCCAAGCTTCACTCTAAAGCGCAAGTAACGTATTGCTCGATCATAAGTTTTCGCTATCCGGACTGTTCTCCTTTTCGGACTATCGCTATTTTTACTGATCGACTTTTTGGCCCCTCGCTTTAACGAATTCGAAATTGTAAACCATCGTAATATTTACAATTCGATGATTTGTCGTCTCAAATTGTTTGGTGTGTTTATACCGGAAAGTCGATATTATATATTTCATTATTTTGTTAAATTTTATATTGGTTTTCGCTATAAATCAATTTCGAGATATTTGTATTCACAATTTTTATTAATTATTTTACAAACTATTATAAGATTGATCTATCGATATTGGAACGTTCGTCGTTAATGAATTCGAAATTTCGGTTCTTCTGAATATTGATCGATCGAATTTCCGACAGCCACGTCACGGAAAATACCGGCGGAGCAACATAATCAAGTCTGGTGGCAGAATTTTTCAAATTCATAGAGAACTGTCGAAGAAAAGTAGAGAGATTGGTGGATTTATTTACTTATTCATTTATGTATTAGATTAGCCTTAGTTAGATACCTTCGGGGCAAAGGTGGTATGAGCACAATGGATTACAATTTCCGCTCTCTCCATTATAGAACAATAAATATCGAGAAACATTATACCGCCACATGGGATCATACTATATCTTATATTATTGTAAACAGTCGCCCAGTATCACGCAAACAAGCCTCAAATAAGAATTGAATACGACAACTGGCAAAAAGTATGAAAAATCGTACAGAATTTTTTTTTTAATCATACCACAGTTCTAAACCATCATACCCACATATAGAAATAAATACAACACCATTGAAAACCGTATAAAAGAGGTGGGAACAAAGAGGGAGAGTACGATGTAACTTAGTAAAAGAGTACCGATATTAGAGGGAAACTTTTGTGTAGCTTAGCTAATTAGTTTAAATCGTTTCGTCCTTTCCTAAGCTTATCTAATGCATTAGATACAGACACGCACACACGAATGAGTTTGTGCTCCATTGGACCTGCAAGTGCTTCTATTTGCTCGACAATTCATATAGTTACATCGTAAGTACAAAGAAAGATCAAATGGTACATAAAACAACATTTCTTTTTGAGTTGACGTTTACTGTTCTTGCTAGAACGATGTGACATCAAATATTCTGTTGGTCGTCATTGCTGCCTTCGTTTCATTTACTACAAGTACTTTGATATAAGTAGGAAAGTCCATTAAAAAGGCCAGATGGGGAGCGAAAAAACGGTGTGGGTACCCAAATAAATAGATAAATTGCTCTCTCGAATGAAAGAAGAAAGTTGCCTAACTACGAACTGTTGGAATTGGAAGCAGGCGAACCAGGCGTTCAATGACTTGTGCCTCGTTTCGATTAATTACTCATACTTGCCTGATACTTGTACAACGCTTTGTAAAAGTTGCTTGCTCCTATCTATGCATTGCCATAATGTTTCCATATTAAATAGCCCTGTTTGGTATAACAAAAAAATTGGACAATGGCGCTCACGCATAGAAGAATTCGCAGAGATATACGAATTAGTCAGTACGCAACAAAATTTTGCACAACGTTGAAGTTTGCATCGCTGAAATGCAACGAAAATTCTTTTTCATTTGATTTCTTTAATCTTTACTATGATCCGAATGGGTTGTTTTTTGTAATGTTAGCTTGCGGATCTTCAATGCCGATCCGAAAAGAAGTCTGAGTTATTTTCCTTGGCCCCGAACGTGCAAAAAAATGATGTGTTTAAAAACTTAATTTTCGTTGCACTCCAAAGATGTCAGTTTCAACGTCATGATTTTCCCAATGCTAACTGCCCGCTATCGATGAAGCTCCGACGAATATTTTGGGATTTCCGAAAAACATACGCGGTCGACCGGAAAGTATCCAACCATGTGCTGCAACGAGAGAAAGCGTTAATTCTGGTCAATGGCAATAACATCCTCTTTGAAGTACTCATTAACGTCAACCTTTTTCCAGCGATCCTCCCACTTGCAGCAACACTCCTTGCAATCAGTTTTTCGAGTAGCTAACAGCTACTTGTCACATTTCTTTTTATTACCACTATGCCATCGTATCTGCCCAGATAAGACAGTTGTGATCATCACGCCGTGCATACAATTGATAAAGCAAATTTTACAGCATATTGACTACATGTCATGATGCAAAGCTGTGAACTCATTTAGTATAGTGAATGTACAAAGCATTTTGATCTCAATATGTCGTTTACAAATGCATCGTACGTTTGAAGCACGTTGAACTCATATCGCTGTGCTCAAGTGTCCACAATTAATATCTGCAAATTTTACGTCATATGGAAGTCATCCAATGACTTGTGTTGATGAATTCACTGGGTTAGCACTGGTAGTAGACATGCCATGCAAGCAATATGACGGCGATATGCATGTTTGTCAGTGATACATTCGATGGGCGCAACATGACGGCGATATGCGTGTTTCGCAGTGATACATCCTATGATGGCCATATGCATGTTTCTAAGTGATACATTCGTTGAGCGCAATATGACGGCGATATGTATATTTTGTCAGTGATACATCCCAGGAGCACAATATGATGGCGATATGCATGTTTCTCAGTAATACATTCCATGACGGCAATATGCATGTTTTCAGTGATACATTCGGTGAGCGCAATATGACGGCGATATGCATCCAAATCCAGAATGATACAAATAGGCAGACACAAAGAAAGTTTGCACAAGTGTTAGAATGTCTAGGTAGGTAGCGCGCTCAGCTATCGAATTAGAAGACGTGGTTCACACCGTAGGTAGGTACAAAATTTAACTAGGCAGAATACGTTTTAATCCATTTATCATATAGGCAGGAACATAAATCAAGCGTATGGGGATATAAAAGTCCTGCCAGGATTGGAAAAAAAAACAGATTTTTTCAATCAATATTTTTGGATTTTTTTATTTTTCACACTATGACACTCATATGAGTTCCGTATGAGTACAGCATAGTTACGTCACGCTATGCCGCTAATATGAGCTCCGTATGAGTACAGTATAGTTACGTCACGCCATGCCGCTAATATGAGCTCCGAATGAGCACAGCATAGTTCCGTCACGCCATGCCGCTAATATGAACTTCGTATGAGTACTACAGTTTCTTCACGCCGTGACACCCATATGAGCCCCATATGCACTTACTTATTGTTAGATATTCTTGAGCCAAAGGGGGTAGCCGGTTAAGGGGGGTCTGACGGCCCCCACCGAGTTTGATCGAATCGACCCAAAAACCTGAAAGAGGGCTGAAAAACAAAATTTTAGAGATATTTTTTAACCCGCTAAACCCTTATGAAAACACCATAATCGCAAAAAATGCGTTTTTTTTATGTTTAATTTTTTTTCGAGCTTTCAAATGCATTTTAAAGCGGTTTTAACACAACCAAAATTTTGTTTCAGATGTGTAGACATGCCCTGAATTTTTCCAGATTTTTTCGTAAAGTTAAATCATGTGCAACATAATTTTAATGGCATAAAAACCGTAAAAAATCGTCATTTTTTGTATTTAATGCTATGGTTTTTATTGACGTATTAATGGTAAAAAATCGTGCACCATAGCATAGAAAGCTACTATCTTCCTCTACAAAATGACGCTAATTGGGCTCAATTCGGTCGTCTCTAGCGTCCGAAAATCAAACTTGAATAAATTCCGTTTTTATAATTTGAGCATTTTCAGTTACGAAAATGACACAAAATCATATTTTTCAATTATTTTACTTAATAAAAGTACATTTTGGGGTTTCTGAGGTCGCCGATTACAAATTTGATGTCAAACAGCTAACAAAAAAAAAAAATTACACATGTCATCAAATGAAAATGGTATTTGCTATTTCGGTTTTTTCAATAATTAAAAGTCATTGTATTTTAAAAAATCTATTTATTTATAATAATATTACATACATTCATCTAATATATACATTAAACAGACACAAGTAATACATACATTGCAACATGATTGTTATGTTGTTAATCTTCGTCACTGTGTTCTTCAATAACAGGTTCGACATTATCAACGTGAAATAGATTCGTTAGAATTTGAGCTGGGCGGATGATTTTGGACAAATACCGTGCATGACTTAAAAAGTAAATGATTGTTGCAACGTGGGCACAGCAACCAACAGTTCTTAGCCCATTTGCACAATCACATACGTAGTTTTTTATACCGTTATATCCAATACTGTTAGGGTCGTACTGAACGTAACATCTGTATACTTTCTTGTTTATATGTCTTGATTTAACTTCACATTTCAAAATGGTATCGTCCTCCAACAAGTATTGCATATTCAAAAGTCCTTCTTCGGTATACATTTCAGCTAAGTATGAAACAGTTTGCGATAACTGGTACGAGCCAGTGAAAAGGATCTTCAAATCTTGCTCTGTCATTTCCGGAAAGTCTAATACGTCATTTGATGTTAACGGTTTGAAGATCCTTTTCTTCCTATTCCAGTTTTGTTCTTCCACAACTTTCGCTAAAGAATTGTCAACGTCTTTTCTTTTCAACATTTGCTCGGCAATTTGATCTTGTAAATCGGTATCGCAATTCAGTCTTTTTCCAAACTCATTAACCAAAAAATTCGCTACTTTGCAATAAAGCATCGCTGAATCCAACATGTTGTTGTTAAACTGATTATGCAAGAGTTTGAATTTACTACCGATTATACCGTGGACAGCCTCTACCACCCACCTCAATTTCGTAACAAATCGACTTTCGTTTGCTTCATTTGTTGGAAGTTGCTTTCTTTTGCCTTTCAACGCTGGCATCAACACAACGAACCCTTGAGATTCTAACCAATCTTTGACGTCTCTGAACCCCCTGTCAAGTATAAAAACATCCCCTTTTTTGAGGATTGATCTCAAGCCGTTCGGATCACTTAGTACATGTTGTAAGATTTTCGCATCATTCACAATTGCTTCGTACGGTCCGTAAACATCTATTACATATCCATCTGTGGCACAAACTGTGAAGGGTTTACAGAGTGGACACTTTTTCTGACCAGAGAAAGATTTTTTTTGGTAACAATTATTACTAATTTTTTGGTGTCGAAGGTATGAACCATCAGCAATCAAGAGCAGGCGATCTTCAAATCCGTGTAATTTTTTTACGTAAGGCGACGTGTGATTAGCAATTAAATCTTCGCGAGAACATGCCCGAGCTCCGAAACGAAGTGGAAAGACGTCTTTCGCGAATGAATCCAAAACCGATTTGCAATAAGCAGATACTAGTTGTTCAGATTTGATATCGAAAATTGACGCAGTGATTGTGTTGGAATTTCCAGTTCTTAATTTAAAAAGGAATATTAAAAGAGCTTGATTAATACTGCGATTTTGAGAATTTCGCAAAGTGACCAACATGTTTTTTAGAGTCTTGATTTCTGCAACTGTGTATCCAGTTGGCGATTTTATGCGCTCTGCCGATAAATTGTAATCATCTACTCTGTCTAAAATACTGTTGTCGCATTTTTTGGACAGTGCATCCAAAAATAATGCCAACTCTTGAGAACTGATAGTACAAGTATTCGAAAATATTTTCAAGTTTGAAATTTCGTCAACGTACATACGTTCACTGATAAGATGTACAGGACAACAGCGATTGCCTTTTGGAATGAAAATTCGTGAACTTATAAATACCTGTAACCTCGCTTTAAACGGAACAACCGGAGATGTCGTAATTGGAGTAAGACATACGCAACAACATTTGTGAGTCGCGGTAACTCTGTTGAAAGGCATCTCGATCATTTCATAGTCCGGTTCTCTTGGACGAAGAACGTAAGGAGGGTCCTTAGAAGATTGTGATGACAGTCCTGTGGAAGATCCAGACTCCGACCGTGACAATTGTTGCGAAGACTGTTCCGAAGATTGTTCTGTGTCATCTGATACTGTCAAATTGGAGAGTGTTGATGAATGTCTCTCTACAGGATCGACAGAATTTTGTTCGCGATCAACATCTGGCAGAGGATTTTCCTCGGGATTGACGTTTGGCAGAGGATTTTCTTTGGGATTAAAATCCAACTGAAGATTTTCTTCAGGATCAGAATCACTGCTCGTCGATGGTGAAACCGTTCGGGATTTAGCGATTGCGGAACGACACAGATGACATAAAACGTCACCTTTCTCTACTCGTTTACCTAGTAGTTTAGTATATAAGTGTACGTCATCATCTGAAGAAATGGACTTCTGTTTTCCGGTATCATAACGCAACAATCTGTTGCATCTTATGCACCTTTCACCAGCCGTACATTTTCGTTTTTTCGGTGGCATCGCACAGTTTTTCCTAAAGAAAAAAAAAGAACATTGTTATTTTTTTATTATGATTAACAAATTATTATTTTTTTTTTTGAAAAAAATGAAAAAAGTAACTGAAACCCGGAATAAAAAAAAACCATAATTAAAAAAACAAATAGAACAAAAGTAACGAAAATCGAAAGTACATTAAAAATTGTAAATCAAAACAAAAAAAATGTTGAAAACATCGGTAAACAAAACAGAAATAAATTATTGTATTCCAAATCATTTTTTTATTGAAATATCGTTTCGTCTTAGTTTTGTTTTTTTTTTTGCTTTTTTTTAATTCTTTTCATGTGAGTGAACTAAACAACAACTTGAAGTTGACGGCCACCTTCTGTACGATTTCAAGTCGACTATGAGGCAAACGATTATAGATTGAGGTTATGATTATAAATCAATTTTTATGTTGATTGATATTTAAATTGATATTCAAACTCACCTTAGAATACTGCTTCAATCACTTCGTGTTGAGATAGGCAGGTTAAACGATAAATTAAAAAAACGCTGTTAACAAAACAAATAGATTTGTTTAACGGAGCAGAGCGCGTCGCATGACGTGTGTACTGGACGGCGGCTGAACACAGAGAAAGAGAGACCGCGTGGAGCGGGGTTCTCGATGCGTCAGTGCGTAGTGGGCATGCGCAGTACCGTGCGGAGGGGCATACGAGCCTAAGGCCCACGTGGGTACGGTGGCCTTAGGCACTCGGGTACGTGGCTTAATAAGGTACAAGTTGGGACTTTCTCCGCCAGGTGACAGTTTAGTCGGGGAATTCCAAATTTTTTTTCTGAATAATACGTAATTTTTTGTTTGTTAATATAACTATTGACAGCTGTTACGATTAAAAATTCGTGTATAAGAATGAATTTATAATCAGCGACCTACAAAATCCTTATTAATATCGTTCCCATAGCTTTTTTAAAAAATTTCAAAAATTAAAATATTTTTTCTTCGTTTTGACAGCTGTCATGTGACAAAACTAATTTTTGACATCAAATTTGTAATCAGCGACCTCAGAAACCCCAAAATGTACTTTTATTAAAAAAAATAATTGAAAAATATGATTTTGTGTCATTTTCGTAACTGAAAATGCTCCAATTATAAAAACGGAATTTATTCAAGTTTGATTTTCGGACGCTAGAGACGACCGAATTGAGCCCAATTAGCGTCATTTTGTAGAGGAAGATAGTAGCTTTCTATGCTATGGTGCACGATTTTTTACCATTAATACGTCAATAAAAACCATAGCATTAAATACAAAAAATGACGATTTTTTACGGTTTTTTTGCCATTAAAATTATGTTGCACATGATTTAACTTTACGAAAAAATCTGGAAAAATTCAGGGCATGTCTACACATCTGAAACAAAATTTTGGTTGTGTTAAAACCGCTTTAAAATGCATTTGAAAGCTCAAAAAAAAATTAAACATCAAAAAAACGCATTTTTTGCGATTATGGTGTTTTCATAAGGGTTTAGGGGGTTAAAAAATATCTCTAAAATTTTGTTTTTCAGCCCTCTTTCAGGTTTTTGGGTCGATTCGATCAAACTCGGTGGGGGCCGTCAGACCCCCCTTAACCGGCTACCCCCTTTGCTAGTCTGATGAATTCACTGCATGCATATTCGCCTGAGAACAACTTTGCTTCATTTGGATGTATTATTGTGAATCATCATGTGATGCAAATATGACTTCAATGGGAGCACTCATAAGGGATACACAGCTGTGAGACTTTCTATGCCGCAGTGATGATGTACATATGATGCCAATATGAGGTACATCCGTCTATGCGGGTGTTTCCTTTGAGAGAATGTTTTAATATCGGGAACAGCCAGGAGTCGCAGGGAACCAAGTCATGAGTGCACGGGGGCTGACGAAGCTAAACAATGCCGTGTTTTACAAGAAAGAGTCGCTATCAACTGATGTCCCGAGTCAAAATTCTTATCCTTCTCTGAACCCTCGCAGGACCCATTTCTTTTGTAATACATAAGCCGCCAGCCTCCGTTGAACCGACGAAACCCGATTTGTTGAGTTCAGTGCCATAAAGAGACCTCCTCTTGGTCCAGTGTAGCCTCTGTTAGACCACCCAAACCTTCTTTCGACCCCCAGTTTCAGTGAAACGTGCAGAACACAGGCCTCCTTAACCTGCTTTCAATCTTAAACCGTTGCCTCGACCGCACATAACCTGCTTTCGGCCCAAATTTGATATCTCCTCCATCATCACTCCATTGTGGCCTGATCGGTCACCCGTTCGATGACGAAAATAATACGTTTTCCCTCATTATCGCCCGAAGAACGGTACAGGTAAATATGCATTATCAGATGATGAATAAATACTACACAATTAATAAAAATACATCGTCGCCTTATAAAATTATGAGTGCAATATCAATATGCGAAAACAATCAAATTTGCTGAATATCTATTTATAATTATTTTATAGGCGATTCATAAAAGAATGCTCGTATATACAGTCTTACTCAAATTCTATCGGATTAATGGGCGCCACGAATTTTCCTGTGAGAAAAAATCTCCCATGAAAATTCTTAAAAAATGCAAGGCGATCCAGTATAAGCTTACGCAACTTTTTACATCCTTGACATTTCTTCTTGAACCCTCTAGTTCTTGAGTTACAATGCATTATCTAGAATTAGTCTGTGTACCAAAAAATAAAATAACATTGCGAAAAAAATTGTACGGAACTTTATAAAAAACGAAAATGGAGCTCCTGCTACCCCGTTAAAGTTTATCATGGATAAACGTGACAATTTTTGTGCATAAGTGTTGCGCCCAATTATCGATGGTCGAAAAAAGCCGAAAAACAGTCAAGTACAAAAGTGCGTACCGGGTCGAAAAAAAATCATAAATAAATATTTCAAAAAGCAAAATGAAGCTGAATTTGTTCCCGTCAAAACGCCGTTTGGTAAATTTGGTTATCTTTTTTTTTACGAAGCTGTGTAACTAAGTGCAGCAAGAAATATCGACTGGTATATCCAAACTTCTAAGCGACGGTATATATTATATAATACTATATATATATATATATATATATATATATATATTTTTATTATACTCGAAATATGTGGATGCGTTAATATATTCGAAAATACACTACCAGTCAAAAGTATTCGGACACTTCAAATAATTGCAAAACTTAATATCACTTTGGATAATTGTAAACTTATGGTAGAATAATTATTATTTTACGAAGATACTATAAAGCTCTGTATAATTAATTAATTATATAGACCTTTATAGTATCTTCGTAAAATAATAAGTGAAATAAATTATATTACTGTAACATTATTTGGCAATTATCCAGCGCTCAAAAGTTTTGCGATCATGTGGAGTGTCCGAAAACTGTTGGCTGGAAAGGTAGATCTTTTGCTTCTTCTTTGGAACTATTGATTTCTCAATTAGCTCATTTTGGTAAGGAGATGATGTCAAAATCTCACTACTTTGCGTTCGTCTTTTTCGAACGGACAGTCTCTTCTCTGAGTCGATAAAAACTCTTTTCTCGTTACAAGCATGGGACGATTATTCAGATCTTTGATATGCTGACAGAGCTGTTTTTCGTATTCAGCAGTGAATGTTTGTTGAAACCGGCCGAGTTTTGACTGAAGATTAATCGAATGACCTTGTTTTATGACCTTAACATGGTCCTATAGTGTGCTGCGAGAAATCATGTAACGTTCTGCAGCAGCTCTCTCAGAATACTTACATTCAAGAACTTCTTTTATCGCCCTTCTCATGTTTTCGCCACTCCAATTTCCTCGATTTGTTGTTCTCCCTTTGAACTTAGGCATTTTGACACGCGCTTACTAAAACAAAGGACAAGTAATTGAAGCAAACCTTTTTTTATGATTTTTTGCTAAGAAATAGGCATTCGAATGAATGGCCGGAGCTACCCGCCAAAGTGGTGGCCGGAGCTACCCGATTCAATTTTAAACAAAATTATGGCTTTAGCACTTAAATAAATATTAATTTTCCCAAACCAAAAATTACACGTAAGATATAATGCTTATACTAAATGTTGGCCAGGTAAAAAATATGATGACTTACGTTTTTTCAACGGTGCACTGATTTCTACTTCGAGCGTAACGTTATCGTGTCTTCCAAAAATCAGTGTTGACGTTTTCACGACCGAACACAAAGACGAATTGAGCTCTAGTAGTCGCGCATCTCTGGTAGGACGCGAAAGAACACAAGACAACGAAAACATTACTAGTAAAAACAAGGCGAGCATACATTTAGGACATAGCCAGGGCCACCCGCTGGCCGGGGCTACCCCCCTTTTCCCTATTTATTTAGTCTCTTATGCCATATTAGCGACCAAAATGTTGTAAGCACTCGGTAGCATAGCAAAGGCCGGGGAATGACGAATTACGATGAAAAATCGTTGTGGTAAAACTCTCAATTAAGGAATTCATTTTATTTTCGATTTATGAAATATTTTATGCATACACATACATTTTATGTACACTTAGCTTTACAGTGCATACACATACATTTTATGTACACTTAGCTTTACAGTGTACATTGTAAGCAAATAAAGATTCATTTGAATTTCATCTTTATTAACTTATATAATTATCTTTGAAACAATTATGATCGTAGTAGGCTGTGAGACAAGGAAAAAACCTATTTCATTTAAATAGATCCTATATAAATTAATTTTTTTGTTTAGCAGTGTACAGTAGGCCGAAAGAGGGGTGCAGTAGGTTCTGCGGGAACGCTCGAAGTAGGCCCACCTGAGGTTCCGTAGGTTTAGTTGTGGTCCTCAGTAACCTCCTTTGAGTCAAAAAGTCTACTTTCTGCCATGCCGGAGGTTCATCGGAGGGCCTAACGCATGGTATTTTCAAACATTGTACCCTCCTTTAGATACCCGCTGATATGGCATAAGAGACCGAATGAATACCTATAACTATTTGTTGTATCACATAAGCTATATCAATTAGTTAATATCATTGTGATCATTAGAGAGTTGTATCGAATAACATGCTATAGATTTTTCAAACAAACTCATATATATATATATATATATATATATATATATATATATATATATATATATATATATATATATAATTCCTCTCTTTCCACCTTCTCTACCCCCACGCCCCACAGTAGGAGAAAAGCCCAAAAACCTGGCCAAAACCTCAAATGACCTTTGACGGGAATGAAAATTGGCTTACAGGGGTTTTCAAGGTCGCTGATTACGAATCTGAAAGCCAAATTATCGTAAACAAAATGGCCGATCCAATATGGCTGACATGAATGTTAAAAAGTTGCCAGATGTCGACAAAAATTGGTATTTACGGGTTTTCAAGGTCGCTGATTACGAATGCGCAAGCCAAATTATCGTAAAAAAAATGGCCGATCCAATATGGCCGACATGAACGTTAAAAAGTTACCAGATGTTGACAAAAATTGGTATATACGGGTTTTCAAGGTCGCTGATTACCAATCCGATATCTATTGTTTATAACTTGCAACAAAGAGCTTACAGCAAATTGTTATAAACAAAATGGCCGAGTATCCTGCTAAATAGATAAATTAATATATTTAAAAAAATCATCATAATAAAATAAACGTGAACAGTGTATTCTACGCAATTATTATTTTTATTTCCAAAATACGTACGGAACGTTTCAAAAATAGAAAATTTTATTCTTAATCAAAATCGTAATCGGAGTCGGAGTCGGAGTCAGAATCATTATCCGAGTTTGTATCTATTACAACTCCCGGCACGGCTTCAATCTCGGCGCAAAATTCGTCTGCTGCAGCAGTCACTTTAGGAGCGATCAACATCGCTACAGCTTCCGGCGACAAACTCTTCAGCTTCTTCTGTGGTAGTCTTCTGACACTTGAAATGTACGGATCAGAAGTAACTAAGAGCCGATGAAAAACATCTTCCATAGTTTTAACCCTGGAACTTTTTCGCGCAAAATCTTCTCGATATCGTTTGATGTCTTTGTTTCGAGCTTCCTGAGCATCTTCGGATAATTGGCCGATTGGTAATAGAGCATGAGTTATTATCACTGGACCATGAATTAATAGTTTGTGCACCGAAGTAGGCATGGAGTACCAAGGGTATAATGCAACGGTCTTTCTTGCCGTTTCAATAGCATACTGTTCAAATCTTTCACAGTTTATCTCGTGGCCACACGATATAACTTGTAGGATTACGTACAAGCGTTTAATAACTTCTTCGTTGACCCCCGTTATCGCAGCGGAAACCGTCGAATTTTCAAAGAATCGCCGAGCTGTGTTGCCATCATTGCTGCTGCCGTATCCAGGCTTTGGGCGATCGATATTTAGACCCAATTGCTTCTTGAATCCTTCTTGAATGGCCCTCTTGCGTTCCTGGGTAATTTTTTTTTCTTCGGCACTTCGAGCTTGCCATTTTTTAATGCCGAGTTTGTAAGACACGTGTAAGCAATACTCGAAGCACCGTATCCACGCATGCAGCGTCGACAATCCGAACTTCAAATTTGTTTCATTGATTTCCCTTTGCAATACAGTGTCGATGGCATTAAAATCTTTGCTGGTTGCTCCACACAAATAGCACCGTTGAGCAGATTTCGTCAATGATACAGCGTTGCAAACTTTACCATCTATCATGGTGAACAACAACTTGTACATTACGGAGATTTCTTTTCCATCTATTACACTTTCGAATGGACGAAGTGACTTTATTTGTTCTTCAACAATTTGGACTTCATTAAGTGTTGACTCTGTGTCTTCGCGTAGAAACAGTAGTCTAAGCGGTCTACAAAATCGTGGAGACGAGGGTCTGGGGTTCTTCCAAACAACTATTTCTTCCTTCGATTGTTGATCATAACACACGAGTTGTAATGGCACGACTGAAGTAAAGAATACATGCGCATCAGATTTGCTGTCATCACTGAACGTCTGCTTATATTCACTTTGCCCAGAACTTCCATCGCAACCCCACTTGCAAATCAAGTCCATTTTACGAACATTATCTGGAGTCAATCTTTGAATGAGTACATTTTGGACGAGTAAAATACGTTCAACTGTATGATCTAATAGTGCCTGTAGTTGGACTTCTGCACTACTCTCTGTAATCCTGATTGCATCACGTGGTGGATAACAACGCTTTTTTGCTTTCATCACTTTTTCGTAAGACGGATATAGCTTACAGTTATTTTCCTTCCCTAATCTTCTCATTCCCTGGTAAGTACTCTTGGAGAATTTATATTCAATCATAGCGGAAAGTGCAGCCTCTTCGGATAAAGTAATTTCATCCGTTGCTGAGTAAGCTTTACGATACTTGGAAGCTCTTAAAGGACTCGTCATTGTTACGTCCTTAATAACTTTTGCGGCGTCGGATTGTCCTGAAGAGCGAAGGCTCATCTGGGTAGCGTATGCTAACTCGACCGAGTTGAACGATGTACGAATATCTTGGGTCTTCCTTCGTTTAGATCTTTCACTGGACATTGTAAACTCAAGGGACGGGCGGCCGCCCGTATTACCCGGGCTTGTTACTACAGTGTCTGTAGGTGCGGCAAAACATACCTGCTTGCTAAGCCATTCACCGTTATTCTTGAAAAATACACAGGATTTTCTGTGAGCTTGTTGCCACCTCGTTCTCATTTGATTGAAGAGTATCGAAAAAGTCTGTTTCGAGTCCTCAGGCACTACAACTGTACGTCCGGTGTCCTTGGAAATTTTTTCTACCATAAATTCGATCAAGGAAGCGAATTTATCGGATAAATGCTCGCTGATTATCAGAAATACTTCTTTCCTTGTCAGCACTAATTCTTTGTAACCGGATCCTGTAATAAAGACATAAAATTGTAGAAAATTGGTGTTAAAGGAAAAGATAAAATTTTCAATTAATACAAAAACTTGAACAATGTACATTATTTTACCAAATAAATAACCGCAATAATTGAAATAATTTTAAGAAAATTAGACAGAAAATATTGACATGGATTTGGTTAAAAGAAAGCTTTGCTTACTATATAATATATATATATATTCAAATATTTTATTCAAATGTTATAACATTTCATTCATATTTAAGAAATTTTTATGTGGTTGATTTTAATATGTATATATATATATGCATACGTATATATCATAATTAAATCACAGAAAATTTATATATATATATATATACACATACATATATATTAAAATAATTTATTTCAAGCGTATAACAGCCGTCTTGTCCGTTATGATGCTACTTCACCCATTCTCAGGTAGAGGCGCAGCGGCTGCTCAATAGTGCCGCGTGCACGCTCGGCTACCGCACGATGCGAAAAAAATCATAACGGACAAGACGCACGTTTTCCGCAGGTAACTCTTGTAAATTTCGAAAGCTTATACATTAAACTAAAGGCCGAGACTAGGAGCTTTGCAAAATGTGACAAAATATATAACTTTTCGGACCGTTGAAAATATAAGTTTTCAAAATTATTCAATTTTATTTATGCCGAAGGCTATACTACATTTCAATCATTTATACATAAACTTTCGATTCAACCGATGTAAAAACATGTTCTACATACCTCCAGAAGTCGTATCCATGTTGCAGAATTGAAATTAAACCCGTCACTTTAAAGTTATGGGTTTTTGAAGTCAGCGTTATTTTCGTCTGTTCAGCGCGTGACACGTACACTCTTCACGAACACTCACTGCCAACTGACGCTGCGGCGCAGGTATACACTTAAAGGGCTTTCCCTTCCACAATAGAATGCAGTTACTAGTCCTCTACCTGAATGACTACTCAACTGACCCTATTTCGAAAATTTATTTTTTGGGGTTTTGGCCAGGTTTTTGGGCTTTTCTCCTACTGTGCGCCCCTTTGATATAAGTGTTGCAATAAAGATGGACCATTAGTTCAATCAAATAGAAAAATGGTCAACTCTACGAAAATTCTATTTAAGGTAAATAAAAAAAATTAACTAGACCCATCCAGTGTACCAGACTAAATTGTTTTCTTGAACAGATAAAAATGTTGAAATGATGAAACCGAATCACAGATTTATTAGGATCAAATAAAATATTTCGTTATTGGACGATATTCAATAGATTGATTTGAATAAATAAACATATATGAAATCAATAATTCTAGCAATGGAATGCAATAGGAAGAAATTGGTTCTATGAAAAATCTAGTTAATTAAAATAAAAAAGAATCATATAGACGCAGTTGGTTAATATCATAATATTTAGCGGAAAGAAATAAAACTATGCTTCATACATACACGTGGAAATATTTTTTTTTTATTTTCGACGTGCGAAAAATGAAAACAAAGAAAAATCAAACATTTCATGTGAACTCGACGGTAATCGGCCATCGCCATTTATCGACTCATTATTGAACGAACAAAAATAAACAAAAAATCGAATAAGGTTGAATTCCGAACTGACAATTTTAATCTTTTAGAACATGGAATATACTATAATTGACACCCTAACGTTTCATATAGATATCAACATTATATGTTATTTAGATCTACACTGCCAGCCAAAAGTTTTCGGACACTCCACATAATCGCAAATCCTTTGAGCGCTGGATAATTGCTAAATAATGTTAGAGTAATATAATTTATTTCTTTTATTATTTTACGAAGATACTATAAAGGTCTATATAATTTATTAATTATACAGAGCTTTATAGTATCTTCGTAAAATAATTATTATTCTACCATAAGTTTGCAATTATCTGAAGTGCCCGAATACTTTTGACTGGTAGTGTATATTCGAATATATTAACGCAACCACGTATTTCGAGTATTATGTGTGTGTGTGTGTGTGTGTGTGTGTGTGTGTGTGAGCGCGCGCGCGCGCGCGTGTGCGTGTGTGTGTGCGTGTGTGCGCGTGTGTGTGTGTGCGCGTGTGCGTGCGTGCGTGCGTGCGTGTGTGTGTGTGTGTGTGTGTGTGTGTGTGTGTGTGTGTGTGTGTGTGTGAGCGCGCGCGCGCGCGCGTGTGCGTGTGTGTGTGCGTGTGTGCGCGTGTGTGTGTGTGCGCGTGTGCGTGCGTGCGTGCGTGCGTGCGTGTGTGTGTGTGTGTGTGTGTGTGTGTGTGTGTGTGTGTGTGTGTGTGTGTGTGTGTGTTTACAAATATATAGTATTATATAACATATACCGTCGCTTGAAAGTTTGGATACACCAGTCGATATTTCTTGCTGCACTAAAAGTTACATAGCTTCGTAAAAAAAAGGCAACCAAATTTACCAATCGGCGTTTTGACGGGAACAAATTCAGCTTTATTTTGCTTTTTTCAAATATTTTTTTATGATTTTTTTTTCGACCCAGTACGCACTTTTGTCCGTCACTGTTTTTCAGCTTTTCTTTTCGACAATCGAGAATTGGGCGCATGACTTATGCAAAAAAAAAACTGTCACGTTTATCCATGATAAACTTGAACGGGCCAGCAGGAGCTCCGTTTTCATTTTTTATAAAGTTTCGTACAATTTTTTTCGCAATGTTATTTCATTTTTTCCTAAAAAAGACTAATTCTCGATAATGCAATGTAACTCAAGAACTAGAGGGTTTAAGAAGAAATATCAAGGATGTAAAAAGTCGTGTAAGCTTATTCTGGATCGCCTTGCATTTTTTAAGATTTTTTCTCACAGGAAAATTCGTGACGCCCATTAATCCGATCGAATTGGAGTAAGACTGTATATACGAGCATTCTTCTATGAATCGCCTATAAAATAATAATAAATCGATATTCAGCAAATTTGATTGTTTTCGCATATTAATATTGCACTAATAATTTTATAAGGCGACGATGTATTTTTATTAATTGTGTAGTATTTATTCATCATCTGATAATGCATATTTACCTGTACCGTTCTTCGGGCGATAATGAGGGAAAACGTATTATTTTCGTCATCGAACGGGTGACCGATCAGGCCACAATGGAGTGATGATGGAGAAGATATCGATTTTGGGCCGAAAGCAGGTTAGGTGGGGTCGAGGCAACGGTTTGAGATTGAAAGCAGGTTAAGGAGGCCTGTGTTCTGCACGTTTCACTGGAACTGGGGGTCGAAAGAAGGTTTGGGTGGTCTAACAGAGGCTACACTGGACCAAGAGGAGGTCTCTTCATGGCACTGAACTCGACAAATGGGGTTTCGTCGATTCAACGGAGGCTGGTGGCTTATGTATTACAAAAGGAATGGGTCCTGCGAGGGTTCAGAGAAGGCTAGAAAATTTGACTCGGGAAACCACTCTTTAATCTGTGTATCACTCATAGGTTCATCGCCATGCACTCTACGAATCATGTGCATGCTTTTCGAACACAACTGACCAAGTTTTTGACGGAATATAATGCATACACTGCGAATATAAAGCTAGAAACTCGATGTGATATAATTGTTCTAGAAATTCGAACTCACCAGTGTACCCCGTTGTCTACTGAAAATTTGCAAAACCATGTTACCCGGCAAGGGCACTCACAAAGTTCTGTCCTAAATGGCGAATACGTGTTTTTGACTCCTATGTACACCGTTGGAGAACAGGGCTGAATACTTTTTGAATAGATCTCGTAGGGACAGAGTTTTTGAGGCCAAAGCCTGGAGTTTCACACAATACAGAAGATTTTGGAACTTGAGTACAAGTTTGAAAGCTCTTTTTTGTATTTGTCTTGCATTTTTTGTCTTTGCATAATCCCTCTTACCACTGGAATACACTTGTCTTTTCCTCTATCTGATCATCCCAAAGCGAAACATTTTTGTTTCATGCTAGTCCTTTTCACGTGGAGAGACGTTCCCATCTAATATATCGCGTTCATCGTACATCAGTGTGTTGGAAGCATCCAATCCGGTTGTAGTAGATCCATTCTCCCTACAATACTATATACACATCCGAGTCCCCTATCGTTTCTTCTCATACCTAACAGCGAAGCCTTCCACCCTCACAAAACACCCTAAGAGAATCTCGAGAGCTGAACTCTCGCTATCTCTTCATATTTTTTCCTCCTTTTCATGCGTATACATAGCGGTTGAAGGATTGCTGGTCGATATTCGACTGTCGGCGTCTTTCCACTTCCATTGCTTTCCGGTTTATTTATCCCGCTAAACAGTACGTTGCACCAGAATGTTTGTACGATCTTGAACTTTTGGGGTACGCGACTTTTTACTACTTCTTTATTTGATGTTTTCCTTACCCCGCTCCCTTCTTTTTGCTTTCCCTCGCAGACTTAATAAAAAAACAAACTAATAGCATCAATTACTTTCTCCGGATGATAGCCAAACCCATTATAGTTTTAGAAATTAGTTCGATGTTGAGGTTTGCACCGTCGGAATACAGCGGATATGATTGTTTATTTGTTTTCTTTATACTTGTTTACATTGTTATCCAAATTTTTTTATTGCAAATTCAGTCTGCAGACCTCTGATGAGGGTTCTGAGAAATGCTTGTGGGATCCTGAAAACCCATATTAACGAGCCCATAGCCAAACAAATGTTTGGGCAATCGCGACTAATTTCATTTTGTTGCACTCCAACGATGCGAGCTTCTATATAATAAATTAGTTCTAACATAATACATAATAATTGCGACTCTAATCAGAAATTTACGAACGTATCATTTTAAGGAGCAATATATACACACGTCCTGGCCGCTTTATAATATGCGATGATGTGAACGCTTATGTTACGTGGTTTATTTATTATGTATTTTCAAATTTTTCTTCTTTCATTCGTTCAATTTTAGATAATTTATGTTTTTAATTGAATCTTAACTCGTCTTTTTTGCATTAAGTCTTACATTTCGTATCGTCAATTTCAATATCGCTCCCAACTGCTTCAGTTGCCTAATGAAGAGATCCAAGACATTTAATCTCTCTCTCTCTCTCGCTCTCTCTCTCTCTCTCTCTCTCTCTCTCTCTCTCTTTCTCTCTCTCTCTCGCTTTGTCCCGTTCTTGCTGTGCATAACTAAAGCAATCGGGGGATAAAAAATTCGTAAAGACTTGTATAAGTTTTTAAATACATATGTGAGTGTGTCTCTGCTTTTCGACACTAGGAATTAAGTGCGATGTTTTCTTTTCCCCATTGAAAACAACATATCTCCGGCAACGAAAGGCAAGAATGTCTTATAAATGCATATAAGCGTAAATGTGTATTTGCGTGAATATATATATATATATATATATATATATATATATATATATATATATATATTTGTGGGTTGTGTTTGCATATATAGATCCATATATAAGAGGAGCCGACGCAGTGAAAGATGTACAGAGGAGAGAACAGCCCGTTTGTTTTCCAACAGGCAATTGGCGTCGTTTGACATCCTTGGCACCAATTGGCACTCGTTGACCTCGCCCTACGCGTTGTCATGACTCCGAGAGTCATCGGCTTACCCAGCTTGTTAAACTTGCCCCCTGCCCTTATCCCCCCTCCCCCCGTAATTGTGCCACACACACGGTCATGGATACTTGGAGATATTCACACGCATGTATAAAAATGAATATATTTTGTTCCAATTGTACTGGTCGAGGTTGGACCAGCAGTGATTGGCCACACGCATGAAGAAAAAAGTCCGAGAGAAAGAATAGGGGAGATTAATTGACACATTGCCAATATCTGCAGTTCATTGGAAATTAAAAGAAAAACGAGAACGCGAAAATGTACGCACGAGTGCACTGACAGTATGAAAGGACTTTTACAGTAATTGCTCAACGTGTGAATAATATACGATGGAAAATCGGTTATTACATTTCTTTTCTGAAGTACCTTTTTATCCACAAACGCTCTAAATTTTTAATCGAAATTTGTGGACGAGAAGTTGAATCGAACAAATTATAAGATTTTTCAACAATTAATTTTTTTATGAACAATAATGTTTAATTGTTATTGTTGATATTTAGTTGAAAAACTTCTCACGCCGTTTTTCGTATGAGCGTTTGTTATTTAATTCGGTTTTCAATGCAATCTTGTGCTCCTCGTATCGTATTGAGAGTAGTTCATAAGAAAAATCTCAAACGAAAAATTTCGGACAATGCACATGATTTTTTATTCACTTTTCGTAATACCCGATTCGAAATTTTGCAGCAGTAAAACTCTCGAAATCGCAGTGACCCTGGCGACCCCTCAATAGCAGCCTTGCGATTGGCATGTCGATTCGGATGTGTCCAATCCCGGAGTTGATCAGTGTCAGATTTTGGATATTCACGTGATAAATGCGATATTGGCAAAGCAAAAGTCGGATTGAGTGACCTCACATGACGGGTTATGTCAGACGACACAATTCTCTGCGACATAAAATGTTAATTCCCCTGATTTTATTGCAAATCTATCATCCATCCTCTCAGTTTGGCCGAATAAAGAATCATTTAATCGTCATGATGAAAAGAGACGAACATTTTATGGTTGGTATCGAAAAAAAAAGACAGAACGAGTGAGTCTACGGTAGGGAAGATGCATCACTATGTTATATTAATATTAAAGTTAACATAGGAAATAATTTAATCATGGATCATCATAACTGAATTAAGCCATTTTAATCATCATATTTAATCCAGGTGAAATGAATTTCAATAATTTTATTAAATTCAGCTATCCTCCACAACGTACATGATAAGAAATGTCAATTGATTACAATGACGCAATCTCGTTAAACTTAAGAGACATTGTAAGCATACGTACAACGCGTGGGTATGCCGACGTGATGTATGTCAACGTTTTATTGCCATATATATGCACGCGTGCACACAATCGGGCGTAAGAAAAGGGTTCAAAGATTTCTTTGGCATGTAGCCGGGAATGGGGAGGCTTCGACTCGGTGCTCTATCTCTTTTTATTTTCCCGTTTCCATCCTCCGTTTCGCTCAGCTTGCATGGGATTCACTAAATTGATTCGGGCCCTCGAACTAAAGGTGCTGTCGTGACCCTCGTTACGATCGTCGACGCGAGACATGCGTCGGCACGTCCTTCGCTATATCTCTCACTCTCTCTATCTCTATCCTTCTTTCTTTCGCTCTTGCCCATTTTCTCCCTCTCTCGTTCTGTTCGTCTCGTTTCCTCTCGCTCTTTTGCTCTTTCTCTTTTATGAACCAGAAGCGCTCTTTCAGACTGCCGGTTCTCTCGGGTCTTCAAGCAATACGACGATGGGAGTCAATCGATGCGCCACTTATTTTCTCTCCGATCTCTTTTGCGCGTTATCTTTTCTCCTTCTTCGTCTTCGTCCACTTGAGACTCGACTCCTCTTATTAATTTTCATTGGCGTGCATTTACTCGCCCGAATTACATCTGGAATACAATTCAACGGTCAATGATTACAACGTCATCCACCATATCAATGAACCACGGGGCAAGCAATGAAAGACACAAAGACTCAGGGACGTTCGTAATTTCGTAAAAACTGAACACTTTCAGGTCCAGGTTCGTCAAACTCCATGCTCAAGAACGAATAACCTATCGCAGCTTTTTGCAAAAAAAAAATTAAAATAATCATTAAGTAGTACACAATTTTGATGCATTCAGCCAGCCCCGGCCATGGTAACTGGACATTTCAATGTCCGTTCGAAACTGTATTCTAACCATTACACAGAATTTCCGGCTAGCAGATGAAACCATATTGAGTTACACCACGAATAGAACAGATGGTATATTGATATTTTTTGTTTACGACGCGTGTAGTTTTTCTGTATTATTATAAATTGAAACAATTAAATTACATTTATCAAGCGACGAAACGAAGAATGATTTAAGGATTTACGACCTAAGATATCTGCGTACTTACTGATACTCAGTCCCGGATTTATACTTTTCCTAAGTATAGGCCACTTGACTTTGTGGCGCCCCTCCTATCTTACATCACTTGTATTTACCTAGGCCGTTTTAGCTGCCTCTACAAGCCGCCGCCCCCTAAAGTCTGCCGATCGCAGGCAGCTGCCTATACGGCCTATTGGCAAATCCAGGACTGCTGGTACTCAACGACAAACTTTGTGCAATAAGTTTCATTATCTCAGACATACATTTGAGTCCTATATTCTCAGGTGAAGGTATTGGACAATTTTCAGGGGTATTTTAAGTTTTTTTAAAATGTGAAGTCATCTTTTATTAACTTTAATTGTATAGGTAACAGAGACAAATCTAATGACCTAAGTTCTAAGTATTAACTTAAAAGTTTGACTGACGTTTAGACCTGCAAAAAAGTGCAACACAGAAATCCGTGAAATTCGTGTGGGAATCGATGTTTTGCTCATTTGTAATCGATTGTGAAATCGTACCAATAAACTTGCTATGTATGAGCAGATCTGGATAGATCATGTTCAGATTAAGTCTTTTATAGATCGTTAAAGATGAAGTCAAGTAGTTCCATGCACATGTCAAATTATATGGTGTTGAAGTTTGCGTGGTTGAAATCCACTAGAAATTAGTTACTTCGATTACTCACATTTTTTCGATCAATTTAGGCGGTGAAGATCGGTCAAACGTTTCTACGTATTCTTATTGAAAATGTACGACCTCAATTTGCAAACAAAAAGTCTTTGAATAATGATAAAAATGAAGAAAGAAAAAAATATCTTTGCTTTTCAACGGTGCAAACTTCAACGTTATCAAATGGTACCGTTATATTGCCATTTATTCATAATTATTATAAAACTCGAAAATTTCAACACTTTTCCAGCTACACTGTAGAAATTAAGCGTGTTGTCAGTGTGTTGAAGCAACACGCCTACTACATGTGTAGGACCCAGTTAATGTGTTGAAATAAAATGTTTTACTTCTTTTACCGTGTGGTGACAATACACGCTAGATCATTCTTGGCAACGGCATGCTTTTTACATGTTGCACTGTGTTCAGGCCGCCTTAATAACTTCGTCCGATAATAACATAATATCTAATACGGATAAATGCCGGTGGATAAATTCTATCGATATAATTGAAATAGACAAAAAAAAGTTTTCCGTAGCAAACCAATTCAAAATCGTGTTTCAACAGGCCGTTACGGGTAAAGATAGTGAAGAATCGAGGATATTTGCGCTTTCAAGGGTTTATTTTCTACTCAGTAGCGGGACGTTTTTTTTCTTTCAATTAATACTTCGCTCATGAAATAGAACCAAAGGATTGATGTCCAACAAAATTGGTGACGATCGAGGAGCAGTTTATCGAAAACAATGAAAAGGTTACAGAAGCCGTTTTCTCCTTCGATCCCCGTTGGGGTTCATTCCTTTCCTCTTTTCCGGACGAACTGTTTTATCTACAAAACCGCGCATTCGAAATGTCGTACTTGAAAGATTTCTAATTCGAGAGGTATATTCAGTGAAACATTGAAAGGTAACTCTATGCTCTATACAGGGTGTCCCAGAAGTAACGTACGCCCTGCTAGCATCTGGTAGGAAAAAAATTCCGAGAAGAAAAGTCCTCAGTCATTTTTTGATCAGACGCATAGAGATAATTATGAATTAAAATAAATAGCCAATCAGGTGCGCGCTACAGCGGAAAGGCAGCGCAGAGGGGAGGGATAGGGGAATGCGTTCAAATTGCGTGCGCCTGAACATGTGTGCGGAGGGAAAATTCCGAAAGCATGTGTGCAAGTGCACACACACACACGCGCGTGTGCGCACGTACACTCACACTAGGACACACACACTTGGACACACTTGCACACACACACGCGCGCGCATGCACACCCGCACACACTTGCAAACGCACACTTACACACACACACACACTTGCATACACGCACACACACACTCTCTCAATTACACACACGTATGCATACACTTGCACGTGCTTACGGAATTTTCTCTCCGCACACATTTTCAGGCGCACGCAATTACAACGCATTCCCCTATCCCTCCCCTCTGCGCTGTCATTCCGCTGTAGCGCACACCTGATTGGCTATTTATTTTTATTCATAATTAATTATCTATGCGTCTGATAAAAGAATTACTGAGGACGTTTCGTCTCAGAATTTTCTTTCCTACCAGTTGCTAGAAGGGCGTACTTTGCTTCTGGGACACCCTGTATAAGTGTGGCGTAATGCAAACGCTACGCTCAATGATTGACGATTGCCCACGAACTTGTTCATCTCGTTACGTCCCGAATATCCGTGTGAATAAATTCTTATGTACGTTGCTTGATTCATTTGCCAGTGGCTATATGTATGTGCTCTCGGTAATGAAACACGAAGCAAGAGAGATGAGAACCAAGCGCGCATTCCCTGCTCACTCGTTCTCAGAAATCGTCGCCTTTGCACGTTTCGTGTCGATTCGAGAGAGGGTGCATTTCTCTCCTGTTACCATGGAAACCGGACGAGCTTTGGGATAGACAGAAAGAGAGAGAGAGAGAGAGAGAGAGAGAGAGAGCGAGAGTTAGTCGGCGGCAGGGGGGCACGAAGGCAGAGGTAGAGAGAGAAAGAGAGAGAGAGAGAGAGAGAGAGAGAGAGAGAGAGAGAGAGAGAGAGAGAGAGAGAAAAGGAGCGAGCTCTACATCCACAGCATCAATGGTAGCAGAGCTCAAAAGGGATGGAAAAAGAGGCTTTCCGTTCATCCCCTATATCTTTTTTCCTTTCTCTTCCCTGTCAACTATCTCTCTATCTCTCTTTCTCCCTCTCACTTTCCGTCTTTACCGCGACTACGTTACAATCTGTGGGCCGGTGTGGTCCATACATTCGCAACGCGCGGCCTCTCGATTCGATGAGCTAGAATTTCGAGCCCCCTCTCTCCGCCTACTCACCGTGCATAAATCTTTATTTGACATTTGATTTAATCAAAGTTCCAGACTGCGTACCCCACAGACTCGTCACATAGTCATGTCGAGACGATAATACCACATTTTATTCTTTTTTGTTTGTTTCTGCATACCTGCTTCAACCGCGTACGAATCTTATAATGCGAAAAGCGAGAGAGAGAGAGAGAGAGAGAGAGAGAGAGAGAGAGAGAGAGAGAGAGAGAGAGAGGTTCCGCAAAACATCGCGTGCCGAAACTGCTGGTATGTGTGAAAATATAACCGCAATATTTCTTACTTCGAGCTTATTTATTGCGGGACTATATATAAAGCGGCGACTACCGACACCGGTTGAGGTTCGGTTCTGCCAGCATTTTGAGTTGAGGTAGTATTGTTGTCTAGAGCGCTGTTTTAAAGGTGATTTTTAGGATCGAATAACTACAAAGAAAAATACACATGTTCAATGATCCCTCAAGAATGCGTACAAATTTTTCTAAAAATGAGTTATCATGTATTTTTCTATGTTTGTTCATAACGGTGCACGGGAAACGCTTCCAATTGGCGGCAAACCGACCAGAAATTTTGTTACGGGGCAGACTAGGGCCGTATCCGGCATGCCGTATTCCGTACCACGGCACTTCACAGGCCGCCGTATCAGGGCTTTAACAGGCGTAAAACGCTTTTTGCATGCGGCCCTGATGCGGATGCCGGTTTCGGACCTGATCAGTATACCTTTGCAGGCTCTGATCCGGCTGCCGTATCTATTCCTGAAATGACAAATAAAAACAATCCAAAAAGTTATGAATAAAAAAATTCTGTTAGTATTATTTGTTTCCATATACCTTATTTATGTTCCTGCCTATATGATAACTGAATTAAAAGGTATTCTGCCTGGTTAAAGTTTTTATCTACCCTCGAGATTGAACCTATGCCTTCTTATTCTAGAGCTGAGCGCGCTACCTATTTGGCCATCACTTGTGTAAACTTTCTTATTTTATTGCCTATCTTTATCAGTCTAATTCTGTTCTGCAGAATTTCAATAATTTTATGTGTAATGTTCAAGGTTGCATCATTGCAATGCAACAATAATTATATTTTTACCGCTAATTTTTTTACCGCCACGCGATACAAACGCGATACACACTTGATCTACATGCGTTTTTCAATCCAAAAAGCGTGTGGATCATGTATGTATTGCGTTTGTATCGCGTCGTCTGCGCATAGAAAATACGCCGCGTGCAAAGGCCCTTAGGCTGTGAAAACAACTCACACGCCTGCAATTCGGCAAAATAGTAAATTCACTTTATTCTTATTTATATTTCTATATACATACAACATCCACA